>CM065786.1:3537500-3877500 GCA_033296515.1 Macrochelys suwanniensis | reverse complement strand
TAGCCCTTTGTCCAAGACAAATTTTTCAGTGGTTCTCAGCTGCAAACAAACCTGCTTCTGCTGGAAGAAGCATCTGCCGGCCCCTCTCTCTGCCACCAGCCTATCTGCTCATCTTTCTCCTGTCCTGCCCCTGTCCGGGGGTTGCGCTCCTCCTGCTTTTAGTTTACTTTGTTTTGCAGCATTTCAATGGTTTTAACTATTTGATGGCTGCGCATTTCCATTCATAGCCATGGGGTATTTTTTCCCCATCAGTTTTCAAAGGGAGGTTGATACCGAAATTGACTGGTTTAAATAGAATCCTGCCAGGCTTGTGAATACTGTAACAATTTCCTGACCGCCAAACATAGGCGCCGACTCGGGCGAGGTGGGTGTAGGAGTTTAGGGGAAGAGGTGGAGTGGGGGCGGGGCCAAGGATGGAGCGGGGGGTCGAGCAAGTCTGAGTAAGTCAGCACCTATGACTCCAAAGGATTTAACAATTGGTACTACACTGCACACCGTGGTCATGGCATCAGCGGGAACAGAATTCAGATCTTCCTGCTGCAGAGATATAGAAACCTTGAGTGAAAGGAGAACGTGCATTAGCTGTTAGCAGTATATGGACTATGACACACAGCTGAGCAGTTCTAATTCCCTCCAGTAGATGGCGATGGTGCACATACAGCCGAGCCAGTTCTATACTGGCTATAGAGGCGTGGATGCTACTTACTGCTTTCCCCAGCGTTGAGACGTTTGTGTCGCTTTCCTCCTCCCACCTGAGGAATTTCACAAACGTCGCTGTCCAGACCTGGGTATTGTTTTTACGTCACAGTTTGTGGGTTAAGGGTAAAGTAACCAAACAGAAGAACTCTCTCTTTCAAAGGCTGAACCCAGGATGTGTTTGACTGCTGGTGTCTGAGCTGCAGGCCGCAGTCTGGCGCGGGGTGGGGGGGCCCATAGCCCAGGCCAGGAGCACGCTGGGCTGTATCCCATTCACAGCTCCACCCACATCCTCCCTCACTGACACCAGTGGGGTGGTGCCCCTGAGCATCGAAGTGTTTCTCTCACACAATGGGAGGTTGGCGGCCTAGTGTCAACCCTGAAGCCTCTGCCCTCAAAGTATGATTAAAATATAGGGACAAATGTTGCTGACCCCTCCCCGCTCCTGTGCAAACCGGCTTTGAACGGAGGATCTAAGATGGGCTGGGCCTAGGAAGGAATCCCGCCCCCCGCAACACAGCATAGCACTGGACACATTTGTACAGCCCCTAGCACCGATAGGGCCCTGGTCCATGACTAGAACTCCTGGGTTCTAAAATAATAATAATTAATAATGAGGCAGCTGCTCGGGTACCACAGCAGTTCTGGGCTGAAATAGTAGCACAGGCCTGGGCAGGGGATTATGGCAGTGGATCCACTAACAACTTCCCCCCTCTGCCATGTTCCTAAGCAGCTGTAAGCTTCTGCGAATGGCTTGGGGAACCCCCCCTGTGCGGTCTCCACACATCAGCCCCCCCACACCCTCCATGCCGTGGAACCGTGTCCATCCTGCCACATTTCGAAGCCCTCCACCTCCACAGAAGGGCAGCTACTGGGACCAGGGAGAACTTCCCTGGAGCAAAGCAAAGCACGGACCTCTGTCTAGCTAGAGAAAGGGGGGTAGTTTGAGAAGCTGTGGGGGTGACCGGGCCAGGAGGGGAACAGAGCAAAATGGGATCAAAGGGTAAAAAGCCAACGGGTGGATCAAATTCATCAAGGGGAGGGAGGGATAATTGATGCGGGGGGAAAGGGAGAGGGAAGGGTCAGCAGGGCTCATGGTGACAGCTGGGAAAGGAGTGGGATGGGAAGTTAGCAGGAAAATGAGAGATCTGACCTGAAAAAAGTAAAGAAACAAGAGCTCCGTGGGGAGGGGAAGGGAGGGGTGGTCTCCCCTGAACCCTGTTCTCAGGCCTGTCAGCGGTACTGGGTTCCCCGAAATCATTCTTTGAGGCTGGACCCAGAGAGGTCACCGAGGTCACTGTTACTTAGTGAAATGATGTAACAAAACACCGGTGCCTTGAGTGATTCTCCCCAGGGACAGGGCTGGGAACGGAGGCTGGCTGGGGCTTCCTGAAATCTTTAGAGCTTTATCACCAGCCCTTGTTTCTCCCCCTGGAGAAATTACTTCGCGTGCAACAAAAACATGTTTTCCTAAAGGAATGAGCCGAGTTACCTCTCGCTACAGGAAAAAATAAAATGCAAACCATCCTGGACTGACCGTTCTTCCCCAGCCGCACGGCTCCTGCGAGGCCAGGCAGCGAGGGGCATGGAGGGTGGCAGGCAGGAGAAACTAAAGCCAGTTAAACTTAAGAATGTGAAAAAGGAAGGATGGTGGCCGGGTCAAGATACAGGCCTGAGCCGTGGGACAGCTGGAGTCAATTTCTGCCTCAGACCCAGCCGCCCCTGGGCAAGTCACATGGGACCAAGTTTCCAAGAACTCCACACCCGCTGTTGGGGCTGGGTTTTCTACAGGGCCTCCCGGGGTTTTGAAAAGGTGACTCCTTATTTGCGGACCTAAATGTCCTTCAATCCTGTGGCTTAGTTCCCCACGCCTGTAAAGCAGGGAGAGGACAACGACGTTTCCCTTCTCCCACCCTTGGTCTGTCTTGTCTAGTAAAACCATCGGCTCCACCGGAGCAGGGACTGGTTCTCCCTATGTGTCTACACAGCACCGAGCACAGCAAGGGCTCGGCTTTTGGTGGGAGCCCCTAGATGCTGCTGAAATCAATGATATACTAATAAACCCAAAGCAGTGTGGCTTTGCAGATAGGCCATGAGATGGGGAGGCTGGGTGCTAGTCTTGACTCCCCATCCCCCATCCCCAACCTGCTGTGTGACTTTGGGCACATGACTCATCTCCCCTGCAGGGCCAGTGCGAAGATATTTTGCGCCCTAGGCAAAACTTCCACCGGTGCCCCCCGTGAGCCCTCCCCACCCCACCCGGGTGCAGCCTGGGCAAGAGGGTCAGGGGGCGTGGCACGGTGCCCCCCCCGGGGGCTCCTGCAGCAGATGCATGCGGGCAGCAGTCCCCGTGCGCCCCCCGGCTCCCCCTTCACCGTGCTTGGGTTCTGCGGCTTCCAGGAGTGTGAGCCGCCACTGCCCCGCCCAGAGCAGGCTCAGGGCCCCACGCCCCGGGCCGCAGCCTGGGCAGGAGGGGCGGGGGGTACGGCTGTTCCCCACTAGCAGCGCTGCCGCCCTTGCAGGGCTGCTGCCCCCCCCCCCCCCCCCGCGCCGCGCCGGCTCCTCCAGGCCTGGGGCCCCAGCAAGCCGATGCTCTGGCTCTCCGGTGCCTCCGGAAGGCAGGTCCTCCCTGGCGAGCCAGGGCACCGCTTTTTGGCCCCCACAACCACTTGGCGCCCTAGGCGACTGCCTAGTGGTTGCACCGGCCCTGCTCCCCTGTGCCTCTGTAAAACGGAGGTAATGCTCATTGTTGTAAAGCTCTTTGAAATCTACAGCTGATTTGCCCCTGGCCAGTCTCAGGTACGAGAAGCCACTGGGTCAGGCACTGCCGCAGGGAGTATGGAGAGTGTTTGATGAGTTCAGGGGGAAAGCAGCTGAATTTGAGCCTTGGTATGACCACATTTTCAGACCAGGGCCTCTAATCCTGCACAGGTGGTTCCAGACATCCTATGACGTGCATGCGCTGTATCATCAGTGGCTGGGAGTGCAAAAATAGAGGCCAAATGAAGCCTGTTTGGAAATTTGGCCTAATAAGGTAAATAGGGTAAAATTTTCCAAAGCACCTGTGAGATTTAGGAGCCCGTGTCCCATTTCCAGAAGTGATTTAGGGTCAGATTTTCAAAAGAATTTAGGGAACCTAAAGATGCCGATGAAATCAGTTGAAGTTAGGCCCCAAGGCGCTTTTGAAACTCCCCCTGGACACCTATCTGAATCTAACTCTCTCTGAAAACCGGCCCTAGGCACTAGGCAGTTAGTAGGACTTAGGCTGCTATGTCACTTTTAGGCTGTTTTGAAATGTGACCCTTAGCGTCTGGAGGTCCTCCAGGTGTCAGAACATCTGCACCCACTGCAGGAGGTTCAGGGGAATACCCTATAAACCGTCAGTTGCGGGTCCTGTTGTAGAACTTGTTCGGTTTAAATCCATTTCCTCTCTCTCCCTCTCTCTTTTTTTTTAAAAAACTTTTTTGGTCTAGAGCAATGGTTGGTCTCCAGCCTTCTCCCCCATCCAGCTCACCTCACCTTTGGAGCCATCCGGCACCATCTGCCACTTGGAAAAAACCCTGTCTGCTAATCTGCTCTAAGCTCTCTGAATCCTATCTGCTTCCTCCAGTCTGTACGGTCTGCCGGGCGGTTTGCTGGAAGTGAATGTAGCCCTCGCCCAGGTTTGCTGGGATATATGAACAGTGACAGCCACAGCTCTTCAAAGCCATCCCCGGGGAGCGCAGGTGGAGTATCTGCGGTTGCTGCCGGGCTCTACAGTGTCAGCTGTAATTAAGGTTCCATTGGCATTTCCATTATAAATGGGATGGTGGAGGGAGAGGGTCCGCTTGTTTTACTTTAATACCTCGGGCATCCCAATCTGCAGCTCGCGGACACCCACTCCGCAGGCTGCCAGCCTGCAATTTTCGCTTTAATGTTTAAAAAAAAAAAAAAAAAAGGGATATCAATTCTGCAGATATTTTTTGAGAGCAGGAAGCGCAGCTCTGGATTTCAGCCCTTCCCCCTGATGGGAATCAATGACAGTTTTGTAAACGGTGATGGGCCAGTTCATCCCTTCCCCAGAGCTAGGCTCTGATCTCCTATTCTGGGACAGGCCAGGGGCTGCCCTTAAGCGCACCCTCGCTGCAATACTCCTTATGGGCTGTTCCAGCTGTCGGGAACAGCCAAGGCGTAGGAATGAACCAGTTCTGTGTCCTCCCTCCCTGCCTCCTGCCCCAGGGCTCCCACATGGGATGGCACAAGGCTGGCTATCACCAGCTGTGCATGTGCCGGGGTCTGCTCTATGCCAGGGCTGATCCTTAAGCGTCCTTCTCGGGGCTTTGTGGCCCCTTTCCTTTGCAGCCTCGCCGGAGCAAAGGGGCTGCAACAGGCTGTTTGTCCCTTTGTGCTTAAAGCAGGCTGAGCAGTCATTATAACTAATCAAGCCACGCATCTAAGGCCTGATTCTCCTTGGACCCTAGAGTCACTCCGGCTTGACATCATGGCCACAGAGGAGATTCCTGCCCTTGGGTTTGAAAATTAACTGCTGAGGGCTAGTTCCCTGCATTCAAATCACATTGAAAATGGCTTGATACAGCAGGATAGGCCCTTTTCCCGCCGTGCACCTCCTTGCTGATTCTGCAGCACCTCCCGCAGCTCCAGCCCTAGCCTCCCGCTGCTCTGCAGATGCACCTCAGGCCTGACCCACGGCACCTCCCGCCATTCAGAGCTCCAGCAGAGACAGCTAATCACACTTGCTTTTGCTTGAGGGAGCTCAGCTCAAGCCCATGCAGTCTGGAGAGAATTTGGACGGTTGAATTCTTCCCGGAGTCGATTCTTTCTCAGCCAGGTTCAGTTGTAAGCCAACCAGCCCGTTTTTTTCCCAAGTGGGTGTCTAATGCCAGCCCCGACTGGGTACCAGCTTTTGGAGCATCTTCAGTCTCAGCTGCCTCCCCATAATCTGCTGATTCCCCAACGAAAGGATTTTCCAAGCAAGGCTGTCGGGAGAGAGCTGCTTTGGTGGAGCCTTGGCTGTGCTGGGTTAATGGTGGGTGACCTTTGCTTGCATTCTAGCTCCCTTTGCTACTTTTGCAAATGAGCCCGTGATTCCCGACACCCAGGGTTAGTTAGTGTCACTTTTAATCCCTGAATGATCCCTGTAATTGTGGAGGCATATGGGGCCTCCTGCTGCCTTGCCAGATGACCCTCTCCCATCCCCCCACGTTGCTCGCAGGGTAGCGTCCCCTTTGACTTTGAACGAAAGCTCTGATTCCCCCCCTCCCTCCAGCACTGAAACACCCATCTGCCTCAAACATGAGGTCAGAGGGGGCAGGGCCAGCAAAGAGCTGCTGGCTCCCGTGGGTCCATTTTCCAGAGCATCTCACGGGAAATGTATCATGCAAGCGCAAAGACAAAGGCCCGAGCCTGCAGCGTCTCCAGAGGCAAAACCCTCAGCCACCTTGAGTCCAGAGCGCAGGATTGGCCCCTTGAGAGAACCAGCCAAGGAGAGAGGGGAACAGAAGGGACAGAAGGAGAGAGACCTACAGGGAGATGGGGAGGGGGGACCCGACAGAGAGCGAGAGAAAGGGACAGATAGAGGGAAATGGGAACAAAATGCAGCCGGAACGGAAAAGAAGAGGGGGAAGGAACTAGAAAGAGAGGTGGGAGCCGGACAGAGGGAGAGAGGCGCACAGAGAGAGGGGCAAGAACTGAATTACCGGGCAAACCGGGCCACTCAGGAAGCGGGGGCTGGAGGAAAGGTGGGGAGAGGCTCCAGACTCGGAGGAAATGCAGGGGAGATCTTTCTAGAGGATGCTGGGCTGGTGGGGGTTGGAGAGGAAACAGCTGAGGCAGCTGCAGAACATCTGGCAGCAGAGAGCTCCCCGGGGACCCCAGAGGACAGTGTGACTGGCAGGCAGGCAGAGCAGGGTGGATCCCGCCAGCTCTCCGCTTCCTGCGCGGTCCTTGTTTACCAGATGTTTCTCTCCATTCGTCCTCTTCGCTCCCCAGCCCCCACCCCCTTCGTGTCGAAGGTGGGGCGGGAGACTCCCCAGGGCTGTCAAAGGGCGCTGGGAGGGGCACGGTCCGGGGCTGGGACATGGCCAAGTGACCCTTCTCAGTGCATCCTTCCTCATGCTGAGTCAATAGTTCCACCCAACCATCTGTTTGCCTCCTAGCACCAGCCTCCGCTTGTAATCCCAGCTGATGCAACCACCTCAGAGTGAAACTCTCCCCCCATCACCTCAGGGTAAAACAGCCCCCGCTGCCTCCATCATCCCAGGGTGACTCCCCCACCCACTTTCCCCCTCATGATGTAACAGCCTCACACCGCCTCTATCACCTTAGAGTGATGCCCCACAACGCTGGGTGAAACACCCCTCTCCCCGTTGCCCCAGTAACAGCCACACTTCAGCTATTCTCCTAGCACCCCAGACTAATAACTAAGCCCCCATTGCCAAGTGACCTTGGGGCAGCAGCCCAGTTTCGTTGTCTGCTGTTGGTTCTGGGTAACACACGTTTATTTGCTTAGGTGCCTTTGGGCCGTTATGGGCCTTGCGAATGGTCTCCTGCTGAGCCCCACTCCCTCCCCGCCCCCCGCCCCTCCCCCTCCGCACACTGTGTGAGCTCTGGTTCCAAGGTTCCTCTCTGGGCACGGCCCTGATCTCCACTTGGGAGTTGGAGTTGTTCAGCCAGCGCCCCAAGCATGGCCTTCTGGGGGTGGGATTGTGCTCTTGGAAGTGCTGTCTTGCAGAGATGTGCATAACCTAAGCGTCCAGTCCTGGAACCACTGACTGTGGGATATAGCCCCTTTCCTGCAATGGGATTACACTCCGTAGCAAGCACTAACACAAGCCAGTAAGCATTACACAGTAGTTAGTGTCTGTAGAGGTGGACACTGTCATGGCCTACTTATACTCCATCTTGTTGGTTCAGTTGGATACAGTATTGTTAGCTCCCAGTCCTGACCTGCTGCTTAGTGCTGCCGGAGTGCTATGAAATGGCAGCTGTTTCCCACCCTACAAGGAATCAGGTCAGAAGTCCAGTCAGGTGCTGCCCCTGTATTATGGAGAACAGTGTAAAGGAGAAAGAGCCTGGATGGAAATGAAAAGGCTGTGGATTTAAAACACATATGAGGAGATGCCTTTTATACACAAGGGGTAGTAATCCCGTGGAACTCACTGCCACAGGATTATTGCAGCAAACAGCTTGGTAAGATTTTTTTGTTGAAGGATTAGACACACAAATTAAAAGTAGCTTCTTTCCTTAAATGAGCTCAGAAAAAAAATAATAACCAGAGTAGCCACAGCTAATGATTCCGGGACTAAACTGATCACCAGCTGGGATCAGGACACTCTTCCCCCTACAATATAGCACAATTAGGTGCATTATGGGGAGCTTATGTCTTCCTCTGAGCCATCTGGCACTGGCCACTGTCTAAGACCAAATACCAATCTAGCTGGCTCATCGGCGTGTCCCAGCAGGACCGTTCCTGTGATCCTGGGAGTGTTAATGGGAGTTATGCAAACTAAATCCCCTCGCTCTGCTGAGCATTTACTCCTTAGTATCCAATCAGTTTGTTTTATCAGGTGTTCATTTAACCCGGGTTTCCCATCAGTCTAGGGCATCCATACAACCAGGGTGGAGCACACAGTCCATTCCAGATGGGCCAATAGTCCAGTTCGGGTTACTTTCCTCTCTAGGCTGTGAGCTGAGTCAAAGTTCCAGATGGCCTCCGAAATCCAGTTATTCTCCTCCCTAGAGCAGTCCCTAGAGGCCATTTCAGATTGTCCCAGAAATCCAGGGCAGGATTTTCCCTACCTCAATCCATGTGAAGAAACAGGCTGCGAGAGTCCTCTACCTCTTAACCCTAATGCAAGACTTAACCAACGTGCTTCCGCGGGAGCGGGACAGTCAAAGGTAAATCCCAGCCTGGAGATTTGACGGTTTCCCTGAAAGAGATTCGAGCTGCGCCCCCGCCTATCTATCTTTGACATTCTGCATAGACGTTTGCTGGTACACCCCCGCCTCCAGGGGACTGTCCCCTTCTCCTTGGTGGTACTGCTGCCAGTGGAAAAACCCTGCTTGGGGGTAATTTTCATGTGAAGGGCCAGGCCCTCTCGGGGAATGCTTCCTCTTTTTCTGGATCAGTATTTAAGATTCCTTTAGCAAATGTGCTGCTCTGATCTGTACCCTCTGTCATATTGACTCAGCTCCGCGGGAGTTTCACGTTGGGTTACTGTAAGAGCGATAGTAGCTCCGAAGGAAAGAAATAGGGAGTAAAAGTCAGAGGAATACAATTAAATTAAAAACATCTCTTCTCTAATCCAGGGGATGCAACAGGGGGAAGAGAAAAGCCAAAGCGGCTGAACGTTCACCTACAGCACAATCCTACTGTAGGCAAATTGCATCTCATATTCATTTTCACTGCCTAGCTGAAATCTTAATCCAGGCACAGCAGTGAGGGGAAGATTCGAAAGGAATGCAAACGACACAGGGATTTTACCAGGGCTTCTAACCTTCCTTCACAGCCCTTAAGAATCTCCAGCTTTAGCTGTTTTTTTATTTCACCCAGAATGCTCGGCGTGGCCTTAATCCTTGATGCGTGAGCTCATCAGCACTGACCCTAAAACTGATTAGCCACATTTTTCCTACTGTTCACAGCTCCTGCTTGATCTTCCCTTGATCCCATGTGAGGCAGGAGAGATGAATTTCCCTAAAGTCACAGGAAGCAAGGGCTCCTTGCTCATGTCCCTCTTGTCCCCCAGTGGCCTTTACATATACACAGGCCTAGTCAGGTCCCTGGGATGAAGACTCACCTCGCAATCAGCAGCCTCTCCTCACGCAAAAGGCCGACAGATGGCATATGGCAGCTGCCTCGCTCTGATGGCCACTTTAGGGTGGCATCGAGGGTAGGATAAAGCGGGGGCTTTCGAGACCGGGACTGGGGGAGCCTTGACTGTGGCAGTTTGGGGCTCTCAGTTCCTGCGGTTGTGGGCAGGGGAGGGGAAAGGCAGGAGACGGTTGTGTGTGGGGGCAGAAACCCAGGGCGAGAGATCCAGTCTAGGTGCCCTGGTTCCATCTGTATCTGTCAGGGGACAGGCAAGGATTCTGGTCTTTGGTTCATGTTCTCACGCGCAAGATGAGTGGTAAATAAAAAATAAGCCGCCCGTGTTTCCATAAAGGGCGAGGGCCCTGATTTTGCAAGGGCAGCAGAGTCCTTAGGCTATGTCAGCCCCTGACCGAGGGCATTCACTCATCCGTCACCATCAAGGTTCGCAGCTTGGGGGTCCGGTTAGATTCCCACCAAATAACAGCACTGACCAGCACAGCGTCTATCCATCCGCGTCCAGCCAGGAGGCTGTGTCTTTCTTCCTGGGTGGGCCCATGCGGGCCATGCTCCATATCCTTGTCACCTCTAGGCTGGATCACTGCAATGCTCTCTGCCTGGGGCAGCACCTCAAATCCACGTGGAAGCTGGTGGAGAATGTGGAGACTCGCTTGTTAAGAGGCGTCTCTGGCCGGGGGCAGGTGACACCCATGCCCTCGGATCCGCACTGGCTGTCGATTGGCTAAAGTGAAGCTTAAAGCGTTGGTGTTTACCTATATAGCCCTAAGTGGCCTGGGGCCATCCTACCTGAGAGACCATGTCCCCGCATCACCCCATCTAGCACTGTTTGAGGTCAGCAGAGGGACGCACGCTGGAACGTCCAGGGAGAGGGGGCTGACGGCAGGGTGTTCTCCCCAAGGGCCCCTTGGCTTTGGCATTCACTTCCCCTCCCTTGATCCCGCGCAGACAGAACCTGCTGCCCTTCAGAGCTCACCATTGCAAACCCGTGTCGTTGGGGCGGGGGATGAGCGTGCTCGGGGAATGTCTACACCGGCGCCGGATTGTGCTCTGGGCAACTCGCCCGTCCTGCCAGCTAGCCTGCTATTTGCAGTGCACGCCTTGACTCGGCGCTAGCGCAGATATGGAAATCCCAGCTCTGGCTCCAGTGTAGATGTACCTGGGTGGAAACCCAAGGGGTCAGGAAAGTTTGTGCTGCAGTGTTTCCCTGGTTGACTGGCTGTACGGTGTGGACGGGGGCGGGAGTTTCTGCTGTTCTGGTTTTACTCTCCTGGCTTGTATTTTGAGTCAATGGTGGGGTGTCTGCAGCTTGGGGGAGCCCCGGTATGTGGGCCAAGCTCAGACAAACAAAGGATGCAGGATCTGAGCTTTTGTCCAGGGCTCGGCCCTACATTCTCCAACCCAGCAGGGCTGGCCTCAAGCACACGCAAGGCAAGCCCCTGCTCCTTGGCAGCAGACACAGTGACTCACGGGCCGTTTCCCCTTTGAGAGTTCAGGCTCCTGCAGGCCGGGAGGAAGGGCAGGTTTTGGGCTGCTGGAGCAGAGCAAGCAGATGAAAGTAGAGGCGGTGGGTTCGGGGAACAGGCTAAGCCACGCGGCTCCTTCTGCGGGGGCCCCGGTGGCCACACACCATGGGAGGCAGGACCAGGGCGCTTTCGTCAGTTTCTTTTTGCCGTGGCTGGGGGAGAGGAGTGCGCTCTGCCCCCTCTCTCCTGCACCAGTAAAGGGCAACCCGGCTCTCTATGGCAGTTTTGTGGGGACGAGTGTGTAGCCTCAGGCTTCCTCCCCACCCCCCATAGTTGGAGACGGTCTCTGGGGCTGGACTGACGTCCCTCTGCCTCTCACAGCCGGAGGGACTTTTCTCCGACAGCTGGAGGTGGCAGTGCTAAAAGCCCAGCTGCATGTGTTAGCAGGCCCCACTCCTGCACGGAGCTCGGCCTGGGCAAACTCTCTGCTTGTGAGGCACTCAGCGCAGGATTGGGGCCATAGGCAGGGCCCGAGGTGCTGCAGTTACATCCGCCTGCTTCTCCACCAGGCACTTTTCCTCCAGGCTGTCCTGTGTTCATGGAACACCCTCCCCACACAGGTCCAGGAAGCCAGCACCCTCCCCTCCTAGTCCAATTGCTGCCAGCGGTAACTGGATCACACCCAAAGCTGGCCTGTCTTGTGCATGTTCTTCTCACTGTCACCTTCCCCTGGGTCTATGTCACATCTCCTCTTACGGTAGATTGGAAGCCCTTTGTGGCCTGGGCCGTTTGCCCAGAGTCCCGCATGCTGACCGGGGCTGCTGGGAGCTACTGCGATGCAAAGAGGAATCAAAGAATCAAAACAGCCAGATCCCATCTGCTAGGTCATCAATCAGCATTTCCCTTTGATAAAAAAATCCCCCCCCCCCCCCCCCCGACATCCCTCCCACTCAGAACAATCCCCGAAAGGAACTGCCAGCCTGAAGGACAGTGGGGGTTTTACCTTACATGACGAAGTCGGGATTTTCCCTTGTTATGTTGTATGTGAGTCTTACTGTTGAGCCTATGTGAGTTTTACTGTTTTGCGTGAATACTGTGTGTGCCTCAGTTTCCCTGTGTGCTGCACCAATACCTCGGTGGGGGGAATAGGGGTGTGTGTGACTTTGGCTGAGACCTCTGGGGCAGGTGAGGCTGCTCCAGCTGCCTGCACATATGCTAAGACCCCCGTGCCCTTCGTAACCTGAGACCTAGGACAGGGATGCAACCAGGTGATGACCAGATGATTCTTTGCCCAGGAAGCAAGACAAAGAGGAAGAGCAAGGGGGTGTCAGAGGTCGGCTGGCTGGAAGCTGGCAGTCTGCTTGGGGAGACTGGAAGAAAGGAAGTCCAGGGCTTCTGGCCCAGGACTCCCCAAGATGGACTTGGCTGAAAGTCACTGATTTCTATGTTAACAAGTTCTGTTCTATGCTGTGTTCCCAGTCGACTAAGACTAATAAACCTGTTTTACCAGCTGGCTGAGAGTCACGTCTGACTGCAGAGTTGGGGTGCAGGGCCCTCTGGCTTCCCCAGGAGCCCCACCCGGGCGGACTCGCTGCGGGAAGCGCATGGTGTTGTAGGGGATGCTGAATGCCCCGAGGTCAGATCCAGGAAGGTCGAAGCTGGAGAAGCTTCCTGTCCTGGCCACAGTATGCTCAGAGAGAGGAGGCTCCCCCAGAGTCCTGACTGGCTTCTGATGGAGTAGTTCCAGAGCATCGCCTGGGGACTCCGTGACACCTTACATGATGGAGGAGGGAGAAGTATTTGTGAGATAGAACAGGGAGATCAGCAGCACCCAGGTCCTTTCCTGCAACGTTGGGAGGAAGGCTCAGGTGGGTGGGGGCAATACCACCACAGTGCGTGTCTGGGAGACAGCTTCCTCTTTCTCACAGCAGCTAATAACATGCCTGAGCCACTCCCCTATGTTATGACTTTGAAAGGAGTCCCCAAAAGGAGCCAGCTGCCCAGGGCTACAAACACCCAGCAACGGGTTTAGAAACCCAGGCCAATCCTGGTTCCAATGGGACATCAGGCAAGGAGAGTCTCTCTGTGCTTCAGTTCTTCCATCTTTGACATGATCAGAATGATTCTTACCTCTGGGATGGTGGGAGGAGAATTTTTGCCCTTGGAGGGTAGTGGGCTAAGTACAAAGCATCACCATCATCAGTAATAATCACGAGTCACCTGCACGGCCACCGTGACTTTCTGCGTCTCCTTTGTTGTATCACCGGAACAGAAAGAGCCGTGAAGGATAGAAGGGATCACCAGGAGGTGTAAATTCAAAGCGTAGGCTTACCCAGAAACCTTTGGCATTGGACGAACAGTAGAAGCGGCCGCCACCCATTGGCTTGACATAGGAGAGTCCTGGAGCCAGATGGTGACTCTCCCAAGAGCATCACCTAAAGGGTAACTCAATGTCATAGCAGTGAGGGTGGGCCAGCCCTGAAATCCAGCTGGGGTTGGTGAAAGGTGAGCCACAAACCAGACCTTCGTTGTCCCGAGAGATTTCCAGCCCAGAGGCAAAAGAATTTGCAGTGAAAAATGAGTAAGAGGGCATAGCGGCACGGCTCCTCTTTCCCCAGCCCATGAGGATGAATTGATCACAAGTGCTGGCTCTCTAGAGGAAAGTGGCGCTGTGCCCTGGGGAGTTAGGGAGCCAAGGCCGGGTCAGCAGCTGAAACCGTATTTCCACCAATTCCTGGTTTCTGCTCCCCTCCCAATCAATGCTTGGAAACTGCTTTTATTTGTAACATTCCCCCTCTATTCTTCCCCTTTCTTCCTGCACTGACCTGAGTCACAGGGGCAGCAACTGAACCGTACCAAAGCCCTTGACTTTGTGCAGCGCCTTGCCGAAGAACTAGAACTGCCCGAATGCTCCCCTGAAGGATATCATTAAAGACAAAGGGCCGTGGCGGGTGTAAACGGTAACAAATGGGAGGAATTGTGTGGCGAGTGTCAGGAAGAGAGAGCCGTTTCTCTACCTCTCTAGCAGTATTGGCAACTCTACTGATTTTATTATGTCTTGCACACAAAAAAATCAGTGTTTTCCTTCAAGCCCCAGCTCCTGGAGTCATGGGAAAACAGGAGCATCTCATCTTATTTTGTGGCCAGAGCATGGCAGGGCCCCACCCTCTTTAGTTCCCCACTCTGAGCCTCCAGTCCTTCTCACCATGCACATAGGGACCTGCCAGCTCTAGCAGCTGCTGCTGCCAGTGTCCTCCTCCTGACCTGAGCAGCCATCACAGGGCCAGAATCCCCCGCTGGTGGGCTGCAGATCTCCCCCCGCCCACCTCACAGGGCTGTCAGCTACCATCTCCTAGCAGGGGCTGGTCTCCACCTCAGAGGGCTGCAGCCCAGAAGTGGGAGAAAACAAGGAAAGAGGTTTTTTTAAAAATACAATCCGAAGATATTTCTAAGGAAATGAGTGAGGGCTCCCTGCCCTTGCCAAGGGCCATCCGGGTGGGATGAGGTGCTAAGCACCCTCTCTGCTGGGGGAGAGAAGAGACTGGAATGTCAAGCGGTGGGGGCGGGGGGCGGTTTTGAAGGTGGAGAGGAAGTTCAGGTTGATTCAGGGCCAGCGCTTCCACTAGGCGACCCTAGGCAGTCGCCTAGGGCGGCAGGATTTGGGGGGCGGCATTTCGGCGGCGACTCATTTCCCAGCGGCGATTCAACGGCAAGAAAAGCGGCCGCCGAAACGCCGCCGAGAACGAAGCTTCAGAGGAGCTGCTGCCGAAGCGCCGCCGATTACAGCGGAGGAGCGCTGCTGCCTAAGGCAGCAAAAACCCTGGCGCTGCTACTGGGTTGATGTATCTGGGAGGAGTGACTGGTTATGGGGGGATGGGAGTTGTGGGGTGTGGGGGGGGCTGATTGTGAATGTTCAAGGAATAGAATTTCTTTAAATGGGGGGACTGAGGAGAATTGATTTGGCCTGGGGAGGGAATGAA
This sequence comes from Macrochelys suwanniensis, assembly GCA_033296515.1. Lineage (NCBI taxonomy): Eukaryota > Metazoa > Chordata > Testudines > Chelydridae > Macrochelys > Macrochelys suwanniensis. The sequence continues at coordinate 3,862,534 of CM065786.1, read as the reverse complement.
CTGAGGGGCCCGATGCTAATTGGCTTTGAGGAAGGGGGGCTGCTAGTGAGTGGAAGGGGGGGGGAGGGAGGGGCAGGGTTGGTTCTGAGAGGGAGGGGAGGAGTGGGGAGTGACAGTAGCTGCCACAGGGGTGATGAGTGCTTGCAAACCCCAGGGTGTCTGAGAGGCCAGGAGGGTAGGCAGCTCACCAGATGGCCTCACCCCTGAGGGGACTCAGTGCTAGGGAAAAGCCTGGGAAGGAGCCAGCCCATGGGTCAGGCACCGGGTGTCAGAGCTAGAGATCCCAGACAACACTGCCAGCCCCAGCTCTGCAGGGACCAGGACAAAATCCAGCCCTCTCTCAGGACCCTGAGCCTCCCAGGTGTCACAGATGGGTCCTCCCGCCGTTCCCTGTGGAAATGAGTGAGGGCTCCCTGTGGGTGAAGTATCTCTGTCCCCGTGGCACAGATGACGAGCCGAGGCCCCTTGAGAGGGAGGGTGACTTGTCCAAGGTCATTCCTGTGTTGTACCCCTAGGAATATCTCATGCCCGTATTGAATCCACCCCACCCCCTCAAAAAAAAAAAAAGGCTGATCACCAGTGCTCACAATTCCTGCTCTGGAATAAAGAGGTGCCAGGAGTCTGCGGTTCCCACGGCCCCTACGGTATCGAGCTGGAACAGACAGGCTCACAGAGGGACCACCCCGCTCCCATTTTATCTGTCACCCCCTCCCCACCGCCCCAGCCACGCCCACAGCCAGGGCTCCCCTTTCCCCAGCCTGTGGCATTATCCAGCTGGTCTCATTTGCAGCCTCTTTCCCTCTAAGTCACTTACCCAGATTAAAAACAGCAACTGTCCCAGCCCTGACCCCAGGGGACCCCATTCAAGGCTTCCTCCCCAGTTCCTCTCACAAGTACTCTCTGTTCTCTAGTTTAAGCTGGGGGCTGCTGTGGCCCTCCCACTCAGTCCCTCCCCGCCCCCCCCACCCCCGTCCATCCTGCAGCCCCACACAGAGTCTGGGGCTGGAGGGCGGCAAGGGGTCTGCCGCAAGCATTATCTCAGCGTTCAAAGCCATCCGCTCCCATGGAAGCCAAGCTGACCCCACCCTTATCGTCTCCCTCCTTGTGGTTTCTGGAGGAGGGGGCAGGGAATTGCAGAAGTGGGAGGCTATTTATGGGGCCGCGGGTGGAGGGGGAGGGGGGGAACTGCAAGCTCTGGCCAGGAGACATTCTGCAGCCCCTCCCAGATCCAGCCCCAGCACAGAAGGGCAGACGACCCAGGACAGCTTCAGCTGTGGCATAAGTGGGAGCCGCTCCTAATGGCTTTGCTGTGAGCTGCGCCCACGTATCCCAGTCATGGGCTTGACCTGCGGGCTCTCGGCGCCCGATCCACGTGACAGCATCAGAGCCAGAAATGGGCCTAAGTCTCACTATTCGTGGACTGGGAGCCTCCCAAAGCTGGGGGTGGGGGGTTTGGATCTGGGGTTGGCTTGGCTTGGCCCACTGAAGTTCTGAGCCAGAGTTGCAGACTGAACTCCCGTTCCCCTCCGAGGTGGGTTTGGATCCGGGGCTAGGTTCAGCCCCTTCTCTGGTTAACCACAGGGGACAGACACGCGTGATGATCCCTGTGTCAGGAGAACCTGGAGTTCCCTGTGCGTGGCCACCACACCACTCAGACAATCACATCCTGCCCTAAATCCTCAAAGGGATACAGCCGGTCTGTGCCACCCCAGACGTGGGTGCATTTCAGTGGAGGGCAGAATGACCTCCCTGCCTCACTCACCCACCTCCCTGGGGTGTTGTGAGGTGCTGTACCATGTCTCCACAGCTCTCAGAGCCACCTGGGGACAGGCGAAGCGTGGCTGCGATACAACTACCTTGAACGCAGCTGACTGAAGACCAGGAAAGCAGCTTTCTCAAGCTGTCTCAGCAGCTGTGGGTGCTGAGACGTGATATTTAGGTGGGGGCGGCAGGAGAGAGGAGTGGGACCCAACGTCCACTCATTGCTGCCAGCAGCCCCCAAGAACAATGGAAGCTGGGTGGATCCTGCATGCCTGGCTCTCCTCGGGCCCCCGCAGACAGCCATCTCTCCAGCACCGTGGCCCCTTTGGGACACCATAGGCTGCCCCCAGAAGCTGCCCTCTGTGCCTGGGGAGGAGCAGCCTCCTCCCACCCCCACCCTGCAGGGAATACTTAGGGGCTGCAGATCCCCCGGCCTCTGCCAGCAGAAAACATTTTAAGGTGGCTCCAGTTGTAGCCCCAGGTTGGGCACCCATGGGAGGGGAGTTGGCGGCCTCTCGGCTCTGGCAGATCCCAGGGCTCTGCACCGATGCTGGGGGAGCTGTTGGTTTGGGGGGGAGCCCCCTTTGCTTTTCCCATGGAGAGGACGGCGGGATTCAGAGGAACCTGGAGTTTTCTATGCTGGGCATTTCCAGAGAGTTCATCTCTGTGGTAGCCATGGTAACTCCCTTCTTCCCCCTGACCCCTGTGCTTGGTTTGCTGGCGTCTGGTTCAGGAGGGGCAGCGTGGCGGATAATGAACAGCCCCATGCATTAACTCCACCCATCCCCCGCATCCTGCGGGGCTGGGGAAGGGATCCCAGCGCCATGACACACAGAGCCGGGAGATGGGACACAGAGGTGACTCTGCCAGGGGTGCACGGAGCTGGGGGGGCAGCCTGCCTGGATCCCGCTCCACTAGGCCCTGCTGGCTCTGACCCAGGCTTGGCCCGCCTAGGTGGGAACAGCCCCATCTAATTCCAAGCACCAGCACTGAGCGGGATTCAAGCCCCATCCAGGATGGGCTGGGGTCCCTCGCCTGTAAGGCAGGGCCAAGGAGGGAGCACAGCTTGCAGCCGCCTCACCTGCATGGAGGCACCCGCCCCAGCTCCCTGCAGAGGAACTAGCCAAGCGACCGCAAAGGCAGAAGGGGCCCTGGGCTGCTTTGATGTGCCCGGGCCGCAGGCGCTGCTAACCATGCGCCAGACACACCGAGCCACACCCCGCTGCACCCAGCCTGCTCTCAATGGCGACTCCTAGAGCCGCGCCGGGCGCTTTGCCGCCGACGGGCAGGCCCGGCTCTCGGGCCCGCACCACTCAGCCTCTGGTGGCCGCTTGTGCTCAGATTCTCTGGGGAGAGAGGCACTAAAGCCAGGCAGACAAAAATAGCAGTGGGCCCCGAGGGGCAGGGCCGGAGGGGGCCTCACAGTGACTGAGCCTGGTGCCTTGCTGGGGGCTTCATCCAGCAGGAAAACGGCCTCACTTGCGTGCCCGCCATCGCCGCTGTGGCGAGCCGACAGTGGGGACGCAGCATGCGCATCACCTGGACGCAAGCACCCCCGCGCTTGGGGCTTTGCACACCAGGGGCACGGGAGTCACGCTTGGACTGTGGGTCCGGCGCGGCGCCCTGGGCTGTTTGGAGGCTGGGGTTCGGTTCCAGCTCACCCGCTCTGGAGGCCCCCCCACGCTGTGGCCTTGCAAGGCGCAGGGAGACCCGCGCGCTCCAGGCCTGCGGATGCAAACGGGTTAATGCTTTGGGCAAATTCCTCAGAGGCCTTTTGCATGTTTGCCTCAGTGTAACTGGAGCTCTCCAAAGAATTGTCACCCCCCACCCCCACCCCCCTGCAACTGGCATTGCCCCAGCCTCCCCTTGCCCCCCTCTCCCATTTCAGCTGCCCCTCTCCCTTTCATCTTCCCATCCCCCAGGGCTCTCATTTCAACAGCCCCACACGCCTCCGGCCCCCATCTGAGCGTGAGAAACCCTCTGTGCCCTCCTGGCTTGCCCCTCCCCTGAATATCCTGCCCAAAGGCAGAGAGATTAAAGCCCCGTTTGCAGCATGCCCGGCCGGCCTGCCTCCCACATCCTTCCCTGCGAATTCCTCTCCCTCCTTCATCTCACCAGGGGAGCCTGGCTGCAGTTATCAGCACAGCAGACCCAGGCTGCAGGAGACCTTCGCATTTTCCCCTCTGTTAAAAATAGCTTGAGATTTATTTTCTGGCAGCATGGAAAGCCCCCGGGGCGTAAGAGAGGAAGCAGACAGGCTTCTGCAAGCCGGGGAAGGTGGGGGGTGCGGGGAGAGCGAAAAGGGCAGGAAATAACCCCCCGGCAGCAGCAGCCCTGTAGAGGGGAAAATGCTCAAATGCAAACAGTATGTGGTTAATGTGGAAACTCCCAGGGCAGAGACAGAGTGGCCTTGTGTATCCTGCTGTCCAGCGAAACAGCCCCTTCCTGCACTGGGCCCGCTCCAAGACCCAGGAGCAGGGGCCCTGCCCAAGCTGGGCGACGCAGGCAGCCTCCACCTGCAAGCAGCTCTGGGAGAGCAGGCGGCCTCGGCGCTCGCACGCACCTCTGGGCTTTGCGAGCCGGCTGGCCCCCCTTTTCTTTCACAGCCTCTGCCCCCCTCCTTCCCTTTGCATGGCGCACTCTTGCTGCCCCCTTTTCTCTCTCCCCCTCCCCCACTCAGGTTAATGCTCTGGATACAAACACCCCTGGGTATTTCGGGGGGTAGGGGAGGGAGCTAGAGCATGTCTGATGCTCTTTAATAACTAGCAGGTCACACACTTTGTTGCTTCTGCTGGCCGAGCTCCTTGCATACAGCAGGGGCTCCTTGTCTCCCTCCATTCCCTGCCACCCGGCCCCGCCGCGGGCTCCTTGTGTACACCCTCTGTTTCAGGGACTCCCCGCAAACTCTCCCCCGCTACACCCCCACACCCCCTCCCTCATGGCAGGGGCTCTGTGTGTCCCCCGGTCTCCCTCCCCCATACCACGGTCCTCCATTTCCCACCCACTCCCCCTGCCAGGAGCTGCGGTTCCCCCTCTACCACATCCCAGGAAGTTCTGTGTGACCCCCAGCATATCCCCCATTCTGTCCCCCCATGGCAGGGGTTGTGTGTGCCCATCTCCTTCCCTTCATGCTGTGTGCTCCCCTCCAATTCTCCCCCATGGGTCTGGGTGCCCACCTTTCCCCCCTACAGAGCTGCTGGCTTGGGAGGGAGAAGGGGGCAAACTCTGTGGGCCGCCCCCATTTTCATTTCTGTCTGAGAGAGAAGTCAGCCAGGGGGGTCACCATGCTGAACGCTGTTGGGAGGATGCACAGGGCTGAGATGGGGTGGTACTCTGCTGAAGGGTGCTAATGACCACCATAGAACTGTTCTTTGATCTGTAAAGAATTCCAGAGGTGGTTGAAGCAGCTGGGTCTGCTAGCCAGAAGCAAAGGGCTGCGTGGCTCCCCCTTTTCCCTCTTCCACTTTTCCGATGTTCACCAAAATCTACAGGGCTCTGCCCATTGGTGCCTAGAACATTCCCTGACATTTTGGAATTGCCAGGAGGTGACATTCAAAAGTTACCATGTTACATCCAAACAGAAATGCCAGGGAGCTGAATGTAGGGCCTCCACCAACACTGATAGATAGCGCTGAGCACTTAAGGCAGGGGGCAAATGGGACAAAAATGAGTCGTGTCACGCTTCCTCTCTCCGCCCACAAACCAAGCTCCTACCCACTTGTGACACCCAAAAGAGACGCTACCCGCAGCAGAAGATGCAGCTCTTGATAACAGGATTCTCTGTCTTCTTTCTTGGGTGCTTTGATCACAGTGAAATAATTGACAATATTTCAATGGTCACAGTTAGCCATCGGAGCCTACCCCCGGCCATTGAAATGATAGGCAGCATTTTTCCACACCTTTCAGAGCTGTTGTTTGAGGCTGGCTGCAGACTCAGGCAGACACCACTGCACTGGTTTATATTTGGTTCACATTTTGAAGGCTTTCTTTGTAATCATGCACGTTAACGACTTAATAAAACGATGATTTTCAAGCATGAGGTGGCAGCCAAGCCGTCACCAATCACAGTGTCTCTCAAACAGGGCCGGCCCTACCTTTTTGGCCGCCCCCAAGCAAAAAAAAAAGCAACCCACAAGCGCCGCCCCCACCCAACCAAAACACCCCCCCCACCCAACAACGCCGCCCCGACAAAACGCCAGGGAGGCCGGCGGGGAGGGCAGCATGCCCGCCGCCCCGCTCCCCCTGCCGGTGGGGAGCGCGGAACGCATGCCGCCCCGCTGCCCCGGCCGTCGGGGAGCGGAGCACACCTGCCGCCCCGCTGTCCCGGCCGGGGCGCCGGCGGGAGCGTGGCACCGTGCACGCCAGCGGCCCCGCTCCCCCGGCAGGGGCGCCAGAGGAAGATTGGGGTTTTTGGAAATTAAAAAAAAAAACAAAAAAAAACCTTGAGTGCCGCCCCCCTCCAGGTGCCGCCCCAAGCACATGCTTGGTAGGCTGGTGCCTGGAGCCGGCCCTGCTCTCAAAGGTTTTCTTCTGTTGTTGTTGGTTTGGGTTTTGCACAAAGGAGAGTATCATTGTCCCTGTTACAAAGATGGGGAAACAGAGGCACAATGAGGTGAAATGCTGTTGCCCAAGGTCAGCAACTCAATGCCTCCGCTGCAAATAGGATCCCCGTCTCCTGACTCCCGGGTCCATGCCTTACCCACTGTACCGCACTGCCCCTTGTCCCCGGCTATGACTTTACCATTTCTTTTGGAGTCGTGCCGAGCTGCTGTATTTTCTCCTGCTTTCCCCATTGGAGCTCCTGGAGCAGATCCTTCCGCCTAAGGCAGATATAGCAGGACTCCATTCAGAGCCACTCCTTTAACTGGCCCAAAGGGCTGGTCATCAAGGGCACAAGACCCTTCCCCTAAGCACTGACCCTGCTACCCCTGCAGTCTCCTCAGTCTATTCTTCCCTGGGTGTAAGAGATTGGCGTGGGGGGGGGGGGACGACAGGGGGGACAGCCCCCCATCAAGCACCATGTGCATGCTGCACTGGAGTTATTTTAGTGCCTTCTTCATTTCTCCTGGTCTGGTCCCAATTTCTCCTTCCTGCCCCAGAGAATTTCTGGCCTTCACCCCCATTCCTTTAGCCAACAATGAGACGAATAGCTCACCGGAAGCTAATATCTCCCTCTCCTGCCCATAAATCACTCCCAATCTCCTGCCTGGAGACAGCACTGCCTCTCCTTCCCTCTCCCCAAATCCGAAAGGCCAGCCTGGATTGTACACGGCCCCCATTCTAGCAATGATTTAGGTACCGCTCCCCCTACCATAAGGTTTCCACAAAACTGGCATTTACCTGCACTTGGAAGAGAGACTCTTGATTCATCATCCCCCCTGCGTGATCTCCTCTGTGCTGAGAATTTCACCCTCACTTACAGCCACTCCAGCTTCCCTAATGGGGTGGGGGGTGGGGGTACTGCTGCCTGTGTGGGACACACAACTTCTTCCCCCCCCCCCCCCCCCCCCGCCCACCCTGTGCTCCTCCCTGAGTTTGTCTTTCAGGGTCATTTCCCCTCACCGAGCTCCCCCTGCCAGGCCAGCCACGTGCAGCGGATTCCCACCACCCGTTCGCTGCCTGTATTGTCCTCCATCGGGAGACGCAAGCCCTGATCCTCAGCTCATTCAGCCCAGCGTTCCCCCCACATTCACGGCTATTCGAAGGATGATGCAACCCTCGTGTCCCGTAACTTACCCTCAGCTTCCCACGGGCCACCTGGGGCCATGGGAAGCAGAGACTAGCTGGAGCATAATGAGCTGCAGCCCCCCCTCCCTCCCATTGCCCCCCTAATCCAGGGCTGGGAGCAGGGCAGGGGCTGAGTTTGGCTGGACTTGTCCCCTTCTGCAGGGAGTATTCCCTGGGGCTTGGAGCAGGGGCAGCTGCCCCCCGCTCCGCCTAGCCAGAGGCCAACCTGCAGCACCCTCCCTCTCTATTTCCCCCTCGGCAGGGCCCCTTCAGAAGGGCACAGCCCATGTTATTTAAAACACTCCCCTTCGGAGGTCAGGTTTATTCAGTCCTCTGGCAAACACAGGGCCGACCCCAGCTCAGTGTCTCTTACCCCTTAGGGAGGGAGATCCCACCCCAGCCCTCCTTCTCAGAGCAGCATTCACCACTCCTAGGCATCCCCTGGCGGGAGCTCACCCTTCTGACTCCCTCCTGCCCTAGCAGGTTACTCCCAATCCTCGTAACTGGGGCAACTCCCCCAACCTCAGAGCCTTTCCTTAGCCTCTGCCCAAACTCCCCCACCCCCATCTAACACCCTGCTGCCCTTCACAGGGCAATCAGCGGCCTTCCCTCAGGCCCCATCACGGGCTGTTCACACAGGACCGGGCGCTGACGCAGTTCCTTCAGCAATCCGGCTGGCTGGCCCTCTGTGGAACGGGGAATCGGCCCCATTACACTTCACTGCTCGCCTCCAAGATCTCCCCCAAGCACTACGAGGCTGCCTGCTTTCTCCAGGCACTGCCGAGCCCCCTCGACGCTGAGATCCCGCCACGCTCTGCATTCCCGCCACGTTCCAGCCGAGTGCATGATATTGAAATGCCCTTTGTGAGCAGATGGTCTGAGTTTCCCCCTGGTTTTTGACATCCTCCTCCTTGCCTTTAGATACCCCCTGAGTGACCTTCCTATGTCTTTCTGGGGTTTTGTTCCTATTTTCTCTAGAGGCCTGCCCCCCACCCAACTAGCAGATCCCACCCCCCACCCCGGCCCTTATCGGTTTCACTAGTATAATTTCCTCCCTGTCCACTCATCTGCTTATTTTAGCTGCCTCTTCCTTCCTCTCTGCTGCCTTTCGAATAGACTCCAGCCTGCCCACCCCCCTCCATAAACTCTAGCACCAAGTTCCCTTGTCCTCTCAGCCAGCACGCCATTGTCCTACAGGGGCGGGGTCCCCTCCCGTCCATCCTGGGTTCCTAGTCCCCCAGCATCCCGTTTCCTTTTGGCATCTCAACCAGATGGAGCTTGACTTGTAGGAAGAGCTTGGGAGAGTGCCACTCCCCCCTGTTTGGGACCCGTGTGTTAAGGCTTCAGTTCACACAAGGTGTACATTTTAGCCCACACTAGCATGTCACACACTAATGAGCCCATGTGCCCCTTGCTGGCATGCATTAAAAATTCCCTAGTGTGAACTAGGGAAGTCCTGTTTCCAACCCATTCATGCAGTTCCGTTTCCCTCTGGGGCAGGTTAATGCACCATGTAGACAAACCCTTCGAGTCTGAAGCATTCTTTTCTCCAGGCCCTTTAAAAATACTTCCTTTAAAAAAAAAAAATTTCACCATGCAAACTCCTCCCAAAGGGAAACTAGCATCTTCTACCTGTTAAAGTCAGGGACTCCTGGGATTTGTTCCTGACTCCGCTATTGGAGTGGGGGGAATCTAGGTACCCACCTTTGGAAAGCTCTTGGAGGACTGTGGCTGAAAAGAACTCTGTAGCTGCAAAGAATGTTTCTCTAGCCGTTATTCAGTGCCTGAAACACTCCGTAAAAGAAAGTTTCAAACAGTCCCTTTCCTCTGGAGTTACCCTGTCCCTGGCACGCCTTGTGACCTGTTCTGAATTTCCCAGCAGATGTTTGTCTCTGTTCCAGCAGGACTTCCTAAAGCATTTCTGGGCAAAGGAGACAGTAGAAAGCCTAGGGAGAACTCCCAGCACTAGACTCAGCACTGGTTAAGGCATTTCTGAAAACTGCATTTATCTGCAGCCGTTTCGTTGTGGGGAGCGCACCACCTTTGAGGCATACGGGCTGCCAGAGCTCTCTGCCTGCCAGGTAACCTGCCGTGTCTCTGTGGCTCTGTCTGCCGGTAGCGCAATCTCTCTGGGCAAGCCAGCATGCCATCCACAACTGTTCCCCTTCAGCAATGTCCTGACCCACCCGGAGAAGAGGTCACCGTCTCAGCGGAAGGTTCTGCTGTGTGACCTGCCTGAGGTCAGAGCTACCTCCATAGTGCGGAACAGGGCAGCATGGAATCAGCACCCTGGTCTGCACTAGGATTTTTCTCGACGTCTCCCTCTGTTGCAGTAGCACAGGTGCGGTGCCAGTGTACACAGGGCATAGGTGTTCCTCACTCGACGTGCTCTGAGCGGGCAACACTTCTGCCCTGTCTAACCTAGTGCTGCTACCTTTGCCACTGTTCCCGCTGGTGGAACTGCTAGTAGAGTAACAGAGGGAGATTCCCCAACAAAATGCTGATGTGGTCACAGCCTCAAGCCCTGTCTACCCCTAGAAATAACCTCTCAGCCAGTGTTTCAGCTGAGCCAGGGCTGGCCACGGTTTGTCCGTCTCCCATCTGTAGTCTGCATGGGCCCCGCTAAACCAGCTGCTAACAACCAGCTGTGGAAATGGCGCCCACTGGTGAGTGCGTGTCACAAGTGCCCCAACCACGGAGGACATGAGTTTGTTACAGCTCCACATAGGGAGCTGTAGTAACTTGTGCTTTTAGCTCTGGAGGTCCCTGGTGGGTCAGCCAAGATGGCCGCCATCACAAAGCCGTGGCCTCCTTAGATGCTAGAGGGAAGGGACATGTGGGGGTCACCTAGCCCCGGTGGTGGTGAAGCATTGCTGTCTAGGCTAATCCCTTAATGGATCTAGTCTATTCAGGAACGTCTCTAGTTATGGAACCTCAATGACTGTCTAGCTGCTTCCCGGTAGGGTGACCAGACAGCAAGTGTGAAAAATCGGGACAGGGGGTGGGGGGTAATAGGAGCCTATATAGGCAAAAGATCCAAAAATCTGGACTGTCCCTATAAAATCGGGACATCTGGTCACCCTACTTCCTGGGCCCTCGGCGCTGGAGTGCGAGCACCTCCCAAGTAATGAAATATAGACATAACTGTAACAAGCTCTCTCTTCACAGCTGGCCAGAGGCTGTTTTCAACATGTTTGTTTGTATTTGTGTGCGTGAGCTAGTGGGTGTGTTGCAGTGGGTGTGAGGAAATGAGTGAGGGGGAAGCGAAGCTGAAGACATGGGTTTTGTGTTGAGTTCTGGAAGCGGTTAGCTCACGGCCATGCTCATCTCTCGCAGCATTTCCCTCGTCGGCGTCCAGCTCCCCAGCATTTTTACCCTTCGGTTGTGTAGAGCTGCTGCGAGCAGGTTGCCAGAACCTAGCAGCTGGTCTAAACTAATGCTACCTTCGGTGCACGGGCAATGGTGGTGAATTGAAATGAAAAGGCAGCCTAGACAGGCACAGCCCAGATGCTAGGTCTGCAGGCCAGTTCTTACCGCCTGAACGCTACACCCGCAGCTTGTATTCACACAGCCCTCGTCTAGCACTGGCCTTTTTTGGATCAGCGTCCCCCGCACTGTCTTCTAGCCAGTGCAAGCTCCATGTTTTACCGGTTTTGCTCCATGGTATGGTACTAGTGCCCTTGGATTGCATTAGCCTGCATTTATCTATATTACAATCTCAGGCTCTTGATAATTGTCAATTCTCTAGACTCATTCAGTCATCCTGAATTTCTCCCCTTGTTACCCTGTGCTCAGTCCCTCCCGGCTCACTGTCATCCCTGCGTTTGCTCCATCTGCAACTTGCTATTTCCTCCAGCTCATTTGAAACAAATATTATGAAGCCGCACAGAAAGTCGCTTTAATTAAGGGCTTCTTAAGCTGCCAGGCTCAGAGACCTTGTAGAATTTGGGGATTACGGTCTTTCAGAGGCGAGCGCTCACTCCCACGGCAAGTTCTTGCCGTGCTCTTGCAGTTTGCTTTCCTACCCCTTCTCCTTTAGTGGCTGCTGGGTCTGGGTCCCTCCACCCCCCCTCACAGAGCCCCATTAACTCTATAGGTTCACTGGGACCCATTTTCCAGGCCATCAGCCTTCCCCTGTAGTGAGAGCAGCTTGTTTTTCATTTCAGTGCTTTTTTCAAAGTGTGAATTTAGTGGTGGTGAAAGGTGCTAGACAGAACCCAGGAGACCGAGGGGCTGCTTCCCCCTTCATACAGCAGCGTAAGTCAGGAGCCACTCCCCGGAGAGTGACAAGGCTACAGTGGGGTGGAACTGGTGGAGGGGAGGGGAGAATCAGGCCATGACAATCATGGGGCCTGATGCTCCCCTGCCCTGCACCACGTGGTGTCATTCCCACCAGGGCAAGGTACATAGGAAGTGCTGCCAGATCTCCTCAGCAATGTTTTATCCCCGCTCTGTGCAAGAGTGAATGACAGAGCAAGGTAGGTGAGAGGCAGGCTCCGAACAGTGAGCTGCGGTGCAAGCTTCCCCCACATTCACCTGCCGGTGCGCCTCAGCCCTGACCTCAAGGGCACCCTCCGGGGTGAGACACTAGGCCAGGCTCCAGCTCTTACCCAGCCATTGGTCTTTCACCTGAGCCTGCTGGCAGGGTTATATTATCTAAGTATTTTTATAGACCCCATCACCATGGGGTGGTTTTTGTAATGTAGGCACCTATTTACTGGAAACAAGACTGAAATTCACCCAACTTGTATCACATAAGCCACTGAACCTGATCCGCTCACTGCTGTTCCGGTTTGTGTTCCTCCTGGCAGCTTACAGGTGAATGATCCTAGATGACTGGTGTCAGACACCTCGCTGCAGGGGGACTGTATCCAGCCCCCAGCACATGCAGACGCAAGCTTTCACTTAGAGTCACTTTCTGAATTAAGCTGAAGCCAGCGCTGATGGAGTTACATGGGGGCAACTTTTCTAAGTAGAGAAAAGGGGCCAGATTTGCATAGGTATTTAAGCCTCTAAAGATGCAGACAGATGCCTAGTAGTGGGATTTTCAGAAGTGCCTAAGCAGGTTAGGCACCGTTTTGAAAATCCCACTAGACACCTATGTGCATCTTTCGGTGCTTAAATGCCTTTGAAATCTGTCCCCAGGCTTTAGGGTAACAGTGGAAAAAATCCCAAACAAACAAGCTTCCAAATGTGAACTTGAGTGCAACCAGTGCAGAGTTGCCTTTCTGAGTCTGCAGCCAGCCTGTAACAACAGCTTTGGGAGATGGGAAACTGCCCCCAACTGTCTTATTGGAGTGTCAGCTCTTACGCCCTGTGAGGTCACTTAAAGAGCCAGAGCTTCAGTTATTTTAGGCATGGAGTGGTGCCTCTAATTTGTATGTTGACCACAGTCGGGTAAGTGCCCATGCAAATGGCAAACTAAAGAGCAGAAATAGCACCGCTCCTAGAAGTGACTAGCCTCGTTTTTCCCCGTTGCATGATTCTGAACACAAGGGTGATTTACCAAATAACAGTCAGGAGCTCTACTCAGCATGTACTAAAGCAAGTGACTAACGTTAGCCCTGGAACAGCCTGGTAGATGACAAGAGGGTTACGTATGTGCTATGTGCTTGGGGCCTTAATGACGGTGTAGGATTCCTGTTCTACCCTCGACTCTTCTGTAATTCTCCCTTTGCTGCCAGTGTGGGATTCACCATAGATCAAAGCGAGTACAAGGTCCTGACTTTACAGCCCCCGCCCACAAACCAGAAGGAATATAATTTGACCCGCTCCACAGAGTAAGTTTGACACGCCTGCCGCAGCCACCATTCCCAGTCCCCTGAGTACTTTCCCCCGGCACCCAGTTCCCTTCCCCACATCTGCTCACATAAGCTTCCCTCTGCGCTGCTCAGTGCAAGGGAGAACATGCCCCACTGACAGCAGCTATTTCTTATTACAATATGTTACGGTTCATTGGCCTCAAGATCTGCATCCTTGGGACCTATGTGACTAGGAAGTAGATTCCTCTCTGTTAATTAGTTTATGCCTCAGCAGTGCTTTGAAGATATAAAGCTCTAGAAGTGCTAGGCATTATTTTGATTATTTATTTCATTGACACTGCCCTTGGACATTCATCCCTGGGATCACGCTTTGAAGTTTACCCCACAGCTGAATTTGGCCCTTGATTCGATAGCAGTGATTGATCAACTCCTTCTGCACGACCCTGAGTGACCAGATCGCTTGACTTTCAAGAGGAGGGGATGGAGCAAACCACATGTGAATGAGCATCATAGGATGTAAAATCTGCCCTTGAAACCAGACGTCTTTTCAAAAGGAGGGAGGTGCTTTTTTTAAGACCACCCCACCCCATCTGCTGGGTCAGAAAATCACGGTTTGCATTAGAGTCGGCATCTTCCGAAACTCACATGGGGGCCAGTGAAAACCATTTCACTCCCACTTCAGTAGCAAACAAACAAAGTTGTCACTCCTGTAAATAACGGATGGTTAATTACACAGTCCCCATACACCATGGCACTAGGAGAGAACCACTCTGAGGTTATTTTATTTGACAAATTTCTCCTTTTCAGTAAATAGTTATTAGTTGGATTAATTTGTACTCAGCTTTTTCTAGACTTCAAATATTCCTTGTAGCTATTGCTACACAACAGTGATTCCAACCAGGAGCGGTGCCAGCTTTTTTGCTGCCCTAGGTGGTGGCGGCGGGAGAGGCTGCTGCCGAAATGCTGCTGAGGTCCCCGGCAGCCAAAGAAGCTGTCGCCGAAGTGCCGCCAGAGTCCTCAGTGGCATTTCGGCGGCAGCCTCTCCTGCCGGCAGCTGCTGAGGAACCTGAAATGCCACCCCGCAAATCCTGGCGCCCTAGGCGACCTCCTAGGGTCGCCCAATGGTAGCGCCAGCCCTGATTCCAACATGAGTGTGTGTGTGTGGCAGGCTCCCAGCCGGAGTCACTCCTTCCTTCTCTTTCTCAGCAGGACCTTGCAAATTCCCTGGTCCAGCTTCACCTGGGCTGGCCACAAAAATCTTTCAAAATAAAATTACCTCAAGCTCAAAACCTTGATAGCAAAAGTCCTTCCTCCCAGTGTTCTTCTTCCATGGTGTGAGGGAGGGGACTGCAGGTCACCCTTTCCCTCCTGGGGTTGAAGATCCATCAACAAACAGGCCCTCTCTACACCCACCCACCCTGAACAATAGGAAGCTTTTTGTACTGTTTTCCCCTTAGGGTTTTTGTCTCGATTGACGAATCAATCGAGAGAGAGGGGAGCCTTGCCCCATGCTTCACTACATGGGTCCTGGCCCTTAAGAAATAGTTATCTCTTGGCTTCTTCCCCTTTTACTCTCCCTGCGCATCTGTCCCTGCTGTCCCCAGGTCTTCTACTTGGAACAGGGTAGCCTAGATCTCACCCCTCCCTGATTTCTCTTCTTCTTCCAGGGTCAGTGTACCCCGTTACAATATCCATGTTCATGTACCACACTGCATGCTAGGTAATAGTGTGAGAGGACTCTGTGTTTCTAAAACTAAACTGGCTCTTTATGAAAAGATCTACAGATGGGCTGCCTCTGGAGCTAGCATTCCAGCCACGTGCCCACAGACTGACTTCCTGGGCTTCTCTAAATGCCTCAGTTCCATGCAGGTTGCTCCAGTCCAGGTCCCCTCTTCGAGCAGCTGGTGCCAGAGTTTCTTCTCTCCACACAAAGGGCAGGTTGGCACCCTTATGCCCCAGAGATGGGTGACACAGAAGTGCTCTTGGTCTGCATATGTGTAAAGTAGTAGGTTAATAGATACGCTGCCACTAAACGGTGTTCAAGAATATGTAGCCTAGTTCCTGGATTTTGTAGGACCTATACAATTGAGCACTGTAAATAGCTTCCTCTGGCAGCTTTTTACATCAGCTCTTAACCTCTTTGAAACAGAAGTTAATGCACATCAGCAGGATCCATATGGACAGTGAGTCCACGGGCAGGCTAGTACAGGGGAGACCCACATCCCAGCTTGCAGCAAACTCTGTGTTTGTGTACACAAACCCTCAGTGTCAGAGCTGGCGAGCCCAGAAGAACGGCCGGGTGTCTCTGCCCATCACCGTCATTTGCATTACAGCCACGCCCTGTCTTTTCTCTCCCGTGTAAGAAGCAATGGATCAGAGGCATACATAAAGATACGTAAGGCAAGGGAGCAAAGTCTGCAGCAGCACCTTCATCCCAGATACAAACTAGCCACTGTCAATAGAGGAGTAATTACATATCTGCCTTGGTTCTGTTGGAGCGACAAGGTAGGGGAGGGAATATCTTTTATGGGACCAACTTCTGTGGGTGAGACTGAGAGACAAGCTTTTGAGCTTACACAGAGCTCTTCTTCGGGTCTGGGAAAGGTATTCAGAGCGTCACAGCTAAATACCAGGTCAAACAGATAGTTCAGCCTAAGTAGTCAGCACATATTCTAAGGAACCATTCAAGATGAAGGGGCCCATTAGCACCCCTGTAGTGATAGGACAAAACGGGGGGGGGGGGGGGGGGTTAGTGGATTGCAGATTGTTGCAATAAACCACAAACCCGGCATCTTTATTAAGACCATGATGTTTAGTCTCTAGTTATGGATTTAAGCTCCTAGGCTCGTCTTTAGACAGCATTGTGCAGGTTTCCTTTGAGGACGAGGACTGATAAGTCTGATCTGGAGTGATCCCTTTGGGAAAAGTGTTCACCCGCAGGTGATGTGGTGGTGTTGTCTTTTCTCCTTTTCCTGTGTGAGTTCATTCAAGAGCGCAGTGATTGTCCGGACGTTGTTATCGGGGCATTTAGTGCCCTGGATGAAGTACACCACACGGTGGAATGGTAGTTACAGAATGTCCCAATTATCAATTCCAAATGAATAGGGAAGGAGCAGAGAGCTCACACCACCATCCAGCTTGAAATCCTCTCCGCCTCTTAGCAATAAACTCCCCCCAAGCAGCTGTGTCATTCTGGAATTGCCACAGTGAAACAGACCAATGGTCCATCCAGTCCAGCGTCGTATCTCTGACAGCCAGCAGTCCTTGAAAGTCCTATAATGCACCTAATGGTGCAAGCCTGTGTCATGGGGATGAAAAATCCTCCTGTCCCCAAATGGTGATTAGCTCATGCCCTAAAGCAGCAGCATTGGTGGCCCTGTAGTTTTGTCCAGTTTAGGAACTGCAGGTGCTAGTTTTGATCCAATAAATATACCGTACTTTGACTGTGTTTATTTTCTGCTCATTCCTAATATCCAAGAGATTTTGTCTGTAAATAGAAAAACTCTTGAGTTTGTAATTCATCGGGCACTTTTCAGACTTGAAGGCTCCCCAAATTTTGTACACTTCTTTATTCTCTTTAAAATGAATTCATCGCTGATAAAGGTGCATCCCTGATGGAGGGCTGGAGATGAAATCCTCGCTGTAGCCACAGACCTGGGCAGCTGCAATCCTGGTTCCCCGCCAGTCTGCTGGTGATCTTGTTTTGGAGGGACCATTCTCAGGGAGAAGACAGTAGTAGCTTTGCCCTGCTCATCCAGTCCTTAGTCAAGATTTAAAAAATTAGTGCTTCAAGTTAGGCTTCGAAGACCTTATTTATCAGAAGAGCTGAGCCTCCAGCTGCTCCCATTGATATCAGGCGAAGCTGGTGGGTCCTCAACACTTCTGAGAGCCAGGCCACGTATTTAGATACTGTAATCAAGGTTAGCTTAGCCCCAGGCTCTTCAGGCCATGGGGCAAACCACCCTGGTCCAGCCTCACCTTGGGTCCCCATTTTTTAAATTCTTGACCACTGGCTTCAAATGTGCTGTGTTCAGTGTGACCCAGAGATTGCTGCTTGGCTTCAAGAAATTAGACGGAGACCACCAATTCTATTCCCACCGCCCACCAAACATCCAGAGACATCCAACCCCTCCCCATGTGAGCCAGATTCAGATCCGAGACCGAGAGAGAGAAGTGTTTGTAGCTCATTGCAAATCCCGAGTTATTCAAGCTGTCCTGGGCAGGGACTGCCTTTCTGTTATATGTGTGCACAGTGCCTGGCACGATGGGGCCAGGAGCCTTGCTTGGGGCCACTGCAATGCAAAAAAAGAAGAAGAATATCCGGTCCCCTCCAATGCCCTTTACAAAACATTGAGCTAGATATTGGTTATGCATGGATTAGGTCCAATCTTTTAGCCACTTGGGGCTCAATTAGCCCTTGGAAGGATCAGGGCCATTTGCTACACGTGCATGGAGACTGTATAGCAATGGGGTGGGAATTTCCTAGCGACAGTGTTAAACTAGGGGCAGATGTGGAGAAGCGGCTCCCTCTTCCCGCAGGGACTGAAGCCACTGGGAGCTGAGTTCACCTTCAGGACCAGGGAAATACTCAGCCTAGCAGTCTTAACGAAATGATTTCAGACACATAACAGGGATTATTGTGTCCTTGGAAATCGCCAAGAGCCAGAGGCTGGAAGGTGTAGAAGGTTGGCAAACTGAGACCTGGAGTAAGGAAGTCTGTTCTAATCAGCGAGAGAGAGAACAGTATTTGCCACTATTGATTGTCTAGGCTAATCCTTGACTTTGTTTATCCCTTGCTGTAATAGTGCCCAGAATAATCTGTGGGCCAGTGGGTTAATGGGGTTGGCTGGGTTGTGTTTTAAAAAGGGATGAGCTGAATCTAAATCAAGGTGTGTGAAGTGCAGACACATGCTCGTACACCGTCAACTCTGGGCCTGACCTTGGTGTCTTGGAGGGAAGAGGGATCCTTCCCAGCTGTCCAGCCAGGAGAGGTTTAGAACCTCTTCTATCCATGAGACTAAAACACCAAGATGCTGGGGAGGAAGGAGGAGAGGAGTTATATTTTCCCGTTTTCAGGATGTCCCTCTTGCTGTTTTTCCTGTTTTCAGTATTTAAATTCCATGCGGAATGCTGATTGCCATGGACCCTCTGATCCTTCGCTGCTAGGGCCATGTCAACACGAGGAGAAAAAGGTTTGTAACATCATAGAGTAGACAGGGCAAGTTGTAGTTTTAATCTGTGTTAGGTGGTCGAGGTAAACCCCAGGGGGGATGGTCGGCGTTGCCGTGACCAGTGGATCAGAGCTGTGGCCCCAGCTTTGGAACTGTCTCTGGGAGGAACCCTTCAGTGTGCCAGCCCCCGCGAGGGGTCTCGCCCTTCCTCCAGGGTAAGCCATGTGGCTTCACCGCCTCCTTAGACTGGACCTCTGGGCCTTCAGTGTGCCTGCTTCATACTGGCAGCTTTTTGAGTCCAACTGAGACAGACCCCTGATGGTGACATGTCCATTCTTCGGGCATTAATGCACCTCGTCAGGCATTTGCAGTGACCCTCGCACAGCGTGGTTGTCAGAACAGTCAGGTTTATCAATTAACTGAAACACGGGGTAGGAAGTCCTTAAGGCAGCCCAGAGAACTGAAGGTTAAAGCACAGGCCATTCTGGTCAGCCCAGAGCCCAGCCAAGCTCTAGGGAACCCACTGTCTGTCTCTCCATTTGACCTCCTTCGTCAGAGTCCAGGTGAGATCCCCCACTGCCTCCGGCCTCCCCCACCTCACACCTCTCCAGTCCTTTGTTCCGGAGCTGGGGAAACGCTGCTCAACCCCCTTGCTGAGAGGCAGAGAAGTCTGTATCTCTCTCTGGGTCATTGGTTGCTAGGTATCAATGTCTGGGCAACTGGATTTCCCATTGTCTTCCCAGATGCTGTGCTGATATGGGGATTAAGACCCAGACATCAAGGCGGCACCCACCCCTCTCTCTCCTAGTCTGCCCAGAGAACAAATAGTCGCCCCCTCCCCAACCATGCAGCCTATCAGGGAAACTGAGGCACAAACAGGACTCATAAAAATATGACAACAATTTCCCACTTCATCACACCGTCGAACACATTCTAAAATGACAACTGCCTTGTCTGCGCTTGGACTTTAACATGTTAGTGCATGCCTGTTAAAAACGCACGCTTGTTCCTCGTGATCACAAAGCCTAGAGCTGGCCCCAGCCAGCTAATGTGCTTCGAAACACCGCTGCCTTTGTCGGCACTAGGTGCTCTGCGATGCTTTAAAATATGTTCATTACTAGGTGTGAGCTAAGACACTTGCCAAACGCACCTTCCTTTGCCAGCATAGACATCGCTCTGGAGGGGATCCTTATAGAAATGTCCCCCTCTCATGGACAGGAATGACTGGCCCTTTTGTCCTACTTGTTCTAGCTGTCTTACTACTCATACCATACCTATACCATAGTATCTAAGCACCCCACGATCTTAAATGTGTGTATCCTCCCAGCACCCCTGTGAGGTGGGGCCAAACTATTCTCCCCATTTTACTGAGGGGGGACTGAGGCAGAGATGTGACTTGTCCAAAGTCAAACAGGAAGCCAGTGGCAGACCAGGGATTTGAATGTAGTAAGTGCCCTAAGCACTGGATCATCCTTCCTCTCTAGGAAGCTCTTGGTGTTTGCTGGTCGGTGATTTATTGAGAAGCAAGTGGCTGGTGAAAGTTCTCAGCCCCGATTGATCAGATTACTGTTTGTGCTGTCCACCTGCCAAGGGATCCCAGCTTGTTGGCTCCTGAGCAACATAGAGAGAGAGCACGGGCCTCCCAGCAGGCTGTACTCTGGAGTAACTGATAGGGGAGAATAATCAGAATAGTAAACAAATAATAGCAATAATGAAATAAACGATGTGTTTTAAATGACACTGAAAAGAGCCCTTAACAAATACACAGCTAACAATTGCAGGTTAGTGATTTGGGGCAAGTCCTAACAGAATACTCTACCTGCTTTTGTGCAAGCAAAACTTTCAAAGGGGTAAAATACAGTCAGCGACTCTACTCTGCTGAGCTCAGCTTGACAGCAGGAGCAAATGTGGGGGCTATAAGAAGTCACTGGGGGAAATACAAGGCTAATGGTGGAAACAGAATGTAACTGAACTCATTACTGGCTAGGGAGGGAAGGGATGTCTAGTAGTTAGAGGAAGGGATGGCGGGAACTGCTGGGTCTATTCTCAGCTCTGTCACTGACTCACCGTGCAACCTTGGGCTAGCCACTTAATTCATTAATTACAAAATAGGTACATTAATCCTCACTTTCTACAGCCATACATACTGTATCTGCCATCTGGGGCACTGGGAGGCTTAATTAATTGCTGTTTGCCATCCTCAGATGCAAGGTGTTCTAGAAGTACAAAGTACAATTATTGGTATTATAATTCAGTGGGGAAAGGGTTGCCAGAGAGCTTGCTTGGGGAAAGGCACAAAAATGATCCCAGGTACAGGTGCTGCATTTTTGCTCTCTACTCAGTATTGTGTAGCTGTGAGTAAGAGTTTTCAGGACTAGGCCCTTAGACTGTGGTCCCTCCTTGTCTGTAAGCTGGGTCTCTGAACTCCTCCTGCCATAGTGGGGGAACTTAAATTGCAAACAAGGGAAACAGTGCGGTAGTTTGTTTTTTAATGGGAAATGTAATTTAGCTGCCTCTGCCTCTTGACTGACATGTCTGCTCCTGATTTTGGCTTCTGCAGTATAACACTAACACCACCTGAGTTGTGCTCTAATCAGCCCAAAGTCACTGCCCGGCATGTCTTGTTGTTCAGGTGAAATGAAACATGTTCCCTGGATGAGATCTGTGTCTATTCTAGGTAGAGACATAGGGCCAAGTCCTATCTTCATAAGCTGGTGTACATTTAGGGTCTCTCCACTGAAGTTGATGGGGTGACTCCAGATTTACACTGATCTGTGATCAGAATTCAGCCTGCAAACTCTGTTTTCCACAGGCAGCTGTGGCACCTTTTGCCCCTTCCACTTCCTGCATGCCTTTTTAGAGACTGCCTTTCCTGTTCTCTGGGCTGAGAGATCACTGCTGCAGCTGGCAGCTTTATCTGTTGTTAGGAAAGAAAGACCCCTAAAGGGACAAAACCAAAAAAACCTTGCAAACCTGGACAGATTGTAGGAGAGTTGAACAGAGCCACATCATTCCTAGCTGGTGACTTTGGTGAAGAGTTAGCAAAGCAACAACCCTGCTCTAGGAAACTCATAAAAATGCATGTTGAAAAATTGACCTGCTTTTTGTTCCTATTCAAGGCCTCTGGTCTCTCCATTATCCATCAGTAGCAGCTACATTCTAATTCTTGAGAGAAAACACCTTTTGATCAATTTGCCTGCAAAGGGCTAACATCACCAGCATATTATGGGCTGGAGATGTGCAAGTCTTTCTCTAGATTGGCCCAGATGCTACTCCAGTTGAAGTCAAAGGGAGCAGATTTCATTGATTTCATTGTCATTGATTTCAAAGGGAGCAGAATCAGACTTATGGTGCATTCACAACTGATCTACAGAGTCTGGTGCTTGATTCTCCTCTCACTTACACAGGTGTACTGACATTGACTTCCCTGGGATTACTGCACCCGTGTGATTGAGAGGAAACCCAGGCCCTAGATTTGCAATCTGGCCTCAGAACTACAGGACAGGTCTGGGGTCTTTTGTTGCGGATTTTTGTCCTCTAGCCCAGTCTGCATTTTTGCAGAGGAAGAAAGCCAAGGGAGAATGGTTGAACAGCCTCATGCTGCCCCAGCACAGCTGTCTGTGTGTAACCCAGAACATTTGTGGACAAGTTTAAAGACTGCCGGTGGCAAGACAATCTTTCCTGTTAACAGGTACTGGGGGATTTTGTTAAAAATCAATGACATATTTCTGACTGCACCACAGAGCGTCTAACCCACTGAGGGTGACAGCTGGCTTTTCAAAGAGCTGCTGAGACCCTGACTTTCTGTGGGACTTGTGCTCCTAAATCAGGTATTACTATTTATTTTTGATAATCCTACCAGAAATACAAAGCAAAACCAACCCCCCAAACAGGATCTGGTGGGGGAAAGACAAAGAAAGGTGATATATTTATTACCATCATTATGATTCATTATTAATAGCATGGTAGCACCTAAAGGCCAGCCAGGCTGGGCTTCCACTGAATTGACCACTAGACAGACACAATAATAAGAATATTACCTAGCTCTTATAGAGGACTTTTCATCAGTAGACCTCAAAGTGCTTTACAAAGGGGTTCAACCACAGACACATTACTCCTATTTTTTTAATGGATGGGGAAACCGAGGCACTGAGCGGTGACATGATTTGCCTGCAGTCACCCAGCAGGCTAATGGCCAAGCTGAGACAGGACCCCAGCTCTCCTGAGGTCCAGGCCACTGCCCTAGTCACTAGTAATTCACAGGCCCTGCCCTGAAAAACTTACCTTCTTATCACTCAGAGACACTCCATGCTGAGACCTGAGAAAGCTCTGAACTCAGCCCCCTGGAATACCGACAGTACTCCAGTGAAATAAAGAAAAAGGAGATTTCTTGTTTTAAAAAGATATGTAAAGAAAATTAGGGTCAGGAAAGATTTGGAAGAATGTTCAGTTACAAAAAGGGAAAAGAAAGATTTCATTGTTTTAAGGTGTTAGTTTATTTCAAGCATCTTCTTGGCAGTAATTAGCTCCCTGTTTTTGACTTTCGCCTATTAGTACATTTTGCATACCAATTTACATACTAAGCCACTCCCCAACCATAACTCCTCCCTCCACAGCGAAATCCTAGATCTGCTGCTTGCCATGGGGAAAGTTTATGTCATGCCTAGTTTTCATCGAAAAGGTGGTAGCCCTCCTGCTATATCCTCTGTTGGTCCTTGCAACACTTCTTGCTACTACAGTTTGTGACCTTCCATAAGGAGAGATTGGTAGCATTGGCTGGAGCCAGGTTCAGAGAAGACAAGCATCATGTAAGCTTCCCTCACGTAGCTGTGCTCATGAACCCTCAGTTCTGATCCGCAACATCCTTTGCCGGGTTACATATGAGCAGATACAATATCATTGTCCCCATATTCCATCTCCAGGCTGGTCACCAGACATATTTCTCCTGCAAAGCGAAATGGATATAAATATAGGCGTCCAGACACGTAGTGCAGGTGGTTCCACCAAAGAGGTTCGTCCTCCTCCAGCAAAATGAATAGCTGCTGGGGGAACTGGTTATGGGATAGGGCAGCTTCCTCCTTTAGGTCATTGGTTCCCATCTGGGTCAAGTTGGTACCCGACACCTGATGGCTGTGTTGGTGGCCTGTGTGAAATGAATGGTCCGCTGCCTAGTGGATCAGTATCTGTGCTACTTGTCTCTCTACAGGCATTTACATTTGTGCTTCTCAGTGAGCATGACTGGTGGCTGAGTTGGCAGTCTCAAAGAGAGAACGGACTCTCCTCTCACTCTCTTATTTGGATTTTGGTGAGTTTTCTCTCCTTGCCTTGCCCTGATCAACACAGCTCCCGGCACCTTTCACCTGCACTTGATTAGCCTTGAGGAGAACAGTGAAAGGAAGATGCATTTGCTCATCTCCAGTGCAGGCCCATGTGCCATAGATCGCACCCAGTCAACAAAGCTTCCGTTTCCTGGTGCTCTCTAGGTTAAAGAGGGCCTAGCTCAGCTCACACACTCACAGTACCGCATTCACTACCAATGTGGCAGGACCATCCAGGCTCACGTGGTGTGTCCATACGAACACAGGCAGATCTTTGGAAGCGTCTGGAGACAGTCTGTGTTTAGGAGTCACTGCGTCACTTTGGGTGCAATCCACCTCCGTGCAGAGGGGCCGGAACAAGGCCTGGGCACCTCTTCAGTCCCACAAAATAAGGTGCAAGTGCTGCTTAAGTTGGTGCACCTCTGTTGAAATTCACCCAGGGTGAGTTAAATCCGAATGTAAAGGAATGATATAATACGGGCCAGATTGTTGTGCCCAGAGATTGTAGCATCTTCCGCCACACGTGGCCCCAGTGACTTGAGTGGGACAATTTGAGGGCTAAGAAGTCAGGCTCTGAGTGTCTGGAGCTTAACTTCCTGTTCTATACAAGTTAATTTTACTTAAGCCCAAAAAAGGAGATAAAATGTCGAGTAGGTGAGATCGATCTCTCTCTCTCTCTCACACACACACTTTGTTTTAAAGTTAGCTCTTGACCTTCCAAGACTTCACACTTCTACATCTACCAAGGCTGTGGTCCTGGGCAGTGCAAACCGTGGGTGCTGCTGATCACTATTTCTGTGTATTCATAGAACTTAATTGTCCTGATTCCCATAAATAAAACACGCTGGGAACAGCCCCCTCTCTAGCCTATTAATTTGAGATCCCAGAGGCCTTTCTATATGTGGATTCAGCCGCTTGCTGCTCTCTTCCTCTCTCTCTAGTAATCCTGGCTGAGTTTAGTAAAAGTTTTAAAGCCTCCAGCTCATCTGAATCCCAGGTGCAGCGTGTTAACGCTTTGAGGGAACTTTCTGGAAAACCACATACTTTTATTAAAAAATAGACATAAGGCCAATTCAGCTCTTCTATCACTTGTTTTCTAGGACAGTGGCTCTGGTTACGTCAATGGACTAACAGCACTGAGTAAAGTCTGGGATCTGAGTGTAGTCCAGTCTCCTGCCATAAGCTTTGATAATGCAACGCAGTCCTGACTAGCTGCTATTCCCGTCCTGGATCCAACACTACTCCACCAATGTGCCTTGATCCAGACCGGCATCCCTCCCCGCCAGCCTAGCCCTGAGCAGAGATTTATAGTTTTAAGGGAGTCAACCTGAGCTATTTTTTTCACAATATAAACATGCACCGGGGACCCTTCTGAAACCACCCGACTCATTTCCCTTGTGTCCTAGCCAAGCTGTGGTACCAGTCCTGCAGACGTCAAAGGCCAGTGCATGCACTCACTGTGCACCCTGAGCCGTTTCAGTGGTAGCAGCCCTTCGCCCCTCCAGTGTTTCATGGTCGGCATTGCTGATGTTCTCCAAAGAAAAAGAAGATTCGTTCAAAGTAGTTGGTTTCTCAAGCCAGTCACCAAAGACGTTAGCGGAGTAATGGAGTTTAATTATCTGGGCTTTCTTCTAGGAGGGCATGAACCTATCTCTTTGTTGAATGTATCCACTGCTGCTAGATTTTTATCTCTTGTTTTCAATTTTCTTGTGATGGTGCATTCTGCACCCCGGGCATCATGTCAGCAACTCCCTTATTCACTCTCCTGATGAAAATGGTCAATGCTCTCTCTCTTCCTTCCATGGCATCTGTTTCTAGGTATTTCCTTTATGCTCTCGCCGGGGCAGAAGGAAGGAGGGGAATGTTCTGTCTCTCCGGCTGCTCGGACTCCATCCGAACTAGAATGCCTTAGGGGAGTTACCTGGACTTGGAGTCAGCGATGCACAGTCAGGAGCAGCAGCATTAGTGATGACGAACACCATTGCATGGTTGCCATGAAAAACACTGAATGAGTGTAAAACAAAGGGGTTGTGAGGTTTAATGAACAAGGGCTTGTAAAGGGCTGTGAGATCCTTGGATTAAAGGGAAGTGATCCCTACTACGGCACAGCGGTCTTGATAATCAAAGGGGAGTCCCTGAATCGTCGGTAGTAGAATGGACCTGAAAGATTCTAAACTTGGCATCATTTAAAATGTTCACGTTAATTATTCAGGGGGCAGTGCGGTCTAGTGGACGGAGTCCAGGGCTGGAACAAGGGATCTCCTGAGTTCTCACCCCTGCTCTGCTGCTGCATCTCCTCTCCGTAAAGTGCTCTGGGAGAACCTTGGTGCTGGGTAAGTGCTGAGTCTTATTTCAGCCCCGTTTGGTGAGGACTGCGCCTTCGCAGCAGTTTGTTTTGCTTGTGGAATACAAATGGCTTGGCCGGAGAACGGGGAACTCATGATTCCCAGTTCTCAGCACTCGTCTCAGACCACACATCTCGCACACTTGGACATCTACTTGCTGTATCTAACAGTGACTAAAGCAGCTGAGCTGCCTATCAATACTTCCAGGAGCCCCTTGTCAGTTTTGGCTGGAAATTAAAAAGAGGAACAGCTGTGGAACTTCTTCAGCCCAAGACACCAGATTCTCTGCTTTCTTCCAACGGCCCTCTGTGGTCCAGCGTGTCATACCCAGAGAAGAAGGGCCCCCATTTTCAAGTGACTCAGACTCTCCCTTCCTTCCTCAGGAAAACCTGTGATCAGATAAAGTCATCAAATTATCTGGTAAGCACAAACAACACACCATCTGCACCGATGCAGGCAATACCCCTTCACGCCCCCCAAGAAAGAGGCGGCCAAGTGCATTCGGTATCAGCCCTCCTCTACGGTAGATCAACGGGCCTTTTTCTTAAAGACTGGAGCAGGTGACTGTTGATGTACAATGGTTCTTGCTCCTGATGTTCTCTGTGACTGAACCCAGAGCTCTGCTTCCTATTTAGTGTAACTCCACTGAAGTTAGCCAAGGTCACCAGGGATGGATTTGACCCCCAGAGTTATGTTCCATGCTCTGCTTATCCCGACAGAGTTTGACTCTACTGATCCTCCCCTTCCCTTCTTACTTATTATTGTCTACTGGTTTTGCGTTATGGCATCAATGAGACATAGCCTGGAAAAAATAAAGAGGGGGCTATCTTTGGTCAGCCGCTGAAGAGGGGAAGGTGACTCATGGGCCCTTGGCAGAAGAGAAGAAGACGGGGCGGGGGGGGAGTGTAAAAACTGCAATTGTAGATAGATGGGCAACTTCCCACACTGAAGCGCTGTGTTGTTAGGTTGAGGGCCTGATGCGAAAATAGCAAACAAAGGTGTGAAGATTTCCCTTCAGATTAAAAACAAACAAACCAGTGGGTCTATTATTCTGTAACCTAAGCCCTGCCAGCTAAAATAGAGCAGAATCTGGGTTGGTATCATGCTGTTTGAGGGATCCCAAAGTGCTCAGAAAGCAAAGATACCAGAGGCAGGACCCTCCCATACCCCTCACCTTGTGTTGTCACTGTAAAGGGAGAGAAAAGTGGGCAGAATCCGAGAGGTAGCATTTTGCACTAGTGTAAATGATGTCCCAAAGTGTAAGGCAGTAGAGAGCCAGGCTCTGGAAGTGCAGCTTCTGGGCACATTCAGGAGCCATTATGAGCTCAGAGGTGACTCCTTCTCAGCTGTGGGTGGTAGAACTGGCCGCAGGAAGAAAAGGATTGCAAAGGCGGCTCGTGGTTGCTCATTTTCTCAGTTTGGGGAAGGCATTGACTAGAGACGTCATTCTTCAAGCAATGGGCTGCACAGAGCAGGAGTAATTCCGGGTGTTCTCTCTCTCTCTCTCCCTGCTCCTCACTGTAGTGTCTGGGCATCTTCTGTGGCGACGGGGATGCATCTGGCAACCTCCAAGCCGTGATGCTTGCTAGAAGCAGCCAAGACTCAGGCAGGGCTCCTCCAGGCCTTTTTAACAAACGGAACTGAAAAGACAAAGTCAAGAATTGCTCTGCACTCCCTGTTGTGTGTTTCTCAGGTATTTCTTGGCATAAATGTAACTGGGCTCAGACTGGCTGATGACAGCAAACGCTCCCAAAGAGAACCAAACTGCAAAGTCAAATGAGGGAGATGTTGGAGTCCTGGGGCCAGCAGGCAGCAGCAGGGTATTGGGGACTAATAGACATGAAGTCCTCCATGCAGGGAGAGGAACTCAACAGCCCAAACGTAGAACATAAGGGTGCAACTCAACAGCTGCGAATTAGAACGGAATATTTTCCTCTGGTCTCTTTATATGGTCCTACCGTGGGTGGCTTTGTCACAGAGCCAAGTGCTAGCCCGTAGGGGAGGTGAGGGCCTGCGGTTCGGATGGGAGGTGTCTGTGCAAGACGCTTTTCAAAAGTGAGCCCCAATCCAGAAAGGCTGGAGAAAGCCAGGTACAAGAAAGCCTGGCTCAAACGTTACTACCTTTCCAGGACAGAGGCGGGGCTCTTGCAGTCACTCTGGAGCGGCAGAGTTAAGAGCCGGCTCTGACTTCCTGCACATAGGGCGACCAGACAGCAAGTGTGAAAAATCGGGACGGGGGTGGGGGGATAATAGGAGCCTATATAAGAAAAAGACCCCAAAATCTGGACTGTCCCTATAAAATCGGGACATCTGGTCACCCTACCTGCACACTACCATGAAGTGTCCATTTGAGGGGTACAGCGTTTCCTCCTAGTCCAGAGCAGTGACCACCATGGTAAAACCTTTCCACACAAACAGGAACACCATGTATAAAACCTCTGTGCTCTGGAGATTAGGACATGCCCGCCTCTAGCCTCTTGTCTGAAGAGGAAATCTTTTCTTTTGCTCATACCGTTTGCATTGGTGACTTGCGACCTTCCTGTCATAAGGCGCTGCTGAGGCCACATCTGGAATGCTGCGCACAGCTCTGCTCACCTCGGTCTCAAAAAGGATCATATGACTGAGATGAAGAAGAGAGAGTGAAAGGCAGCCAGGATGGTGCAGGCACTCAGGGAAGTTAGTTAAACAGAGAGCTTCGAGAAACTAGGTCTCTGTTCTTTAGAAAAGAGAAGATGAAGCGAGATCTCACTGAAGTGTACAGAATTCTGGAGGGAATAGAGAGGAGAGACACTACAAGGCTATTTGAACTGGTGTCAAATGCAACAATTGAGGGCAGGAATTAAAGCCCAGGAAGGGTTGGACACTAAAGGGATTCATGTGGAAATTCTTTATGCGGAGAGTAGTTAATACAGTATATGGAACAGACTTACCAAAGGGAGTAATAAGAGCAACTAGGTTAGGTTTAGAAAGGAGTTTTGAGACGTGTATTACATTTGGGAGTGGGGGGGAGGGGAAATTTGGAACTTCTAACTCTACACACACCAAATAGCCTCCTCTTTTGCCATAATCACTTGTGCTCCTGAGAGCTTCCTTGGGACATCACAGACTTTCCCATGTGTTCTCAATAGTAATAATTCTCAGCTTGTAGAATCTTCAAAGCTCTATATTAGCGTTAGTTAATGAAGCCTCACAACATCCCTGTGCGATAGACGAGAATTTGCAGCAGGCCAGCCCTGTTTGCCTGAAACACCCCACCGTTAGTAAGCACTGATCCCGCTGGGAGAGGGTTAAATGGATCCTGCTGGTTTACTGAGGTGGGTGCTGGATATAAGGGAGGTGGACATGGCTTTCTGGAGAGAGAGGGGCTCATGTGTGGGGTGAACAGACCTGAAAGAGGGACCCTGGGAGCGGCCAGGCCTGGAGAGATCTCAGCTAACTATGAAGTTATTTGATTGTTGATTTCTGTGTTAATAAGCCCGACCTTGGAAGGGGAGAGTTTTTAGCACACACAGTGTGTGAACTGTGTCTGTAGAGCAGGCAGGGAAAGGCACCAGTTCACAGTGTTACTGTGCAACTTAATGGGAGCTCACACTAGCCTGGGTTGTGAAGTGCACTTCGTTGTCAGCACAGACCCTCCCAATTTAGTAAAGCATCTAGGGACCGACTTTGCAAACCATGCTGGTGTGCCATAGGACATTTACAAAGAATGCAGGTGCCTGTGTGGGTCTCGCACATCAGAGATCTCTCGCCTCCACGTCCATGGCTGTGAACAAATTTCCCATGGATAGGAATGTGCAGAGAATTATAATGCCCCAGGCAAGTACACACCCTTAGAAACCAGGAGCAGGGACAGCAAGTGACTTACCTGAGGCTACAAAAGAAGTCAGTGTCAAAGCGAGGCTGGTAACTGGCAAGTTCCTGGCCCCAGACCGCTGCTCACGGCACTCAGACCACACGTCTTTGTCTCTTTCTTCTTCTAGAATGGGTCCAAAGTGCACATCCTAAACCAGAGATGAGACTAAAAATGTGACCCCCCAGTGACTTGCACAAGGTCACAGAGGGAGCCAAGACTAGAGCTCAGCTCGTCTAATGCCCTGCTCTAACCTCTAGACCATACTTCCTTCCTAACTGCTCACTGTGAATATCAGGTTCAGCACGAAGCTGCGCCACACCACACCTGAGAGGATTTTGAAGTGCTTGCTGGGGAGGAGGTAACATATTGCAGATGAATACTGGGTCAGGCAGGGATTTCCCTGCTGCCTGCTTGGTGTAGGTTGCATAGGGCAAGCCCATCCCCTGTTCAGGTGCAGGATCATGTGATGGGATGATTTAGTTGGGGTTGGTCCTGCTTTGAGCAGGGGGTTGGACTAGATGACCTCCTGAGGTCCCTTTCAACCCTGAGATTCTATGGGATCCCCGGGGTTCAGCCTGGGACCGTGGGACCGCTGTGCCCCTTTAACTCTCTCCAGCCTGGGCTGTCTCTCACAAAGCCTTGCTAGTGACCAGCAGCAAACCCCTCCAGGTGCTGTGATCACTCAGCACAACCGCATGTGGAGCTCCACAGCCAGCTAGAGCGCCTGAATACTCCCAGAGCCACTCATGAATCACACAGAGAAAAGTACCAGCCAAATCCCCCCAGCTCCCAGCATTGCCTCAGGAATATACCGTCTTGCACTGCTCAAGACGAGCAACGCAGATTTATTAATTAGTTCACCGCTTCATCAATGGAAAGTGGATATACATCAGCCTTTGTAAAACCTGAGCAGATTTGCCCCACACGTCAGGCAAACTCCCTGGTAAAGATAAAAAATGAAAGAAGTTTACTGATTACAAAAGATAGATTTTAAGTGATAGGCAAAAAGTCAGAGTTAGTTACCAAAAGAAAAGAAAATGTAAGCACACAGTCTAAACTCTCAACTCTATTAGATTGGACAGCATCTAGATTAAGCAGTTTTCCTCACCCCACTGGATATCGCCGTTCATAGTACACAGATTTCACCCTTGAAACCTGGGCCAGTCTCCTCTGTTAGAGTCTTAAGTCTTCTTCTCAGTGTCCTTGTTGCTTGCAGCATAGGTGGGGGCAGGAGAAAAGCCAAGCATGGGGTCACTGTGTTCTGGTTTATACCCTAAAAGTCCATGTGGTTGTAGAACATAGGTCCAGGCATGTCCGGGGGGCATTGCTGAGTCTCCGGGCAAGGTTGAGCACTTCCCCTGGTGTGGCCTCATGCAGGTGAGTCATTGCATTGTAATTTCCTTGCTGGACAATGGCTGGTGATTTCTGTTCAACAGTACCCACCCAGGTGTTGGTTATCTCACTTGTCATTGTCTCTGTATAGCTAGTATCTAGGCACCCGCAGCCTCTTTTAGTGAAAACCATGCAACACAATTCTTATAATTTCATATGTATTGGTAATACACATATTTAGCTAGAACGATGTCTTTCAGCAGATCATACCCTTTCCCCTGATACCTTACAAGGCATGCTTTATATGCGAGATCACGGTTATATAAAAATGAGGAACATGGGGGTTACAGGACACTCCCCCAAGGTACCGAACGTCACAGATCAGTCTGGCTGTAATTTCATCTCTGGGATCCTCTAACCGTTACATGCTTTGCACTCAGGGCAGCATGAGGGAAATGACCGGGCCCCCGGGCTCACCCTCCCAGAGGGCTGTATCCGTTTTGTGTTTCCATTTAGAGCTTATCTGACAACTCCCCGTGCACCTCCCCATTTCATCCTCTCCCCTTTGTTTTCTCCCCACCCCACCCCTGCATGGCCAGCCAACGTGGGAGTCAGCACTTCCTATTCAGAGCAGCTTATCGGCCCGGGAACAGGGTTCAGTTTTCTGAAGTGAGCTGGCAGAGGTCAGATATGGGCAGGTCCAAATGCAGGGGAACTGCACCCAGTTGCTGGAAACATGACGGTTGAGTGAGTTTGGATGGCTCCCAGGTGGACCCCTGGAGAAAAAGGCGGCACTGGTTCACATTGCATGCTGCCGATTTCTGAGGCGATAGGAAGTCTCTGTGAGCTGACAGCCAGGAGGCAGATACTGATCTCCCTGTAACATGGTAGACTTTGCCAACAAGTGCCACACAGCTGGCATTAATACCACCTTTCTGAGTACCGGGGGAAACAGGTAACCTCTGGTAGTACTGAGTGGTGGGTTTGAGCAAACGCTGACCTTTTAACGGTAACCATGGTGTATCACCCGCAGCTGACGCGAGAGCCCTCTGGCAGCCTGTGGTCAGCACCTATCACCTCAGCATTTAGGCATTTGCATTTTGCTTCATGACCGTATGACAGACATTTCTGTAGCTGCTGTTGTGTGGGAGAAAGTTTGAATGGAAATGACTGTACATTCTTTTTGTAAACCAGTGCATAAGGTGCAGTACTTCAGTTAAGGAGGCATGGGTTCTGTTCTTGGCTAAGTCACTTAGGGTACATGTACCCTGAAATTAAACACCCACAACTGACTCGGGCTTGCGGACTGGGAGCTGTAAAATTGCAGTGTCGACGTTTGGGATCGGACAGGAGCCCAAGTTCTGGGACCCTGCGAGGCGGGAGGGTTCCAGAGCTCAGGCTGCAGCCTGAGCCTTAAGGTCCACATCACAATGTTCCAGTTCTGAGTCTGAGTCAGCTGGCACAAGCCAGCCGCCGGTGTTTAACTGCAGTGTAGACATGCCCTCTGATTGCATTTTCAACTAAAGTGCCTAAAGTTATGCACGTAACATAAAAATGACTCTGCTTTTCAGAAATGCTAACTGCCTGCAGCTCTCAATGACTTTCAGCACCGCTGAAAATCAGGCTAAATATGGATTTAAGGGCCTAACTTTAGGCCCTTAAATTTCACCCGAGTTGAAAAATGTCAGCCTGTGAGCCAAACTTTAAAATAGTTCGTTTGTGTGCATGTGTGCACAAGCTCTTGCACATGTGTTATTTTTTGCACTATCACTTGTGCATGCAAATTCTAGATTTTTCACTCACATACCCCATTGGCAGATCAAATAAGTGATGTAAAAATCCATTTTGTTATAGGCACACACAAGTTACTCGGGTGCCATTTAAAAATGTAGCCCCTGCCGTGTGGTGGCCTTCTGTGGGGCTGATGATGTTGGCAGTATTCTGTGCGATATCGCAAAGGCCCCAGTTCTTTGAAAACTCACACATGTACTGAACCTTATACACAGAAGTATTCTTATTGATTTCAGTGGGACAACTCACATTCATAAAGTTAGACCCAGGCATAAATCTTTGCAGGAGTGGGGCCTATGACTAATAGGCATAAACTTCCTGACAAGATTGTGTTTTATAGGTTTTTTCCATAAAAATCATGATCTTTACACCCCAGCCAGTCCCCAATTAAGCAAAATTTATTTCTGCATGATTCCTCACAGATTTAGCTCTAAATGTGCCCGGTGTATTGGAATATATTTTAATGTGGGTAAACCATTTGCTAAATATCATTACATGGTTTTAAACAACGTTTAGTGTAAAATAAAGGTCATTCATTTGACTTTCAACTATTATGTGCAATGACTTTGATTTATTTAAACCGAAGCTGTGATTCAGTGCATTTTTTGCCATGGCTTTTCCCATTTTTTACAATGACAAGCACTTAGATATCTCTGTACCAAATACTTTGAATTGCACATACTGTGCTATTATGGGACACTGATAAAGTATCCTGAAATTTGGGACACTGTAGCAAATCCAGGTCAGTGGAGGTAAGAGACACTTGATCTTGGAGCAGGTATACTTCATGGGAACATAGGCCAAATTCACCAATAGCAAAGTTTATTGATTTCAGTGGAGTTATACCAGGAATGTTTGCACCAAACTGTATTTAAAAGACTTCATTCATTGAACAGAACAACTAAATCCTCTAGAGAAATGTTTGGCTCAGGTGTGTTCACCTGTCAACATTTTTCAGATATGTGATCAGTAAGTAGATGGAGCCTGAAGCATTGATCACACTGGCTAATTTCTGGAGAGTCTGAGTAACCTCATTTGCTGGAGCACTAGAATTATGAGGCGATATCTGTCTATGCTCATTCCAAAGAGGTGAAGGGATTTGGATGAGGAGTACTTAATTTTTAGTTCATTCATACAACACTGAAGCATCTTGGGGACCATGTTGTGCCATCAGTTACATGGTGCAAGTCCCATTGACGTTTCAACTCTCATTGTGCACAGATGAGAGCAGAATTTGGCTTATAGTATCTAACCTAGATAACTAAAGTCTAGAATGTGGCCTCAATTGTTGTACAAACTCCAAATTGTCTGAGTAAACCCAAAACCACACTGCACAGTCTCTTCAGTAGAGTTATATATAGTTTAACTGCTGCTTCTATTTTTTAAGTAGATATATTACTTGTACTGGTGCACTATTTATGCAATCTGCACGGAACAAAGGGCTTGAACACAAGCTCTTCAATTTATTTGGTTTCTGCAGGAAACAGAAAGATTTCTTTGCAGACAACAGGGAGATCCCTCAGTGGAGTCCTTCCTATACAAATGGACTCGTTTGAGAGATTGTAGCAAAATGGCATTAGTTTAATGGAAAACTAGTTTATTTTTTGAATAATGTAGATGTTAGCATTTAGTTAGGGGCATTTATCTGTTTGTCTCTCATAACAATGAAAAAGACAACGAAGGTGCCCATCCTAAAATGATACAGTGCAACTGAGCCCTTGTAAACTGAATCACAGTTTGCAAGCATGAAGGGACAGAGGGTTGGAGAGGGAAAGGAGAAATTAAATTTGTTCTAAACACGTCACCATTGTACTGTTGAGCTCCAGGAAAAAGAAAAGCCCACATCACTTGTTCTCTCCAGATGTACAGTGTGTCCAGCTTAAATAAAGACCTGCAAAAAGAAAAGATCTGATTAAAGGATAAATTGTCAGCTCACCAGTCCGAAACACGGCGATAGAGGGAAGTTGACCCCGATCAAAGGAGAAAACTTGTTAAAAGAATATACTCCCACCCAGTACACCAACGTATAAAATTAGATGGAAAGTGAACCTGATGCAAAATGGCTTGCTAAATGGAAGCAAAGACCATTTACATGATTGACTGTAAGAGGAAGACTATGTTGGTACAGCAAAGTTATCCATACAAAAGACCACTGGCTTCTCAGTCTGCACTAAAGATGGACACAAACAAATACCCTAGAGCTCAGCACTTCCAGATTATGATGAATTTGCAGCGGGGCCTGAATTTTGCAGCTTGGGCCCTTCTCTAAGTTCAACATTTTGAGGGGAATGTATTTTTGGAGCATTAAACATCTTCTGAGTCAGGCCAGTTCCTTTCACGAACGGCACTGAAGGAGGTCAGTAGGATGTGGCTGGTTAAATATGTTATAAATGATCATCATCCCCCCACCCCTTGAGTTTTTACACACTTGAGGACCGTTTCCTGTTGCTTCCCACTACTTGAATACTGGGTGTTTCTGCTCCGCTCTAATGATGCGCCTTGATTAATAATGAAGAAAAAACACATTGCCCCAGTTCTGCCCTTAGGTGCACCGAATAAAGCTAAACCAACATTGTGCATTTAGTAACACAAATAGAAATAGATTTAACTTTCAAGCAGTTAAACAGCAGAGCATGGTAATGAGAAAAAATAAGTGTGTGTGTCAGGGGGAAGAGATGGGGGTGGAGAGAGGGAATTTTATCCTCCTGTGGTTTTTGTAGTCTTCATTCACCATATTTAGTAGGATTGTGACTTGCCCTTGCTAGCTCATGGAGAATTCCCCCATGTGTTTACTCCCACAACCTAGTGAATGCCTCCTTACACATCATGGAAAAAAAATACAATTGACATGTTGACTCCCACTAGAAAAGGAATTCTCACTTACCGAGCAAGCGCAGGCCGGGAGTATGTCTGTGTGTGAGAGAAAGAGACAAATGCTTTTTCATTAGCTCAGTTTAAATGTGGTTTACTCCTAAAATGACCTGGTCAGGGTTGCACATCACCTCCCTTTTTTCCTTTATGGTCCCCTGACAAAGAAACCAGATGACCTTCGATTCAGTGTAATATGGACAGGAATATGGGTCCTTTAACCCTTACTTTTGACATCAGAGGTTTGGACGGAAATTGGCTGAAAAAGAGGAGAGTCTTGGAATTTTCATGCAACCAGAACCACCATGTTGGGCAGTAATGGGTCCCAGTTCAATTGCTTTCTTCCCGCTCTGGTCAGAAATGAATTGGGTCTGAGGATTGGGATTCATTTGTAGGGTGCATGGAAAACCCTGTCAGAATGGCCTCTTGAAAACGAGAACTCTGACAAAGCAGCTTGTCAGCTCAGAGTGCTTGTTATTTGGTTTTGGACATCTGTTTTAGGGTACAAAACAGAGAAAGAGAGAGTGATTCACCCACTTGGGATTTTGTGTTGGTCCCCAGTACAACACATTCTGAATTTAGGAAAATTACAAAGAGCTAGTAGAAATTACTTTACATTTATCAAATGCAATGTCTGTTATGGTTTATAGCTAAACAGGGTGACAGAGGTGTCTAGAGCTGAGCAGGGGACTGGGAGTAAGGAGCCTTGAGAAGTACTCATGGGATTTGCAACTGAATCATTTTGTGAAAACAGGCAAATCGTGTAGCCCTGTACCTCAATTTCCCAGAAAACGTGTGCAAAAATGTGGGGGCCTAATTTGTGCACACATTGTGAATAAATGCTCAGCATTTGCACATGCCCATAGGATGACTGTGTATGTAGAGTGAGCATGAAAATATGAATGCATTCAAGTGTTCATATATTCCTTATCACAAGAGAACTGCTCGCAAGAATGTGACTTCTAAATGCTTTTTCAGCGCTAAAAACTAAGGCTGCAGAGATAGAAGCCTCAACGGCCCTGGGCATGTGGTCTGGATTTATGAGCTTTGTGATTTGGCAGCCTTGGAAAGGGTGGGATACAGAAGAGTTACACTCAATCTGAAAACACGTGGTCTTTAATCCTTGACATAAATCATCAATGGTCCACTGTTAAACTCTGCATCATGCTTCCAGTTGACGTGCTCTTCATTCAGCAAACACCTCTTGGACTACACCTAGGGTGACCGGATGTCCCGATTTTATAGGGACAATCCCGATATTTGGGGCTTTGTCTTATATGGGAGTCTATTACCCCCTGCATCCCCATTCCAGTTTTTCACACTTGCTATCTGGTCAGCCTAACCACATCATCCTCCCTTTCCTGCCTTCTTTTCTCCTTCTCTCTTCTTTTTCCACTGTCAGTTCTTTCCTTCTTTTTGGGGAGCAGCTTCCCCTCTTCTGAGGACAGATTGTGTAATTGAATCCTTATTTAAACTGCAATACAAACTGCTAATCAAAACAAACAAACAAACAAACACAAACCTATCTCTGCACAGCAAAATACAGGCTCAAGTGTATTAAACCCTTCCAGCTTTCCCCAGCTCTTTGTGTTGTGCAGCTTCAGGAAACTCAGCCTCTCTCCACCCTCCCCCTCTTTGAAAGCATTCCCCAGGGCAGTGCCCAGTCTGCAGCTGCTGCAGCTCATGGGGGAGTGAGTCCAGCATGACACACACAACTAAATAAATAAATACTTTCCTCTAACAAAGAGAGGAGGAAGAAATCCTGAGTAGGGGTAGAGCTAGGGCATGCATGCTTGGAATTGAAGGAGTCCAGGGGTAATAGGGGAATTCCTGCCTGGAATCAGAGGAGTCTTGGAAAGAGAAGAGACCAGGAAAGAAATAATAGGATGGTTTGCAGCTAGAATCAAAGAAACCTATGGATAACACAGAGTGTTACAAACATACTTAGCTATAGTTATATGGCCTGATTTAATGTGTTCCTCCCCCACAACCCAGCTTCCACTTGTGCACCTGTAATTGTAAGCACTGGGATTCAGCTTTAAAGCATACAACTGCTGCAACCACAGTGGAAATATTCTAATATCTGTATGAACATGCGAGGATATGTTCACATGTAAAACCCATCTGATAATTTAACATGGACAATGGGGATTTGTGTGTTAAAATTCTGTCACCTGCACACAGGTGGCAGAGACTTTCAACTGAATGTGCAGCGATGTACACACACAGGCCCATTACTTTTCATTTTGTATTCCCTAAACTAAGAATTGTGCCCTTCATTGAATACATAGACAACTACTGCAAACTGTTCATTTGCATTTTAATGGAATTCTTTCTAGGAAGATGTTAGCTGGACTCCTTTAGCAATACAGAAGAAAAGGTAATTGAAAAATATACTGGAGTTAAGACATTTCCTTTTCATTAATTAGTTGCATTGTGGGTTTTTTTTCTACAATAAAATTGTTTGGGTTTTTGGGGGGTGGGATGGAGTAGGAAGGGAGACATGCTGAAACACCTGTTCATCCACTTTAAAAATACTAGGGATCAAAAGATCCTTTTAGGAATGCACTTAAGTAAGGAGCAGTGATGTAATTTGACTGACTTCAGTGGAGTAGGTTCTCTTTACTCAGGGGCTGCATTTGACCTAATATGTGTGTGCATGAGGAAAATTTTCTCTCTAAATAAGTGACCTTATATGTACCATGATTTGAGGAAAAGGAAATTAAGGAGCAGATTCTCAGAGCTTAGGCACACAATTCTGTGCAATTACTGAGGTTACACAGAGAAATCAGATAACTGCTCGTAAACGGCCACTTCCCGTTATTTGCATACATAATTACCCAATTTGTGTGCATAATCACAGTAAGTGCATGTACTTGAATAGTTGGTTCTACATCTTTCCGGCTAAATCGTGCCCTGTTACAACTGTACAACAGCACAGGCTTCAGAGACCCATTGTCTTGCCTGTTAAAGCCATCTCAAGAGTGTTGTGGTGTCCTGCATGTTCCAGAGCTGTTAGCTCACTCACATGAAATATAGCCCAGTTCTTCGATCTTTTGGTGTTATCGTCAAAGGGCCAAATTCGCCCTGTTATCAGTTATACATACATAATGTTTTTCAGCTGCAATCTCAAGGCATCTGACATAAGCGAGTGAGCATTATCTCCCTTTTACTGTGACAAAGTGATAGAATCCAATTCTCCTGACTTCCAGCCATGATCTGTCTAGACCATTTGCAATCCCATTGAAGTCAGGGGTCTCTGAAGTGAGTAGGGTTGTATTGTTCTTGGGGAACAGCTTATCCTTTATAAGAGCTGCCCCCCCTTCACGTGTAACTAAAGGACTCCTCGTTGTTTTTGCTGGTAGACTAACACGGCTACCCCTCTGAACAAAGTACAGAGAGTAGCTTGCAGAATCTCCCTCTGTGTACATACAGAAGTTCCTCCAATAAAAGATATTACCTCACTCAGCTTGTCCCGCTAATATCCAGGGATCCTAACAGCCCACAGCGGCAACAACACGGCAAATAGTGGAATTCATTTTTTTTTGCCTAGAATATCAATATTTATGGTAAAGCATTTCAGTGTTCACAGTGGTACACAATTGGGGGGGGGGGGGAGGGGTCCCCATCCCAGGGACAAGTCTCCAAGCACATCGCCTCCCACCCACGGCGAATCACACAAGTTCTCTGCAGGCATTTTCCTTACTTTGCCTGCCCGCACGGGGGGGGGGGGGGGGGCGGAGACATGGGCCCGGGGGTTGGCCAGCGTGGGGGTGAAA
Source organism: Macrochelys suwanniensis (assembly GCA_033296515.1). NCBI lineage: Eukaryota > Metazoa > Chordata > Testudines > Chelydridae > Macrochelys > Macrochelys suwanniensis. The sequence continues at coordinate 3,822,827 of CM065786.1, read as the reverse complement.
CTGACCTTTACTGACATTTACCAAGAGCCCTCGGGCCCCGCCGAGCTGCCGCGGGGGCCCGCGGCCGAAGCCGCCAGGCCGCTGCTAGCCCGGCGGGCGCGGAGCCCCCAGCGCTCCGGGGGTGTCTGAGGGGGCGCGGGGCCTGGCGGCGGGGCGGGGGCTGATGCACCTGCGGGCGGGGTGGGCGGGAACCGCTGCTCCCGAGGAGGCGCCTCAAGGGCCCGGGCAAAGTGGGGCTCCCGGGGGGGGGGGGGGAGTGGGCCGCAGCCCCTCGGCCAGGCCAACGCTCGCGCGCGCACCCCACCCTCTTCTCGGGGTGTCTCCCATGATGCTCCGCGCGCTGCCCTCACTTCCGGTGTCCGGCCGTGGCAGCGGCTGACGGCGCCCCCGCTCCCCTGGCGCAAGGGAGCCGGGAGGGGGCGGGGCCAGGGGGCGGGGCTTACGGAGGCCCATGCCCGGCGTCATCCAGTGGGAGCGCAGCAGGGGAGGGAGGGAGGCCGCACGAGCCCCTTCGGCCACGCCCCCCTCGCCGGTCTCGGGCCCGCGCCCGCGCGCCCGCCGCCTGGGAGCGCGCGCCAGGGGGAGCGGCGGGAGCGCGCCCCCCCCCCACCCACCCCCAGCTTTCCCCCCCTCATCCCCACCCGTGAGGAGGAACATTGAGTGACCGAAGGCGCCAACGCTCCGGCCGCTCCGAGACCCCGCTCCCCTGCCTGGGGCCCAGGTAAGCGAGACCCCCCCCCCCCCTCCCGGCTCCCCCCGCACCCCGGGGGCTCGGCACGGCTGCCGGGTCCCCCCTCCCCGGAGGAGAGGGGCCGGTGGGGCTCCTCTCCGGCCCGGTACGGAGAGAGGGCCTGGCCCCCCCCCCCCCGCTCTTTCCGCCTCTCCCGGCCCCTCGGGGGAGAGGGATTCGCCCCCCCCCCCCCCCCCCGCGACCTGCCCTCCCCAGCCTGGTCCGGGGCTCCGGGCTCTCCCCGGGGACTGGCCGCTCCCCCCCCGGCTCAGCGGAGCGCGGGGTCCCGGGGCAGCGCGGCGACCCGTCCCGCTGAGGGGTGGGGGGTGTCGCTCGTAGTCCAGGGAGGGGGGGGGGGGGTCGCTAGGGAGGTAGCTGCCCCCACTTCACTGGGGGGGAGGGCACGGGAGTCGCGCGGCGCTTCGGGGGTGGGCGGCGCTGGCCTGGCGGGGGCGCCCCCCATAAGGAGATGAGGGAGGCAGGTCCCCGGCAGCCCAGGGGGGGGGGCAGTCTAGGGGTGGTGCTGGGAGCCTGATGCACCCGGTGCCGAGGACACCCCCTCCCTGGCTGGCTGGGGGGAGAGCTGCTCCCCCTCCCCCCCCCCCCGGGAGTGGGGTAACGGGGGCGGGGGGCGTCCGTGCCGCGGGTCCAGGTGCTGGGGTCCTGACAGTGGGGAGATTGTCTGCGCCCAAATGGCTCCCTTGCCCTGAAACCACTCGTCGCTCTCCCTGAACCTCTCTGAGCCCCCTGGGGGCGACTGGGCAAAGCCCGCTACACTGGGGGGGAGGAAAGGGGGAAATGTTCCCTTTGTGGAGGGGGCATGGAGCCCCCTTTGGCACGCGTGGCTTACTTGGCGTGGGTGGATGGGTTAACTAGGTGAGTGGCAGGGTTTAACCCCCCCTCCCCCATGACTCGCCCACCGTCCTCCCTCCCTGTAACCTCCAAAAGGGGAATTTTCCAGCTGGTAATTTCTGCTGCGTCAACACCCAGCTCAAGGGAGAGGAGAGGAGACAAGGGGGCATTTTAACAGCAGCTCCACTTGCAAATAACAAGCCTGAATTCTGGCTCCAGAATTAAAAACCTTTCCACCCCTCAAAAATCAGCATCTGTGCAAGTTGGACCAAGAGTTTGTCAAGAGTGTGGTTCAAAACTGCCTGGAAAAAGGGATGAGGTAATAATACTGGTGAAGCATGTTGTATTTCTTTCTCTCTCTCTCTCTCCTCTCTCTCTTTCTCTTTTTAAAGCCAGGCCTGTTTTGGGTTATTGTCTCCCCCTAAAGCCAGACACAGATCGCCTGGCCTTGCCTCCATTTTAATTGCAGGCTGAAATGGGGGAAGTGACCCTATTAAAAAAAAAAAAAAAAAAAAAAAAACCCCTGCAAAACAATGCCTCTCCTCTTTGGAGATGTAGGTGATTTTTAATATACTTGTAACAAGTGCAAAAGTGACTGAAATTGTGTGCTGTCAAGGTGAAAAACTAATGTGCATAACCTCCTCTACCCCACCGAAAAAACAAAGTATTTGTGAAAATAGGGGGGAGAGAAGAGGTGTTTTGGAAGGTGTTTGTAAAATAAGGGTTTGTAGTACTGGATTGCCTTTGTGTCCCTGTAAATAGACATGTCAGTTTCACAAAGTAATACAAGTACTGTAGTGTCTGATAACTCAATCCCAGATGACAAATAGAGAATGGAGCAGATTTTCGAGACTGTAATAGTGGGAGGATTTATCTCTTTGATAGGAAAAAAATGTTGATACTTAATGCACAACTAAAGAACCTTGTTAAAATGTGTAATTGAACACTTTGAAGAAATCCAAATAAGTAGAACAATATTTTATTTTTTACACCTGGCAAGGAAAATATAAACAAAGAAAGGTTTAACAGAGACTTTTAATGACTTTCCACATGCTTTCTATTTTACAATCTCAGTGATTCATTCGGCATGGATTATAGGGACAAGATTATTATCAGCATTGTTTAAAGATATGCTAATTAGCAAACGTGTTTTGCAAACAGTGCTATTGCAGACACCTGTACTGAAGTTCTTATATGCATTTTAATTGCCTCACTTGTATCATTTTTTACGATTAGTTAATTTAGTATGGGTCTTCTCCCAGTTCTTGTCCTCAACAAAATATTTGTTACATGTTAAAATTTTCTGTCTAGTTCCATTTTTGTTAAATTACCTACCTTAAAGGGACTTTTTCCAAAAGAGAGGATGGCCGGGGGGGGCGGGGGAAAGGGGGAAGAGAACGGTAATTGAAAGAAAGAACAAGGTAAGGTGATCTAAAAAACAGACAAAAATGAGGGTGTAATTTTACAAAAGAAGCTTGCAGTTACTGGATATTTTTTCCACTTGTACTAAATTTTTTCTTGTATATTTTATTGTATATCATCATAACTATTATTGCAAGAGTTAAAGAAAATGCATTAACTTCTATGGCAAGTTTTTTTATTGTGGATTCAATTTGGCTTTACTGATTTGAATTCAAAGAGATGGAATTTAACCACGGTTTGTCAAGTTCTTTATTTTGAAATCCCTTTAGTGATGGAAAAAATGGGTGGAGGAGTGTATTATTAGTCACAACATTTTCAACATGTGGTGAAGAATTATCACTTTGAGATGTTTTTGGGAGCTAACATAGAAGCTGATAGAGAAGATTGCCCCATGGGCCACGCTAGGAACTACATAACAATATTTATATTTGTATTTGCTGGAATTCTCATACACATATTCCTGAAAATTATGATTTGGTTTGATAGACTAATGAGTTAATTGCAATTTAAATGGAAAATTATAAACTTTTTTGTTTTTCTGATGGGGCATTTCCTCATATTCCAGCCTCACTATTATAGTAAAATAGCATCATTTTAGATTCCAGTCACTTTCAGTTACTTTGTTAGTTTTCGTGTAGGTGATGGAAATAAAGTTTTATATTTTTATAGTGTTATGTGTAAAACTGAAAGTAAATTTTACAGACTTTAAGAGTGAAAATGACAATTTCATATTCTAAAAGCCATATAATATAACTTCTGTTAATGTGGTGATGTACATTTTAATAAATTGAACCTTTGAAAATATGACCTGTACATGTGATTCTTAGAGACTAAAGAAAATGGGCCACTTTCTCCCCATGGTCTGTGTTTTTTCTGGGACAGTTGTACAGCAGTGGATATGTTCTGTGCAAGAGGCTTTTATAATTGGAAAGCTTAGAGGAAAACCAGTTTGGCAAGTCATCCCCCCACCCCCCTTGCAAAAAGGAAAGGTCTTTAGCCTATTTGCAGTTTCTGTATTCAGAAACACCGTGCTCTGGCATGGTGTTGCGTTGATGTGGGATGGAGTACATTCTGAAACTATTTTTGCCTTGCCTTCTCTTCCCAGTTGAAGGTTCTCCTAATAACACCCAATTTGACCTAATATATACATATGCTTAAAGTTTTTAACAAAATGTTTCCTGTCCTGCCAGCTGAAGGCTACCACCCAATCCACATTTTTGTTCCTAGTTAGTATTTCTTACAGCAGCCCAACTTTTTCTAGGCTTCTTTCTCAGTGACTATTTATGCCTGTGTTAACTAGCTACTCTAGAGCACTCCATGATGTATTCTGAACTGTCTTGCTCTGGTGTGAAGCACTCAAATGGGTTTTCCTTGCTCCTACATACTTAGTTTAATAGGCAAACAAAGGAGGGTAAGGAGAGGTCTTAGTTTAAATCTTTGAACAGCTACCTGCTGTTCTAATGGTTATTCCTTATACTCATTGTAATTCCCTGGAGCCAGCAGTTTCTGTCCATTACTGGCAACAAACTACAGCAGAAAATTCTGACACTTTACACAAAAGGATTAATATAACATTTTTATTTTGTTGTCAGTTTACTGGTGACCTACCTTAAACTTTCTGAATGTGCAGTGTACTTGTATAGTACGTCTCTTAACACTTATGCATCTTACAATTCATTAACGATGATGGAAAATATCCTGTGTGGTTGTCTGTAAATTGCAGATACAATAAAAAGGACCTAACAAAGTTGTGGGATGCATAATTTTTGCTTAGAGTACAAAGATACTGGTTGTTTAATGATGCCTGTGATATTTCATACTGCTTACTTTAAGATACAGACATGAACATAGTTCAAGTGTTAACTTTTTAACGAACCATTGTTTTAGTGGGTTTGTATCAAAAGAATATTCTTCGGTGGTCTTGGTTAGTTCTTATTTCCCAATCTACTTGATTCCCCAGACCTTCTAACGGATTAATTGCCACTGGTGTTCTGTCAGTCTTGGGGCAGGGGAGAGAAGAATTTTGACTCCCACAGCCCAAAGTATTAAATTACTTATCTGATGCTGCCTTGATATATCTGGATGCACAGCAATTGGGAGATTTGGGTTCTGATCCCACCTCCGCTAATGACTCAGTGTGCGAGTCACATAATCTCTATGTATATCTTTGGCCATCTGTAAAATGGGGATGCTAATGCTTACCCACCTCTTTAAAGGGCTTCCAAATCTGTACATGTTGTGTTATGTTAGCACACAGCATGCTTAATCTTCTTCTTAATGAATGCAAAATAGTCTGAAATTTTGGGTACATTTGTCAAACACTATGGTATATTTCTGTAAGAGGCTTGTATTTCATTCTTCTGTAAAGTCATCAGCAATATAGTTGTAATTTTCTTACCTAAGCACACTTTTTAGGAAACATTAGTTTTTTAAATTGAAGTGTGGATTTTTCATTACTCTTGAATTCATTCCTGACAAGATGGGATCATTGACAAAACTCTAGTTAGATGGAACCATGGTCTGCTTTATGTTAAAGTTTGATATACATGTATGTATGTATGCACAAGAATGGGCAATATGTCTAGATATGTGCAGTAGTTATTGAAAAGTAACAGGTACTTGCAGAGTGAGAGAAGGTACTTGAAGTTTCCCTTTAAATATATTAATACTTGCACTCCGTTCCCAAATTATGATGGGGTTTGTTCCTGTTCAATTATTTTATTAACTTACACATTTATTATAACTAATATGAATAGTATATCTAAAATTCACTATATAACGAGGTTGGGGTGGGAGTTTCCAGATTGGGGCAGCAAAGAAGTCTAAAATATTCTACACATACACCAGTAACTGTATGTGCTGAAATATACTTAGTAACTAGAATGGCAGGATATATGTGCTAAGAATTTAGCTACTGACTGTACTTAGCAAACTGAGCAGGGGCTCACATACTGAGGAATAGTTATAATTGAGAGTAGTTCCACATATACCCAGTTACCTTTCAGAATTTTTTCTTACGTTACTAAAGGTCTTTGGATATAAATGACCTGCTTTGTTCCATCCAAGCCAGTCTTCTCTTTGTCACAAGTTAAGCAATGTAGAGTCAGGAAAACATATCAGAATAGGCAGTTGATCCTATTGTCCATTAACTGCTCTTGGCACTTGATATCAGATGCTTGAGGAGAAGATGCAAAATCTTAATTGTGCAATACTGTAGCATTGGGAGAAACTTCTTCCTGACCCTGGCTGACTGAAGCATGAGGATTTATTAGTGTATGTGTCTATCTGGTACTTGGAAAAAGCTTTCCCGATACCAGCTAATTTGGGGACTAAGCCAAATATCGTGGATGAAAAATACCTGTGCTACCACACCACTCAGAACTATGCCCCCGATGTTTTAAATAACGAAATGGTTGTGAACTGTGTTTATTTGTAACATATTGTCAAACAGTTTTCTATTTACAATTAAAAAAAAAAATCTCAACTTACTATCCCCATATCCTTCTTGGTTTTATTCCATTTCCTTTCTTTTTTTTTATGATAGGTTATTGGATTTAGATTAGGTTTATACCAAAAAAAAAAAAAAGAGAGAAAGAAAAGGATGTCTGTCTACCATTCTAAGTTACCATAAATAACAAAAACAGATCATCCACAAAACACCAAACATGGTGTATTTAATTCTGCAGTGTTTTAGTGTTTTCTCTTCTTCTTTTATCATCCTTGATGTGATGGCATACCACTTGACTTTCTTATTATTTTCTTTGCTTATGTTAAATTCTCTACCTCAACTTTTACATTTTGTTTCTTTCTCCCATGTCTCCTGCAAAATCCTTCTCAATTCCATACTTCTCTTCTCTAATGTCTCATAATTCTTCCTCTTTCTTTCACCCACCCCTTTTCACATTGAACTTGGAAACTTTGTCAGACATCCCATAGTGAGTGTACTAAACCAAACAGTCAAAAAACAGTAAGAAGGGTGAGGAGATCTCGCTCTTTAGGAGCAATACCTGGTGAGATACAGTCTCTAATGCTGAAATTGCTGCTAGGGTGCTTGCTGTTCTTTGACCTGCTTTTGGGGGCTTGACATACTTCTCGAGCATCCTATAAGGTATCCTGCTTTTCAGATGCTTTATTTGCTAATTCCTGTTTTTTCCTCTGTGGTGCAAGCCCCAGTGGTGTGAGCACTGTTGGAGCTGTTGTTCTGTCTCTCTTACATAGGTTACAGACTGAGGGAGCAGAGATGTGGCAGGATGATAGCTACATGAGCAGTGTTCCTGTGGCATGGGGGTGAGGGAAGGAGATGGAGAGAAGGGAGGGGAATGAATAGAGGTGGGAGGACATGAGGAAATGAATTAGAAGTCAAGTACAAAGGGAATGCAGAGAGAGGGGATGAGAGGAGAAATAATGAGAAAATTGTGTTGTACATTGTATTCCCACACTGAAGCATTTTGAAGTCAAGAGGTTTATAGATCATGGTAACTTCTAATATCACAAAAGACTGATTTAATTAGTGGGCTGTGAGGGAGGATGCCATCCAGACATAAGCATCAGCAATGTTATCAAGTGGAATACAGAGGTTCTGGCTAAGTAATTTTTGTTTTTTTAAGTTTTGTGTTGGTGTAAAAAAACAAACCCCCGCTTCTTTAAGTTCAGCTAGCTATCTAGTTGTGCTTCTTTTCATATCCTTGCTATTTTTTCAGAAGTTTCTCAGATTGCTCAAGGGCAACAGTTCATTTAGTGTCCTTGTGCCGTGCTTACCTGTAACTGTGATTTGGTCTAAATGGAAGATGGATTCAATAGGACTGGGAATAGAACCCATGTCCCCTACAGACGTCCTGTATTGTACTGGACAGATCATTTTAATCTTTGTCAACGGAGTTGCCTTAGCAAAATCTCCGTTTTAGAGAGATCTCATGGGGAGGGGGTGTTAGGTTAAATTAATGTTTATTAAGACTATTGAGATGCTTGGATGGATGGTGTAAAATGCAAAGTATAGTAACAAAGTGAGCACTTCACAATGCATTTTTTAAAAATTTTCACATTACTTACTTTTGGGACGTATTGTTTGTTGAGATCATTAGGCAGCTTCCTTCACTGTATTCCTGTATGCTGGAAGTGCGAGGTTTTTGTACTATAGATTTTTTCCTTTGCCTGATCACTGTAGTCACTATATTCTGTTTTATTGTTATAATATCAATGTATTTTTAAATACCTTTCTTTCACACTTCAGATAGAAGGAACTTCTGTATAACATAGAGACCACTTCTTTACAATTATAAAGATTCAGTTTCTGTATTGAAAGGGGCTTGGAAGCATTGAGTTCAGGATTTCTTTTATAATGAGTCCTGCTGTCCACATGTCTATTAATAGTATACAATCTTTAATTAATTAAGACTGGAATCAGTATTTTTAAAATCATCTGCAAACCTAATAAAGTTTGCTTCCTATGCAGCTGATTTTAGACATTAACGTTTTTTATGTAATTGTTCAGGAATATTTCTCTTCATGAGATGGTAAATATAATAGTATTTTGAATGATTGAACAGGTATACCAGTTTAAAGTACATGCATTCTTTCTGTTATTAAATAATAACTTTTAGTTTACTTATTAGACAACTTCCAGGCTTGGCTTTTTTTAATTGTTGCCTGTAAGAACGTGGAAGTCATAGTATGTAATATCTGACTTAAAACTGACTGACTTTTAAATTGCTTAAAATTAAGATTATTTTTTCTTCTCTTCTTCCTTCCCAGTTACAGGACAGTTGATGAACCTTCCAAAGCCTGTTATCAGAAACGCTTTCCCTCTCTTCATTAAAACATGTATGGTGTACCATGACACCTCGTGGCATTTATCTTTACTAAAGAAAACAATTTTCAACTATTGGTAAGTTCTGAACACTTAAATTGCTTTTTAGTTTGTGTGTGGTGGGGAGAAAGCATTACCTTGAGGACTTTGAATTGTCTTTAAATTTTAATAACATTGACAATGAAGGTTAATTTTAAAAACTTAATACAGAATTAAAACCTGACTCAAATTTCTTTGGCTACTGTATTGCTCCTGCCTTCTGGTTTGGGCACCTTCATTAATCCTGATCAGTCTGTTGTTCAGAGTAGATGAGAAGCAGGAAGAGAGAATATAACAGGACTCAAAACAAGAAAAAAATGTAGGGGTGATGCAAAACCAGGAAAGGTAGGAGCTTCACTGCTCTTACTATTCTAGCTCAACCTCAGTTCTGTGAAGCCTAGAGTCCATGGTCAGGTGCAAACAAGAACTAGCAGTGATTGTCCATAACAACAGAGTGGAAATTAGTAGTACTTTTGCATTTAGAAAAAAGCTGTGGTTCCTCAAACTTTGAGACTTGCTGAAATAGCATGGCTTTAATACCATGTCATTAAAGAAACTGGTATTGTTGATCTAAAAACGAATCCTTTTCCTTAAGGAAGCTAGTCTGTGACTAATAACTGTACAGAACACAGCTCTTAGAACGTGGGCCTGCGAGTTTCAGAAAGTGGCTAGCCCTTTTAAAAGAGAGTGCACCTGGGACTGGGGAATATACTGAAAAATATCTTATGATGGAGTTACAGCACACAAACTAAATTTAGAACAAGGTAGAGTGAAGAATTATAATTAAAACTTAAGACATTTAAGACTACTGAATAACATGTTTTCTTCATAATGTTTTATAGCAGGGAGATAGGTAAAACATATAACAGTGAATCACATGTTATTCAAGAAGATGAAGTCATAACAAATAAATATACTGTCATATATAAGATATTAAACCCCTCATCCCATTAACCTCTCTTTTCCCTCCCCCAAAAGTGGCTGAAATAGTCACCTCTTCATGAAACCGTACTCCATTGGCTTCAGTGGGACTACTCGCCTTATATAAAGTTACTCATGTGCATGATGAGTCTTTGCAAGATCAGGACCTATGTTTTTAGGTCTGGGAGGTTTCTTCAAATGTTTTTTCTTTGTCTCAGCATACACAAAATAAATCCATGTAAAATAAATAGAAACTGCTGAATAACACCTTTTAGTGTAAAAGCTGGAATTCCTAATTTGCTTAATCTATGCCAAACTAGTTTAAAATTACCATTACATTTTTGTTTTTTGTTGGTGGAGGTGTGAGACAATTTCTCATAGGTAGCTAGCTCTTTAATCTTCTCTGGCTTCTGAATCACCCTGTTAAGGTAAGAATTCTGTTAACATTTAAAATTTAACTCTTGTTAAGGTTAACATAAGAACATAAGAGAGGCCGTACTGGGTCAGACCAAAGGTCCATCCAGCCCAGTATCCTGTCCACCGACAGTGGCCAATGCCAGGTGACCCGGAGTGAGTGGACCTAACAGGTAATGATCAAGTGATCTCTCTCCTGCCATCCATCACCCCCCTCTGACAAACAGAGGCTAAGGACACCATTTCTTACCCATTCTGGCTAATAGCCATTAATGGACTTAACCTCCATGAATTTATCCAGTTCTCTTTTAAACCCTGTTATAGTCCTAGCCTTCACAGCCTCCTCAGGCAAGGAGTTCCATAGGTTTACTGTGCACTGTGTGAAGAACTTCCTTTTATTTGTTTTAAACCTGCTGCCCACTAATTTCAAATGTGGTTGTTTTAATAATAATCCACATTTAACAATATATTCATATACAGTCCCATACAGAATGCATGTTGGTAGACAGGCAGCATGGTTTAGAAGAATGAGCACAAATTATTATCCTAGGGTGAAATGCTGGCTTCCAATTAAGTCACTGGGGGTTTTACCATTAATTTCGGTGGGGCTAGGATTTTACTCGTGGTTTTGCCACTCATTGTATGGCCTTTGGTAAACCATTTAAACTCTGCCGTAATTTCTAAATCTGTAAAATGACGATAATATCCTCAGAGGGTTATTGAAGACTAATGTGTACAAAGGACTATGTAAATTGTAAATATTCTGTTGAATTAACCATTTTAATATTGGTCAATTCTTCTGTACACAAATCAACCGCTATATGAATGTGAAAGAATTTAGGTAGTGTTATCTTTTTAAATCATGTAACTAAAGAAAGAACATATACAGTACAGACCCATTTACGCGCGAATCCACTTAACGTGCGGTAGCGCTAGGTCTCCCAGTGCTACCTATTTAACACGCGAGACTTGTTAACACGTGGTACAGAAACTTGCTATGTAGCGCTACAGATTTGCTCACTAACTCGCTGACAGTAATCGACAGGAAGTGCGGAGCGGAAACGTGTTGTAGGCCTATTGGCATTTCCTCTTCTTTTTGATCGCCAATATCGGTAAAGACGTATCATGCATGCTTAGTCATTGGATTTATATTCTTGTAAAGTATTGTTAACAGATAGGCTTGCAGTATTTGGGACGCTGTGAATACGTATGTAATCCTAGCAGTGTCTGTACAGTACAGACCCGTTTACGCGTGGATGTCGGGAATCAAGCCATCACAATTGCGTGTTAACGGACCGCGCGTTAAGAGGTCGATGCTGACACTTTCTGGGTTTTGTCCATCTGATAGTGTACAGCTTACCATTTTTTGGAATCTATTTGTTGGAGCGGGAGGATTCTGAATTGGTTTTAAGAGACTCAGTTGTAACCAGATGGCACTTAAGGCATGCTCATAGCTCTTGATAGTCACTTTGACCAGTATTTAAGGCTTGATCATCAAGGTTTGGGAGCACAGGGTGAAATCTGTATTGATTGCTCCCACTTATTTCAATTCTGGTAGTTGGGGTTTGAATGTGTTTTTGTTTATCTCCAGCATTGCAGTAGCATGGTCTAAAGAATATAAATATTTCTGGCCCATCAGACACCTTCAGTTCTCCTCCTAGAAGAGGTCATCTTCTAACAGTAGACTCCACTGATGTCTAAGCTCTCATCTTCTACCATGTTTTGAGTTTCCTGACTTAATCTGCTCCATACAGGTTGAGAGTTTGAACCTGTTCTCTGAGGTAGAGTGCTTGGAAATAGCCTGACTGAATCAGTTGACTCCCTCCCTCATCCATTGGTTTGTTAGACCATGTAAATATGCCAAGGGTATAGTTGCCAACCATTCTTGTATTGATTGAATTGGGTGTCTTTCTGTGTTCTTGGGCACACACTATCATAAGAATTTCTAAAAGGAAGAAATTTTCCTGTAGTAAAGTCAGTGATGTCCTAATATTTCTGCAGTTTGAAATTAGTCAAAACCCAGTGCCAGAATTCAGTTGTATATTCCTCAACCAGATTATGCTAATTATAGTTGCAGGCTCATTACACCATGACTATTGAGAAGTAGTGGTCTTAATGGACACAATCAACATTGAGAGGCCCAGGGCTATGACATCACTTGCTTTTTTTTATTATTATTTATTTTACAAAGCAGTTTTGAAAATTTTCAAATTTGTTCACTTTGTCATTGTCCCATTAAGTATAAAATGCCCTGGATGCTACTTGCTATAGTTACCTTTCCTTTGAGTTTAGTAGAGTTTGTGATAGTGAAGATCCCTAAGTACAAAACTTCCAGATGTGGGATGCTCTTGGAAAGTAGATTTATCAATCAGTGATATTTACATTCAGCTTACATACTAGATATTCACAGCCAAATGCAATTTTAGGTCTCAGTTCTACAAAGATCAGCTTAATTTACTGGTTCCAGTGAAATCAAGGCATGTGTTGGTCTTTGCAGGATTAGGCCTAAACTTACGAAGAAAGTAATGTTTGCCTCATCACCAGTGAGAACCTCAGTATTTAAAGTTAGTGCTTGCAGATTCATGGGGAGACAAGGACACCTCTTGTAGTCTTTGTGTCTGCAGAGGAAGCAGTTATCTCTTTTTAAAAAGAAATTAGAAGCTAAAGGAAAAGGGGACAAAAGACATGCTGAAATTCCTGATGAATGTCTCCCAATCCTACATGTCCTAAGGATCCCTTAGTTATGAAAAGTTGTCATGTCAAAGACTTTTACTTTTGTTTCACCGCTGCTATTACTTGTTCTTGATACTTAAGTGGCTTATCAGCTGAACATTCTCTGCTTATGTAAAAAAATCTAATAAAAGTAAAACACATCTTAAAATATTAAGTCTTTTAATTGGAAACGATGTGCCAAAGAGCTCTGCCTTATCCATAATGTTTCTTGGATTAAAAGACAGTGCTTTCTAGGGGTAGAGGTTGCAGGAGTAAAAATAAGGGCAAGTACCCATTCTGGTCCTTAACTCATTGTCTTCATTCGCTATTATCTATAGGGACAAGATGGTATATTGGAGTACCTTCTAAATAATAATAATAATAATAATAAATGGAGATATACCAATTTCCTAGAACTGGAAAGACCTTGAAAGGTCATCGAGTCCAGTCCCCTGCCTTCGCTAGCAGGAACAAGTACTGTCCCCTGACAGATTTTTTTGCCCCAGATCCCTAAATGGCCCCCTCAAGGATTGAACTCACAACCCGGGTTTAGCAGGCCAATGCTCAAACCACTGAGCTATCCCTCCCTTTGCAAGTCATGTCTAGTTCTCAGTAACACCACAGGCCCAAATTGTTGTTACCATAGACATCAGTCTATATTTGAAGGAATCTGGAATTCACAATTTTGATATATATTTTTTCCTGGCCAAAAGGACTTCGTTTCTTGAATCAAATTAAGAGTGCTTACTTCTGTCTGACAGTTGTTTAGTCAAGCTTTACGTTTGTGCTTTTAAACATTGTGCAAACTGTGTGTGTGTTTGAACATCCAGTATAAACACATTTTCCTGAAAACTTGTATTGGAAGTACTCTATCATCCATTTTATCCCTAAGATTCTATTCTGTACATTCCCCCCTGAAATACATCCTTACAAAAATAGTCTCTGCTTCTGGAGAGTGAGCTCTTCCATTGCTAGCATGAGTAGCAGGAGAGTGACTACTGGGAATCATCGTCCGTCAGCATTTTCATTCTGCTGCTTTTTCTGACCCATTAAGTAGGTGGAGTAACCCAAGCACAGACACAGTCCTCTTCTGTTTTCTGATTAATTTGTAGTAGTGTAAGAACACACCTATGCCTGGGTTCTTGTACATGTTCTTTTCCCAGTGTTCTCAACTAGAGCCAAGTGAAATTGACAAGCATCCTGTGTCCTATTTTGCAAGCAAGAGTTGAAAGTGTGACCCAACCTAGCAGAAGCGACAAAGGGTCCTGTGGCACCTTATAGACTAACAGAGGTATTGAAGCATAAGCTTTCGTGGGTGAATACCCACTTCTTCGGATGCAAGCAGTGGGTGGGGGGGGGGGGGGGGAGAACCTAGCAGAGTTCGTCCGCACTGGAATTTTAAAAATGTTGGAATGCTGGGGGGGGCGGGGGGCAGGGGGTGTTTGAGGACATGGGATGGGGATAAGGGAAATAAAAACATGTGATGCATTCATTTAATTTTACATGGTAAACTTTTGGACTGAGTTTCAGTTCTTCCTTAATCTGTTAGCTGAATCTGTTTTCTCTTGATATCTGTGAGCAACACTTGCATTTTTTTGTCTATATTCCAATTAAGCTTTTCCCCCAGGGGAGTATGGAATGGTAGGTTGTTCTTAGTATTGTGTATAATATATACAGTAATACAGGGTGGGCGAGGATGGTGTCCGTAGCCTCTGTTTGCCAGAAGTTGGGAATGGATGACAGGAGTTGCATCACTTGATTATCTGTTGTGTTCATTCCCTTTGGAGCACCTGCCATTGGCCACTGTTGGAGGACAGGATACTGGGCTAGATAGACCTTTGATCTGACCCAGTGTGGCCGTTCTTATTTTATGGTAGCCTGTTATTTATATGTTCTTAGTTTGTTTGTTTTTTCACTCTGAAGGCTATGTGGTACTTAATTTTACACAGGCTAAATTATTTGTACACTTTTTTGGTTAGTATTTGTCCTAAAAAAATCTTTCTCCTGGATCATGCTTTGGATTGATTAAAGAAATTTATAATCTGTGTGTTTGTTGCTGTTTTCCTTCTGAGCAAAGGAAACAAAATACCTTAGAATTGTTGTTGTTTGTCTCCAAGATTTTTCTGGGGGGCAGTTCTGTAGACTTACCTTGCACCCACGAAGTGCGTTTTCTGCCTGTCATTTTATTCATGACTAAAGTATGATATAGCAGGTTTTTTTGTACCTTTTAATTTTAATTGGGTTAAATCTTAAGACTACTCATATGCGTAATGTTGACGGGATAGTCCTATAACTATTTCCTATTTTAAAGGACTGTTCTTACTTAACTGATGATTCCTTAGTTTTAGTAAGGCTGCTACTCTATCCTGAGGGCACACCTTTATGCCTAGGTATTGATGGTGTAAAATCAACAATTTTTGAATTGCTTAGCCCTGGTCTACACTATGAGTTTAGGTCGAATTTATTAGCGTTATTTCGATTGATCCGTGCACCCGTCCACACGACGAAGCCCTTAACATCGACTTCTAGGGCTCTTAAAATCGATCTCGCCACTCCACCCCCAACGAGGGGATTAGCGCTTAAATCGATATTGCCGAATCGATGTAGGCTAGTGAGGACGCAATTCGACAGTATTGGCCTCCTGGATCTATCCCACAGTGCAACATTTGACCGCTCTGGACAGCAGTCTGAGCTCCAATGCTCCGCCCAGGTAGACAGGAAAAGCCCCGCGAACTTTTGAATTTCATTTCCTGTTTGGCCAGCGTGGTGAGCTGCAGGTGAGCGCAGATCTCATCAGCAGAGGTGACCATGATGGAGTCCCATCAAAAGGATTTTTTGCTCCCCCCTCAGTTGCTTTCACGGAGGGAGGGGGGAGCAAGGGTTAGGCTCATTTCCTTCTAGCTGCAGATGGTACAATATGCGGTGAGCAAGGAGGCGCCTTCCCTTCTAGCAGCAGATGGTACAATATGCTTGATATCCATCATCAGCTCCTGGCCCCCTCAAGGATTGAACTCGCAACCCCGGGTTTAGCGGGCCAACGCTCAGACCGCTGAGCTATCCCTCCGCCCGTGTTCCAGGCAGTACTGAATCTCCCTTAAACAAAACGTAAAAAAGAGAATGACCAGAGTCACTCTGGTCACTCCCATTTATGTCCAAGCGCCCCCGGCCAGCCACACCATAGGCCGCCGGCCAGGAGCACACGAATACCAATCATATTGTACAATCTGCTGCGAGAAGGAAAGGAGCTTCTGCTGTGTGGTCCCGCGACCACGACCATTTATGGCATATTGCACCATCTGCAGCTAGAAGGCAAGGCGCTCCTGCTGTGTAGTCCCGCGACTACCAGCCTCAGGCGGAATGGCCCCCTCAAGAATTGAACTCGCAACCCCGGGTTTAGCGGGCCAACGCTCAGAACGCTGAGCTATCCCTCTGCCCGTATTATAGTGTGACTGAATCCCCACTAGACCTAATGTCCAGGCGTACGCTGGAGATGTACGGTAATTGTGAGCTGAGCAGGCTTCCGTAGCAAACACGGAAACCCCGGAAAAAAGGCGCGAGAAATATTGCTTTCATGGAGGGAGGGATGACATGTACCCAGAACCACCAGCGACAATGTTTTCTGCCCCATCAGGCTTTGGGATCGCAACCCAGAATCCCAATGGGCGGCGGAGACTGCGGGAACTGTGGGATAGCTACCCGCAATGCAATGCTCCGAAAGTCGATGCTAGCCCCGCTACTGTGGACACAGTCAATCGACCTCATGGTCTTAACGCTCTTTAGTGGGGACACACACAATCGATTCCATAAATTCGGGTTTTAAAATATCGACTTCTATAAATTCGACCTAATTCTGTAGTATAGACGTACCCTTAGAGTACTTAGCACAGTGGAGATAAGATTAGTGCAGGGTTGTGCCCTTGAGGTTCTAACTTACAGATACTAATTCAGTCTGAAAACTAAATAGTTTCTCAGCTGTATTTTAAAATATCTCACATTATGACATTTGAGGTGAAAAGAGAATATTACTTGGGAGAGAAAAACCTTACTCAGTTGAAGCAATAAATATCTTTGCAGTGACTGATTTAGTATTGAAATACTCCTTTTGTGAAGTGTAGAATGTTTGGTACTCTAAAATTTAGAATGCATTGTGAAATTTAGAATAAGTGCAAAGATACTTTTCACAACATTATCTTTGATGGACAAAGTAAGATATTATAGTGGTGGCCATCTGAAACAGATGTACTTCATTGAAGTCCTCCTTCATTGTTGAACTTCCACAGGACGTCCATTCTAATAAAACAAACAACCTTAAGTAACTGTCATTTTGAATGAGGTTTCTAGTTTAGGGTGGTATCTAATCAATTCTGTATTAACGTTGTAAGAATATTTTAACAAGGGTTGGTACAATTGAAGGAGGCTACTTGATTTAGTGTTCTGAAGTCTGCAGCTTTGCTCCTATTGTTCTGTTTAATAGATAAAGACTATTTTGTTGAGTGTACAAAACCGTTTCTCATTTTACAAATTAGAACATATAGCAAGATGGTCCATAAGCTTAGACTGAATGTTATTTTCTGTGTCAAATCAGGCTGTATTTTATTAACTTGTTAAAGAAGTAAACAAGACAATTCTAAGTACAGTAAATTGTTCACCAACTGATTACATTGACTTGGTTACATTGTGTGTATCTGCAATTTACTAAAAAATTCTTGAATTTACAGTATTTGTAGAACTAGGTTCATTCTAGCAGTAATTAGGCTTGTATTTGTAATACTTAATTTCAGACCAAGCCTGTAAAAATGTGAGCAGTGTCATTCTGACCTATAGCTATAAGTTGACATGTGGCTAAATAAAATTTAAATCTGTTGAGGTTGGCTTTACTATTATGTGTGTGTAAGTGCATTTTTGTTTATAAACAATCTCTATACTATTTTTGTAGTTTTATTAATATGCTTTCAGTAGAATCAAATTACTATATTTGTACATCAGCTTGCGGAGAAAATATGTTCAGACTACGGTTTATTGTTTGGGTGGGGGAGGATTTATCAGAGTCCCTACAGATGAGCTTTCATGGTTCACTGGCCTCTTTGAAGGCAGTGTTGTGGCAGCCTTGCTTCATCAGAGTACCAGATTTTCCTCCCTCTGGAGGGTGTTATAATAACTGATAGATCAATCAGAAAGGTCCTGTAGACTAGAAAGACTTTCTGTCTTGGAGATTGGGGATGCTGTCTCTGCAGTGTCCTTATTCCTTTGTTCCCTGGGAAGTGAGAGGCTGTACTTGGGGAAACTAACATGGTCATTGGGCATATTAATGCAGAGCAGTGGTGGGATTTACCATATTTCAAAGTTAAGCCCAGTAAAATACTAAACCCTTTGAATGGTATATCTAACCCATGTTTTCTAAACCATTGGAAATGAGCTCTCCAAGGTTTGTTAGCTATTTTTATCAATTAAAACTTTCTCTGCTCAGATTGGTTAGCAGAATAATTTATTCTCTTGTACAATAAAAGTGGTATTAAATAACTATAAATAGCCTGATCTCCATAGTATGTATCTTTTATATAACATTGTCAAAGTGTAGACAAGTAGACAATTGCGATGCTTCTGTCTTTCTTCAGTGGATATTTAATTTTAGGAGTACCAAAATTTGCAGCTATTTATTGGTGTATATCACCCTGACATGCTCTCAAACGCTGCCATTTATTTACTCCTGGTTTCTTTTCATGGGATGTAGCTTTTCACAAATTGAAAAATAGTCTAGTTAATCCTAGTGGTCAAAGATATCATTAGTTGCCATTAATTTTTTCTAGGGCTGTCAAGCGATTAAAAAAATTAATTGCGACGTTAATAATAGAATACCATTTATTTAAATATTTTTGGGTGTTTTCCACATTTTCAAATATATTCAATTTCAACACAGAATACAAGGTGTACAGTGCTCACTTTATATTTATTTTTATTATAAATATTTTCACTGTAAAAATAAGATAGTATTTTTCAATTCACTTAATACAAGTACTGTAGTGCAATCTCTTTATCATGAAAGTTGAATTTATGTATGTAGAATTATGCACACAAAAAAGAACTTGAATGTCAAACAATGTCAAACTTTAGAGCCTACAAGTCCACTCAGTCCTACTTCTTGTTCAGCCAATTGCTCAGACAAACAAGTTTGTTTACATGTGCAGGAGCAGGGTGGATAAAAATCAATGATTTTTTTTAAAAAAAATCAAAAACGGATTATTTAAATTTATTTAAAAAATGGATTTTTGGGTAAGGTTTTTTTTTCCTCAAAAAGCATTTTATCTAAAGATAGTTTTAATTAAGATACATTATAGCTCAAATATATCTCATCATGGAATAGGGATTATAAATTCTAATTCTATAGTATGAGACAATATATTCATGTAATGTTTAAGAAAAGTTTTGTAAATGATTTCCAATAGTTCATGGGTTAGGGACCCAATCTTACGGGGCTCCAGGGACTTCTGTATAGATTATTTAGGTTAATTTTTCTATCTACCCAATGGGACTCAGTGCTCAGTCTAGAAGATACCATCAGAGATGCTTAGTTTTGCAGTTCTCAAACTGTGGATTTGTGTCTACAGAGATAACATGCGGTTAACAGCAAAAATGTTTTTAAATAAATAAATATATAGCTGTGAGAAATAACAGACCTCAACCCTATTGTCCCGCTACGAATTTGTGTACACAGAGTCAATCCCTTACCTCTCTCTAAAAGTGCAAAGTTTCAAAAAGTTCAATGAATAGAAGATTGTTGGGGGCAGAAAAGAAGTCTGGAGGTAAATGTGAGAAGGGAAGGGCAGGCAATAGAAACAAAAGTGAAACTGTTTGAGCAGCATATTCCAGAAGTCTTGAGGTCTTTCTGAGTGTAGCCTTCATTGATTTGAGATCTACCATACCATTCTCTCACTAGAAGGGAAAACCTATAATGGCAGCAGGCTGTAAAACAGACCCAGTTTGGGAATAAAAACCATTCAAGAAATGTATGATTGCTGATGATGATTTAAAGAAAGTCACATCAGTGAACTGGTGGAAGTCACTGAAGTGCTTGGATTCAGAGACTGTTGAAGTGATGATATCACTTTTAACAGAAGTAGCTTCTTCTGCCGCTGTAGAAAGAATATTTTCTTCCTTTGGACTAATTCACTCCAAATTGAGAAATCGTTTGGGATGTGAAAAAGCAGGAAAGCTTGTTTTTCTTTTCCGGATTATGAACAAACAGGAAAATGAAAGTGAAGACGACTGAGTTATCTGCAGAAGACAATATTTTAAGTTTCTCATGTTGACCTGACTGACATAGTCGATTTAATTTTGGGGTTTTTTTTAATATTACATTTAACTATTTTAGTTAAAAACAATTTTAACAAAAACAAACATTCAAGTTTTTTAAAATCAGGTTTAACTAAAGTCAAAAATTCATATGCTTGTTTTGTTAAAATATTATGTTTGCTGTTGAAGAAAAAAATTCAGAATACTTAACGTTGTTATTTTAGTTAAATAAAACAATTTAAATGTCTGTCTGGTGGTGATCTCCTCCTAATACAGCCTGGCAAGAAAATCCTCCAACTATTAATGATAGTTCATCTCCCAATGACTTCATAACCAAAGGCAATTGAAACAGATATTTATTTTGGTTATTTCATTTACCAATCATTCATTTTCTAATATACCTGTAAAACTAATCTGAAAAGTTTTAAAATAAATCACTTTAAAAATGTATAGTGTGAACCTTCTAAAAATGAAACCTACCTCTATCTCTGAGTTGTGAAGAATATGTATTAAGGTTATAACAACCAACAAGAATGCACTTTTATGTAGAAATTCATGATTAAATAGAGGCTTCCTGACTAGTGATTTAAATCAAATTGATTTAAATCAGAAACACCCTGTGCAGGAGTCAATGCTGCCCACTTCTTGTTTACGATGTCACCTGAAAGAGAGAACAGGCGTTTTCATGGCACTGTTTTAGCTGGCGTTGCAAGATATTTGTGCCAGATGCGCTAAAGATTCATATGTCCCTTCATGCTTCAACCACCATTCCTGAGGACATGAATCCATGCTGATGATGGGTTCTGCTCAATAACTATCCAAAGCAGTACAGACCAACGCTTGTTGATTTTCATCATTCGAGTCAGATGCCACCAGCAGAAAGTTGATTTTCTTTTTTGGTGTTTTGGGTTCTGTATTTTCTGCATCAGAGTGTTGCTCTTTTAAGACTTCTAAAAGAATACTCCACATCTCGTCCCTCTCAGATTTTGGAAGGCACTTCAGATTCTTAAACCTTGGGTCAAGTGCAGTAGCTATCTTGAGAAATCCACATTAGTACCTTCTTTGCATTTTGTCAGATCTGCAATGACAGTGTTCTTAAAACGAACAACATGCTGGGTCACCATCCGAGACTGCTATGACATGAAATATATGGCAGAATGTGGGTAAAGCACAGAGCAGGAGACCTACAATTCTCCTCCAAGAAGCTCAGTCACAAGTTTTAATTAACACATTTTTTTAATGAGCGTCATCAGCATGGAAGCATGTCCTCCAGAATGGTGACCAAAGCATGAAGGGGCATACAAATGTTGGGCATATCTGGCATGTAAATACCTTGCAGTGCCGGCTACAAAAGTGCTATGCGAACACCTGTTCTCACTTTCAGGTGACATTGTAAATAAGAAGGCAGCAGTATCTCGCGTAAATGTAAACAAATTCGTTTGTCTTAGTGAGTGGCTGAACAAGAAGTAGGACTGGGTGGATTTTTGAGTGCAGTTATGTAACAAAGAAAATCTACATTGTAAGTTGCACTTTCATGATAAAGAGATTGCACTACAGTACTTGTATGAGGTGAATACTATTTTTTTTATCATTTTTACAGTGTAAATATTTGTAATAAAAATAATATAAAATGAGCACTGTACACTTGGAATTCTGTGTTGTAACTGAAATCATTATTTGAAAATGTAGAAAAACATCCACAATATTTAATAAATTTTAATTGATATTCTATTGTTTAACTGTGCAATTAAAACAGCGATTAATCATGATTAATTTTTTTGAGTTAATCGCATGAGTTCACTGCGATTAATTGACAGGCCTAATTTTTTCATTTCCTGAACCAACAGGAGATTTGTAGTCACACAGTCTACACCCATCTCTTGAGTTGTGGGAGAGGACCCTTGCATACCTGTCATGGAGGGAACCCTTTTGTCCTTAGGCAGCACAGTGGTTGTTTGGGGGATTGCCCATATTGCAGTGTTGGTTTGAGGTATAATTCGAGGGCTCCCCTAACCTGACTCCCATGCACACACAAATTCTTTAGATTGAGTGAAGTGGTGCTTTAAACTCTAGCTAGCTGGCCAGTCTGGGCAGGTGGTGTGGTTTGAGCTAGTAATGAAGTGGGAGCTCAGCTATTCTGTGCTGCTAATACACTCTGTGCAGCTCAAATATTGTGCGGTGTGACTGCTGTCATGCAATCTAGGCTAACTTTAGTGCAGTTAACGCGGGCTAACACTGCAGTGAAGGCAAGCAGTGGGTTGGTTGTTAGTGTCTTATGTAAGTAACTACCATAGGAAATCGGGCAGACTGTTGTAAATGGAGGTCTGGGTTGATGATGCCCCATTTTTTCAACCTCGGTTCATACCACGTTCATGGATATTTTATAAATGTGTTAATATCTTTTTTTTTCTTTTTTTTTTTTTTGTGAGGAAGCTCTGTATCTCTTGTGACCCCAATGAATACTTTCCAAGTAGGAAACTATACAGAACTTTAAACTTGGATACATTCTATTTGAAGTTTTTCCTAAAGGCTGGAAGTTTGCATATGATAGTTGTGTATTGGAAATGGGTTGCGTAAAGTAAAATTCAGTGGAATTAAGGAGGAATACATAGCAACACAAAGAATTTATTAAACTAAAATTTTAGTGACATCACATATGACATATTGGTGAAAGGATCTGGATAGACGCATTACCCAAGAGAAATGGGATTTGATCTGGAAAAGAGGACCAGCAATCTCAATCTGAGATTTAGACGAAGATGTTTTTTCAAGGGTATCTCATAGTGGTCAGGTTTGTATGCATGTATGTGAGAGAGACTGAATGGGGAGAAATTGTGGAGTGAGCGGAGATTTATGCATATATGGTGGACATGTCCAGTCATTAGATAGTATAAGGATGCAGCGTATTACCACTACCACAATGGTTGGATATTTATTACCAAATGATCGTTTGGTAAACCTCCTGAGTTTTCTAGCAGAAATGGTCACACACAAGGAAGTGAAATCTCTCATCTGCTAGTAACTGTAAGGCTACTGGTAGCCTTGGCAAAAGATAAATAGTCCAACACTAGATGAATCATTCAGAAATGTGGGAGGTGGTTGTTACGGAAAAATTGACGCACCCGTTGTGTACCGAACAATATAGACCGAGGACAAATAGTTACTTAACTGTTTGGTTACCATTTATTCAGTACTCAAGAGTATACTCACCTGCCCCCCCAAAAAGGCACTTTCCAACTTTTTTGAATATTAACAATTAATAAGCCTGCCCGGTTTGTTAAATGTGTAATCAGAAGTTTCACTCAGTTTTATAAAATCACCAAAACATCATGTTATGGTAGTATGAAGTTGCTCACTCTGTAATATGGTAACACCTTATTTAATCATCAGACGTCTATTTTATTACTGTAAGTTTCTCTAAAGCTCATTGTTGTAATGATTGGTTTGTCTCCTGATATTTACATGGCAAGGATTTGTAAACAGGTTAACTTCCTAAATAAATATAGTTTCAGAAAATATTTTTAATGACATCCGTAATTATATAAGTAGATAATACTGTTTTGTGATGAGTGAAATATTGGTAACAGAATGTCTGCCAAAAAATCCAGTACAGCTCTTACTTTACATTTTGCTTTCGATAACTGTGCAGACTGTTCTGATCCAAAACTGGAACTTGTCTGTTCTTGGTATTATATTTTTTCTCGGAGATATAGGCTACATCTTAAATCATGTCTTCTCTCCAAACTCAGCAACTCTTCATAATTCTCACATGCTTTCTTTAAAGGCTGCTACCTTATGTGTTTTGGCGTATCTTGACATGAAGTTTGGTTATAGATTGATCCTGTTTGTAAAATGAGGCCTTAATCTCTCTGCTAACCAAAGACTGTGTGCACTTAACTTCATTACATACTGACTTTAATGGGACTACTAACAATGTGTAAAGTTATGCATACATGCAAGTATTTAAAATTTGGGACAAAATTATAAAAAGTAAGACATCTTTGAAATATACAGGATACAAGTAAAAAGGCTTAGTGAATAAATGAAGCTGTGGATAACTTCATATTAAAAAAAAAAAAAGATACATTTTCAAGAGTCTTACTAACATTAGACTTTGGAGAGTTAAAGCATGGCAGAGAGATCGGTAGAGGGGTGAGTGTGTGCGCGTGCGTGTGCGCGATGGAGACCATGCAGTAGATGTTTCAAAATATAGAACTAAAACGCTTCATGAAGCAAAGTTAGAGTAATGCTAATCTATACACTTAATAGTAAAACTTTCAAGTTTGTTAATTTAATTGAGACCTGAATTTTAATACCCTGATGCCATGTTGGTTTAATTTTGTTCATCTACTAATTACCCTATTATTGTTAGTGAAATTATTCCAGAAGCTGTCAGTTATTGATGATTTTATTTTTTGAAATCTTTCATCTGGGTTAGTAGAAATGTGTTGGGCACATGCATGACTTCATCTAGTAAATATTTTCATTTTAAGAAACCGGCCATTTTCTTCAAAACTAGGTCTTGTCTTCTTAAATATTTCTATTTAGCTCTTTCAGGAACCACATTATATTTAAATACTAACTGGAACTCGGGCCTAAATAACCCAATCTGAGTTAATTGAGATCTAATTCAGAGTATTAAGAAGAGCTTTGATAAGATCACATTTTAATATTTTTGTCTGTGATCCATTTTTCTAAAATTGATTTCTACTCCACAGTTTATTTTTCTTTAGTCTCGGGTGCTACCATTAGTCGTTGGCGGGGCTACATTTCTATAGAACTCCTTCCATTATTTCTCATAAATAGCTATATCTAATCACAAACGAGGGTAGAAAACCAAAATCTTAAAACCACAAAGCAGTGTGTAAAACTGGAACACGGGAGAGGATTTTGAAGCTTACTGAATTAACTTCTAGCAAAGTGCCTTAAATTTAACTTGTGCTAATTCCCTAGTGATCCTTGACATAAAACAGATGCTCTAGTTTGACATGGGTAGACAAAAAACTAACTAATTCTTCTGAATTTGAGGCATATTTAATTTTCTCCCCCAAAGACCTCTTGTATAAAAAGTACAATGATGTTATAAACATGGTGAATGTGGAACAAAGTATATAAGGTGACAGGTTCTGTGACACACAGATCAAGTAATTTATAACTGTTTCTCTCAGATTGGAAGATGTTAAACTTTACGAGTCAAACTGAACACAAATATTCTATTCTTTTTATTGCCCACAAATTTGAAGGAGACAGATAATGTGGAATTCTCTTGTTGCAATGGCCACTAATCCTCACAAATAATATTTTCACCACCTTGTGAATTGATGGCAGAAAGTATTTTTTCGTCTCCTCCTGGCTATCAGTCCCTCTGGAAAGACCCATAAGAAGTTTCTCCAAAGACTGAAGATAGCAGTCTCCAGACTCTCGCCAATTTAGGGAGACAGGAACGAGAAATTCAGTCTTTCTTTCCAGTAGTGATGTGTTACCTGTTTTTCCACTTTTCTTTTGTAGCTATTCTACCAGTTTCAGATTTACTGTAGAGTGACTTTTGTTAGTCTCAGAGCCAGCTTGCTCCCCTTCCCTCAAGTAGATGAATCTAAGAACCCAAAGATTAGAAAATTTTCAGTATGCAGCACATCTCTTTGCATCAAACATAAGCAACTTGTCTTCACTTTCAAGGTCCTTCATGGCCTATCTCCACCTTACCTGTCATGTCATTCTGTATCGAGAAGTTGACTCCTGCCTCTGATTGGTTGCTGATGCCACCCTACTTATGAAACTTTTAAACAAGCACTTTCATGTTTTCTCCTATGCTGTCTGTCACACTTGGGAGGAGCACCCCAATAAACATCTACAAAATTATCGAATGATGCTCCTTCAAAACCGTCCTTAAACTTTTCTTTTTCCATGATACCTAGAAAAAGTTGACAGCACATGAGTGGTCTAACTGCTGAGACCATTGTCTGTTATGCTGACCAATATTGTCTCATTGTTTTCTTTTACGCTATTATTTTATCTCTTGTGTTATCCTTAGATTGTAAGCTATGTGGGACAGGGCCGTCTTTTTGTTCGTGTTTGTTCTACCACAGTGGAATGCTGGTCCATGACTAAGGCTTTTAGGTGCTACAGTAATACAACTACGGTGCTTTTGCAGTAAGCCACCTTTCGTGGCCCTGCAGAGCCTGGTTTCCAGTACTCTTACCACTCTTGTACTATTTTAGTATAGCCTGAACTCAGAGCAGAATAATTGAGCTCCCCCACTTTCCTTGGGCCAATCCACACTCCAAACTGGCTTTAGTTCTCATGCAGTCTGCCTCTATCTTGTCTGACAATACCACAGCTACTTACTGTCAGCCCTCCGCCTCAAGATACCTGGCAGATTTTTATGGCCTGCACTCCAAAGAGCCTGCCCCATAGGGAAACATTTTGGGGGAGAGTCCAGAGTTTCACGCCCCCAAAAAATGTATCCTCCAACCTTCTGCTTCCTCTTTAGTGCCCTTAGAAAATATGGGTAAGCAAACTAGGATCATCCAACTCCTGCCCTTCTTTGGTTAGTGATTTCTTTCATCCTGCCCAGAGGCTGCATCTTCTGCCGAGGTCTTGGTGAGTGGGAGGGAAGGCGATACTTGGTCTTTTATTGCTAGACTCTAGAATCTGGTAAGAATATACTGAACAGGAAATAGCCAAATCCAGTGAGAAGCTCTCCTCATCCAATGAGGCTAGCAAGTGCTCTGTCTGTAAGGACAAGGCTAGTAAAGATTGAGCTCCTGGAGCTAACCTGAATCAGTCTCAAAAGAGTCTAGTTAAAGAAGCCCTGCTTGAATGTCAAACAAACAAACAAAAAAAACTAAGGCAGCAGGAGATTCACATCACAAGCTAGCACAGATTCCTTTTGTCCCTGCCAGCAGGTAGGGGATCTTGGGGGACAATTACTGCACTGGTGGGGTGCAAAATAAACTTTATTAAGAGAATATAAAAACAGGGAAAATTTAATAGTGAGGGGTATGGGTTTGTTAAGGTAGACAATTGGGGAGGGGTTTCTTTTAGTAAACAGGATAGGGGGTTTCAATAGTGGGGTACAATACAGCGGGGTACAATACAGTTGGTAGCCAATTAACACTGAAGTACAAATGTAACAGGTAGCTAACAATTTCTATGTAAAGGGTGTGTCACAGCAGCATATAACCAACTAACAGTTATGGGTAAAATGTGTTAAATAACCAACAACTGTAGGTAAAAATGGGTCACAGTGGTGTAAATGTAAAATGTGAGGTGTGTTAGAGAGAGAAAGGTAACCAATGGGGTTTTTATGCTAGACAATTGAGGTTTGGCAGCTATAGGAAGGGGGGGTGGGGAGCACGTGGTGGAAGGGATTAGGGGAGAGAGAGAGAGAGAGAAAGGCAGTGGTAGAGAAATGAGGTTGTGGGGGGGTGGGGGAAGACACGTGGTGGAGCAGAGACCAAAGGCAGAGGCGCTGCGGAGGGAGATTTGAACTGAGGGAGACACAGAGAGCAGACAGGCTGCAAGTTTAAACAGCAGAGAGAGAGAAAGAAATGAGGTTGGGGGGTGGGGGAAGACAGACTTAACCACAATTATACAGAACACAGCAAAATCTTATCTATGATTTAACTTAACCAAGACTACACAAGTTAGCAAGTAACAGAACACACTACAAACAATTCTTTAAACCTACTTAACCACAGCTATGCAAAATGAAATTACAATTTATCTAGACTAAAGACTAAACCTAATACAGACCAAGGAGTTAGCTTGGGTCTGCCTGCTGGGGAAAGAAAGCCAGCAGTTAAAACAAGGGGAGTGTGCAAGAGGTTTTTTCTTACCAATCCCCAAGACAGCAGCAAGCACAGAGACAGGAACGGCAGGTTTAGCATCAGACTTGATTCGCTTTCAATAATCAGGAGATCTCCAGGCGCAAATTCGTTGTTCGTGGGAGGGGAGTTTAAAACGGGGGTACGCTCAAAAAAACAAACGAGAGCGGGGAGAGGGCCTCCCAAAGACCCCTAGCTGATCAGACCAGGTGGCAAGGCAAGGAACTTCTCCAGGGGTCTGATCAGAAAATGTCTGGTTTTAAAGGCAAACTTAGGCAGTTTCCCACCAGTACTTTTGATTGGCTTCTCTGGATACAGGGGAGGAGAGAAGGCAGGGAAAACTACAAGTAAGCATAGGCATGCCTGGGCATGTTCTGAGCCACAGGTATGACTCATATGCTCAGCTATGTGGCCACTTTAGGTCTTGCATACCTGGGCAGAGCACCCCTACACCGAGCCCGGGTCTGAACAAAGGAACCGAACAAAGGAGCAAGAAGCCTCCTCCCTAGGCAGAGCAATGGCTCCAGTTAGTCTGTACAAGCCATTTTCATGAGCAGGGCCAGGCTGTGACTTTGGTCAGTTCCATGGCCGGGGGGGCGGCCACTATTGAAAAAGAATCCAGCAGGGGGACAGCTGTAACAGACACCTTTATCCTAGCCATCTCCAGTCTAGACACTTACACTGATTTCATCACTGTGGTACAAATGGCTTTTCTCTGTTGGAAGATAACTAGTAATGAGATGTATATCCAGAAGGCAGATAACACACGAAGAAAAAACATACATATAGTCAAAATAAGCTGAAGGAAACGCAAGTAGTGGCAGAGGTCTTCCTTATCAAATGTTAGGGAAATTCTCTGAACTTCAGATAGAAGGCATTGAAGAAGAAACCCAAGAAAGGCTGTTGCTGCCTAAATTCTTCAAGATGGGTGAAAATGTTGCTAAATACTCTTGATACTTTTCCTCATTTTGCTATGGATAGTAACTCCAAGGGGAGCCTGTTTCCAATGAAGTCCAAGAAGTTGCTCCCTTTTATGCAAACGTTCATGTTGGAATGGGAACACCGAAAGGAAAGAAGACAAATATATTAAAACAAAAACAAAAACCTGTTCACTTCATAACTGAGATTTCTTGCATCTTCCTTTGAATGAATGGATGGATGATGGGCCACTCATCTGATCCTATATGATTGTTCCAGCTTCCTAAAAGGCAAAAAGACTTCTACAGCCTTTTAAAAGTAGATGGCGCAGTGACCTCTTTAATCAAAAACACCGTCCCTCCATCTCAGAAGGGGGCTTTCAGGAGCCCACTGGTACAAAATTATGAAGCTGTGGCAGTCCTGTTCAAATCATTGATCACAGTATTTCTAGCCTAGACAGATCTAACCATTTTTCGTTCCAAGTCCAAACATTGGAAGAACTGATTTTCAAATGTTCTCTCACTTTGGTGAGAGAAGACTCCTGTCTGATTCTTGGATGGGGTCTTTAAGGCTATATCTATGCTACCACCGGATTGACGCTCCGGCGATCCATGCACTGAGGGTCGATTTAGTGGGTCTAGTGAAGACCCGCTAAATCAGTGGCAGAGTGCTCTCCTGTTTACCCCGGTACTCCACTGGGAACGAGAGGAGCAAGATAAGTAGACAGGAGAGTGTCTCCCGTCTACCCCTAAGTCGACCTAAGCTACGTTGACTATGTTATTCACTATGTTAAGCTATGTTATTCACGTAACTGGAGTTGTGTAACTTACATTGACTTACTGCAGTAGTGTAGACGTGGGCTAAGATTTGTGGCATGGGTAATGGCTTCCAGTGCAATCTCCAGGGCACCTATATCTGAGGACTACTTGTTGAACCTGGAAATCTACCTCCAGTGATGTCATCCAGATATTATGCAGGTACAAAGCATCAGCCTCTTCTAATTCGTGCCAAAAAGGCTAGCCCTCTTATGGGTCTTGTTTTCCCTGGTATTTCTTTAAAAGAGCTTCTGGCTACTCTCGAGGAAGGAGAGAGATATTCCCAAGGAGGAAAATCTAGGGCTTACTCCATCTGGAATTTAAACACCAAGAATAAAACACGGCTACCAGTTCTACCTGTCCAAGGATTCCTCCTCCCTTGGAAGAGGCTACTATTCTCAAGCATCACTGGTCAAAGATCATGTGACTGGTACTAGAAGATACTACGCCATGGAATTCTCATATTCCTGAGGAGACTGTTATATTCTTGCATACCTCAAGGAACCTCTGCAGACAGAGCAGTGTGTGAAAACAATAGCTCATCTTCTGAAGTTTGAAGTTATCAGAGAAGTCCCTCAAATGGAGAGGTCTTATAGCATACTATTTATCTTCTTTTCTCCCCTAAAGGTTTTGGGTTGTACTTCAGCAATCCTTCTCATCAAACTAGTAATAATCAGACCTGATAAATCCGGATCTACAATAGAGACCTAAAACTCACTCCTTTCAGCCATATTTCAAGGAGAATCTTTTACATCTGTTGATCTAGAATACCTCCACATCCCAATCTCTGAAAATGATTGGAGATGGCTTAGTTTTGCATAGTAGCTGCTTTCATGGGATGGGGAAGGAATCAAGGCATCACAACTTTTAATTCTGTGCTGACTTGTAAGGCACTCAGTACAGTGAGTATGGTAAAACAACTCAAATTTTCCAGGCAGAGGAATAGTCTGCCCTTGCCATGGATATTTTGTTCCAGCCTTGGAACAAGGCGCTTCTCTACTTCTGAGTGAGCCTTCTGCTTCGCAGAACAATACCAAAAATGCAGCTGGAAAAAGCTGAAATAATTATAATTGCCCATACTAGCTGCGGCGGCCCTAGACCGCTACTATCTTGGTCTCCTACGTAGCACTGTCAACCCGTTTTCATGGGAGGGGGAGTTTTCTGCTTGATCAAGGCTCAGTGACAGACCCAGGACTGCTCACTTCCAGTTAACTTGCCTCATCCAAACAAAGTTCAGTTTCTAACTGAAATAAGGAAGTATCCTCTGCTTTATAATGGAGGCTCCTATGGGCTCACAGCTATTAAAGAATTAGACCCTAATTTATAATTGCATTTTAGAATAATTATTACAATGGAGATCAAACAAGATGACTAGACTAGGTTTGAGATGGGCAAAAATTCTGTTGGAGAAGCCTTAAAATAATTATGGAACTAATTTCACACACAGTTGAGATTGTAAAACTAGTGAATACTGAGGTATGGTATTGGGGAGGAGTGCTTCAGGAGATTGTCTTGGCTCTGCCAGCTTCATGTATTCAAAATAATTTTTCTGAAGATGGAATTATTTCACCTGAGAGACAGACAAAGATAATGTGCATAATGGCAACAAAAATAATTATCTCAAGACCCTGGAAGGACAACACATGTCTGATAGAAGCTGAATGGATAATGAGCTTAATTCCTGGCATCACAGAAGAAAAATCAGACTAAAGAGAGAGGTGATTTATTTAATGCTATATGGAAACCATATATGGACTATGTTCATGCTGATATTGGAGTATTAAAAAAATAATTAAATAGTAGTTTTATCACTTCACTTGTGAATTTGATCCTACTTGCATTATGGAAATTTTTTTTTAACCTTAACACATTTTGTTTTATGAATTTCTTTAGAAGAAACAAGTTAGAACATTTTAGCAGCTTTAAGAGTGGAGACTTCTGCTGGCAGTTAAATGTATAATTTTTTTTTTAATTAAAGATTGTCAGGGAATATATACTGATGTTGGCAACGCTAGTAGCGTCATCCAGTCTTGGCAGGAATCTCCTGTGAGGGTCTTCTGAATTGATGGGTAAAAGTCCAAGTCTGATACAACAGATACTGTTTTGGGAGTCAGAGAATCCTTACTATGCATACATCCACAGTATTTGGTGAACAAATAGTGTTTTAGGGGCCCTTGATTGAAAAAAGGGTGGTTATATAGAGAATAAATCAAATCCATTCAGTTCAAAAAGTATGCCTGGCAAATAAATTGTATACAACACTATTTATCATCCGACGAAGTGGGTATTCACCCACGAAAGCTTATGCTCCAATACGTCTGTTAGTCTATAAGGTGCCACAGGACGCTTTGTCGCTTCTACAGATCCAGACTAACACAGCTATCCCTCTGATACTTGACCCTATTTATCATGACACTAAAAATGTTTTGATAGTAAATAGAAAACAAGTTAAAGTTCAGGTGAAATTAACTTTTTACTTGATTGAATGGGGATTTAAAATTTTTCTGAAATGTGGTTTCAGATCTGTCTGTCTAATTTTTCTCTGACACCGTAACAGTATTATAGCCTCAAAGCAACAATATAGCAAAGTAAATGGCTAGTTTCAATTGGCTTTTACTGTTTGAGGATTTGGAGTATTTCGTGTGCTATACATACGTTTTTTTTCCCCTTGAGGAAATACTACTGCTACAGGGTACTATTCAGTGGTTTGCATCCATTAGCATAGTTTCAACTCTAGTTCTTATTTATCAAGTCTTAAATGATAAAATCTGACAGATATTTTACCAGGACCATTTCAGTAACACAGAGCTTATCTACAACACTAACGTGTTGCACATAAATTCGACCATGTTGACTGCTAGAGTGCACTAAAGATTCCCTAGTGTTCTCTGACGTAGTGCTGCTTGAAACAGTACTATGTTAAAGCACACTAGGGAACCTTTAGTGCACACCAGCAGGGTATTCACGCAACAATTAACGCACAACATATTACTGCATTATCCCACTGTGTAGACAAGCCCTTATTGACAAGCTTTTTCACCATAATCCTGTGTTAATTTAAAGTATAGTCAGCGGTACATGTAAAATAATATCTGAGATGTTCCTGTATATTGGAGAGCTGAACTTCCACTCTGATTTCTCTTAATAATGTGAATTATTTGAATACTAGCATTATGGATAAGATTAATCACATAAGGAACACACAATCTGTGCTAGGCAGTCATTTTTGTTTTATGATGACAAGATAATCCTAGAAGAGCCTTTAATGTGGTGCAGTTTCAGTTTCTTTCACCAGTGCTATTGACAAAATACATTTGTACGTTTGTTTTGCATTGTGAGGTAACACTTGCCTTTCTCCCTCCAGAGTCTGTGGACGAGGAAACACAAAGATTCCCAAATGAATAACCGAAAGGAAGATATGGAGATTGCCTCCCATTACCGTCATCTGCTTCGTGAGCTCAATGAGCAGAGACAGCATGGCATCCTCTGTGATGTTTGCATTATAGTGGAGGGGAAGATCTTTAAGGCTCACAAAAATGTTCTGCTCGGGAGCAGCCGCTACTTCAAGACTCTTTACTGCCAGGTGCAGAAGACATCTGACCAGGCCACAGTCACTCATTTAGACATTGTAACTGCACAGGGCTTTAAGGCCATCATTGACTTCATGTATTCTGCACACTTAGCACTGACTAGCAGAAATGTCATTGAGGTGATGTCAGCTGCTAGCTATCTCCAGATGACTGATATTGTACAAGCGTGTCACAATTTCATAAAAGCAGCTCTTGACATAAGTATAAAGTCTGATGCCTCAGATGATCTTGTTGATTATGAACTTGGGGCCGCTTCCAGCAGTAGCACAGATGCTTTGATTTCAGCAGTGGTGGCTGGTAGGAGTATTTCTCCGTGGTTAGCTCGGCGAACAAGTCCAGCGAACTCTTCTGGAGATTCGGCCATTGCTAGCTGTCACGAAGGAGGAAGCAGTTATGGAAAAGAGGATCAGGAACCAAAAACAGATAGCCACGATGACATTTCATCCCAGTCTCTTTGGTCCAGTGACATGGGCTATGGGTCTTTGCGTATCAAAGAGGAGCAAATTTCACCATCTCACTATGGAGGGAACGAATTGCGTTCTGCCAAGGATAGTGCAATACAGAACACTTTCTCAGAACACGGAGCAGGGGATGGCTGGCAACCCACTGGACGCAGAAAGAATAGAAAAAATAAAGAAACTGTGCGTCATATTACGCAGCAAGTAGAGACTGACAGCAGGGCAAGCTCTCCAGTGCCGTCTTTTTTATCTGCCTCAGGATGGCCATACAACAGTCGTGACCCAAGTAAGGTTTTGTTTTTGTTTTTTTCTTTTGATTTTCAGCAATGAGCAGCTGTAATAATGCAAATATAGACAGTATTTTGCTTATAGCACACTGTTGTCATTCACTGAAATAAAAATATTAAGAACTTCTGGGGATTGATGATCGAATATAAAGATATAAGGTTCTAGGTCATTTATCCAAACTTATCCCTGGATAGTAGAGAACTGAAGTCATAGTCATCTCATAGGTATTCGTATTTCTGTGAATAAAATAGTGGCTTAAGTCAGGTTCTTGATTTACAATTGTCTGTCATCAAAACTACCATTCTTACTAGCAGTGTTGGTAAAGGATTGAAACTGGACTTCACCACCTGCTAGAATAATCATTTCTGGTCAGGGTTGAGGAG
This sequence comes from Macrochelys suwanniensis, assembly GCA_033296515.1. Taxonomy (NCBI): domain Eukaryota; kingdom Metazoa; phylum Chordata; order Testudines; family Chelydridae; genus Macrochelys; species Macrochelys suwanniensis. The sequence continues at coordinate 3,788,363 of CM065786.1, read as the reverse complement.
AACTGATTGTATAGAGTAAGGAGTCTTTTAATTGCTACAGCATGTGCTCTAATCTCTGCATCTTAATGAGACTACTGTTTCTAACACTGCCTTCTGGTACCTACAAGAGCACCAATTTCACTCGTATCGCCTGCTTAGATCACTCCTCAATGGAGGAACAGCTATGGTGTTGACAGAGGGGGCAATTAAGGACAACATAGTATCCACATTCCTCCTCAATCAAATGTCAGCAAAGTGTGGAGTGGCTTTAAGAGTGGAAGTCCTCATGTAGTTTTATGGTTTAGACCCTCTATTGGTTTATTATGAATATCTGCAGTCTTTCAGATGAGCAGCTTTAAATGCATTGCAAAGGAGACAAACACACTCTTCAACTCTTTTGAATCTTCGTCAGTGTTTATCTTTAAAATAATGTGAAAATTGTCCAGCTACATTCATTTTATCCACCAATTATTTAGGTTCAAGAATAAATATTTGCCCGTCAAAGTAATGGCTGAGATTTTCAAAGGAGCCTGAGCATGTTAAGTGCCCAACTGCCATTGAATTTCAATGAGTACAAGGTGCTCAACTCCCTTGGCCTTCTTTGGAAAGCCCAGCCTGTCATGAGTTATTAACAAAATCTGTTACTGCATGCTGGTACATAAAGTCAGGAAAGGGGGAGGTGTGTGTGTGTGTGTGTGTGTGTGTGTGTGTGTGTGTGTGTGAGAGAGAGAGAGAGAGGTGTAATGTATAAAGTAAATACGATTATATGATTTCATATATCTTGTAAGAAACAGAACTATAATTTTAAGAATTTTTTACATAATTGATACTGTTTGAAGTTGAAGGGCAGTATTAGTGAAATACTTGTGGTCTGGAATTTGCATGTTAAATGTCATGGAAAGTCAAATTAGATGGAATGGGTAACAGTCTAGAAATACTTTTGGATTTATTTTGTTGCGTGCAGCAACAAGTTTGCATATCATTTTGATCATCCTTATTGGTTAATGATAAAAACCTGAACAATTTTAATTTAAAACCAACAATGCCAAATGATAATACTGGCTTATAAAGAATTTTGGATTTATAGTTCTCAAACTTCAGGGTATTCTTGAATAAAGCCTGTTGTTCCCAGTTAAGTGCCTATGATGCTGTTCAAGCATAAGTATTTCTGGCTTGCACCACCCCATAAAAACCACTCAAGCATTTATATTATTCACACTGTGGACATTTTTGGACTGGTTTATAGAGTAAATACAAGTATGCTGGAATGGCTGTAAAAATGGAACTGCAAAACTAATTGCAGGGATATGTTCGAGGATTGTTTTAAAAGTATAGTTTCTTAAAACATGTGTCCAAGATATTCAGTGGCATAATACGAGAGATTCTGCTGTTGGAATTAATAGGGTCTGTATCACTGAGTTCCTAATTATTTAGGTACTGAACAGTATTAACTTGAAAATGGTCACAAAAACACCCCACCCTCACCCAAAAGAGATTTCCAGCATTGATTCAGTGCAGTCCTCAGACATCTGCTTCAGTGGACACTATCAAATAGTTTAGGGTGGCCTTAAATCTACATTTTGTGTGTTAAATCTAGGGCTGTCAAGCGATTTAAAAAAAATTAATCACGATTAATCACGCTGTTAAACAATAATAGAATATTTTTGGACATTTTCTACATTTTCAAATATGTTTATTTCAATTACAACACAATACAAAGTGTACGGTGCTCACGCTATATTTTTTTATTACAAATATTTGCACTGTAAAAAACCAGAAGAAATAGTATTTTTCAATTCACCTAATACAAGTACTGTAGTGCAATCTCTATCATGAAAGTTGAACTTACAAATGTAGAATTATGTACCAAAAAAAAGCTGCATTCAAAAATAAAACAATCTAAAACTTTAGAGCCTACAAGTCCACTCATTCCTACTTCTTGTTCAGCCAATCGCTCAGACAAACAAGTTTGGTTACAATTTGCAGAAGATGATGCTGCCTCCTTCTTGTTTACAATCTCACCTGAAAGTGAGAACAGGCATTTGCATGGCACTGTTGTAGCTGGCCTCGCAAGATACTTACCTGCCAGATGTGCCAAAAATTCATATGCGTCCATACTGATGACAGGTTCTGCTCAATAACGATCCAAAGTGGAGCGGTCCGACCTATGTTGATTTTGCCACCAGCAGAAGGTTGATTTTCTTTTTTGGTGGCTTGGGTTCTGTAGTTTTTGCATCTGAGTGGTGTTCTTTTAAAAATTCTGAAAGCACGCTCCACACCTTATCCCGGTCAGATTTTGGAAGGCACTTCAGATTCTTAAAACTTGGGACCAGTGCTGTAGCTATTTTTAGAAATCTTACATTGATACCTTATTTGTGTTTTGTGAAATCTGAAGTGAAAATGTTCTTAAAATGAACATGTGCTGGGTCACCATCCAAGACTGCTACAACATGAAATATATCTCAGAATGTGGTTAAAACAGAACAGGAGACATACAATTCTCCCCCAAGGAGTTCAGTCACAAATGTAATTAACGTATTTAGCTTTTTTATGAGCGTCATCAGCGTGGAAGCATGTCCTCTGGAATGGTGGCCGAAGCATGAAGGGACATAGAAATGTTTAGCATATCTGGCATGTAAATACCTTGCAATGCCGGCTACAAAAATGCCATGCAAACGCCTGTTCTCACTTTCAGGTGACATTGTAAATAAGAAGCAGGTGGCAGTATCTCCCGTAAATGTAAACAAACTTGTTTGTCTTAGCGATTGGCTGAACAAGAAGTAGTACTCAGTGGACTTGTAGGCTCTAAAGTTTTACATTGTTGTTTTTGAGAGCAATTATGTAACAAAAAATAAATCTACATTTGTAAGTTACTCTCTCACGATAGAGATTGCACTACGGTACTTGTATGAGGTGAATTGACCAATACTATTTCTTTTGTTTATCACTTTTACAGTGCAAATATTTGAAATAAAAATAATATAAAGTGAGCACTATACACTTTGTATTCTATGTTGTAATAGAAATAAATATATTTTGAAAATGTAGAAAAACATCCAAAATATTTAATACATTAAAATTGGTATTCTATTATTTAACAGTGCGATTACTCATGTTTAATTTTTTTGAGTTAATTGCATGAGTTAACTGCGATTAACTGACAGCCCTAGTTAAAACACATACAGACCCTAATTACTAGAACTTCTTTAATTAGATCTTTTTTAAAAAAAACTAAACATTCCAGTAGTGCCAGTAGATCAGAAAGAGAAACTAATTAGAAACACTTATTTATTGTTCACTGTTGAAATTGAGTGAAATGCCAGAAATAAACAAACGGGTGATGCCAGCCACAGATAAGAACCTACAGAGATCTGGCTGCTGCACCGCGAACACTATGGTCCTGCATACAGGCAATCTTGCTGAAGAAGGGAGATATCTGAAGGCTGGCCAGCCCACGGTATTCCCACTTAAGCCAGCTCAAGAATTGATCAGACAGAATTCTCCTCCCTTTACTGTTGCAGAGTGATGTTGCTCCTTTGCAGCATATGTACCACCTCTCCACAAGACTCTGTTCCCTGCCGCAAGAGTGGGCTTGGATTGAATGCTGCTCAGCACACTTCTGCGAGAACCCTCTGATCCACCATAGTGCCAGAATCAATCCCTAAAGTGTTTTAAGCGACCAAGAGACACTGTTTTTCTGTTTCACACCTTATTTGCTTTCTGTTTCTGGCTACAACTTAATCTTTGATACTTAGGATGCTTGCCTGTTGCAAATTTCCTTCGTGTGCCCAACTCTGCATGTACATGGGATGAAATGAAATCTAATTAAATAGGCTATTCACGTGAGTTCACTTCACCATTCCAGTGAGTGGAGATAGGAAAAAATCAGAGCTTAGTTGACCACTTCCTCCACTCCTATGAGTAACTCATAGGACTTTCTGCCTCAAATTAATATTTTCCATCTCCAGCAGGTGGAAGCAACCCTCTTGCTAGCTACTATCTAGTAAGCTGCTAGGCTTCAGAGCTGAGCTTAGGCTAATCACTGATATTTTTTGGTTTCTTTAGTTTCTTAATTACCTATTTATTTAATGTCCAAAAATATGCTAAGCACCTCACAGCCCTGTAATAGATAGGCCCCAGCCCCAGAGAACTGATCATCTAAATAGGTAAAAACAAGAGATGATGGCAAATGCATGCCATATGCAAGCAAAGTGTTAGAGGTAATGTTTAGCATGTTTTGTTACCATTACCTTTTAACAAATTCCAGGCCCCTCCTTACTGTGAATGTAATAGCCTCCACCCTAATGAAAACCTTTTCAAACTGTCCCTAACTTTTTATATAAGGTTCTCTGTCCTCTTCACTAATCTGGAAGTGGTTTTACCCATTCAGTCCATATCCAAAGGGGGAAAAGTACTACCTCAATATTGAGGGAATTGGTGCTTGATATACCATTGTAATGTGTGTGTTTGGGATATATATCTAGGAGAAACAATTATTTAAAACTTGCTATAGTTTTTGAGGCCCCATCCCCTCTTCATCCAGTTGAAATCTGACTGGAAATATCTTGAGACATCTGATTGCCCTGGAATCAGGTCTTTTAGAATAGTATTTGCAAATACTACCAGGCCAAGTGTTAGTGTAGACCTTCTGGCAGCCTAAAATGATGATTCCCTGAAGGCCATTACAGGTTTATAGTCTGAAAGTGTTGATACCTTGCTCCAGGAATTGTGCAGTGTGAGCACTTGTTCTTCCCTAGAATTGTCTCTAGACCCTATATAAACAGGAAGAAGCATGATCGTGTGTGGATTTTGGGGTGGGGAGGAGAGTAATACAGGGGTCCATTGTCATCGCAAAGTCCCCTTAATTTATTGATAACTTTTGAGGGGTGGGTATTTTAGAGTTGCTGGATTGACATAGGAAAAGAATTAAAGTAATTTTTCTTCCTTGTTAGCACTTGAAGTAACCGGTGCTAACCCAGAAACCCCTCCTGTGTGTTGCAGAAATAATTCACGTATTAAAACTTTGATGTGTTATGGAGTCGATTATATAGTAATTTCTGAAATTCTTTGCTAGTATACACAACTGAACTGTAAAGGAGCTACCAGTCCTTCAGGGTAATGGTGCTTATTTCAGTGGGAAACATACATTTTGTCAGTACAGGCACTGCATATTAGAAGGGTCCTAAATACCAAAGCAGGCTGTATTTAAACCCACTAGAGTGGAGCCTCAAACCCAGAAATATTCAGATTCTTGGTGAAAAGGCTAAGAGAATAATCCATGGATCTGTTGACTCCCTATCCCAGATGTGAATAGAGACACTGCTTTGCTTTCCTGAATTCCACTACGTGGCAGACCAGTTAAATAAATAAAGCAAAGGTCTGGAGTGATTCTGATAATATTGTATTGGCCACAGGCACCATGGTACTTGGATATCATAGAAATAGCAAATGGGGAAAGGGATTCTTACTGTTCGTCATGAAGTCTGGATCCACTTTCTCCAGGAAGGAATGCAGAAGCAGGATTTGCAAAAGAATCTGGAGTAAATTGAGATTCTAGACTGCTGAAAATCTGACAAACATGTCATAGTCAGAATCAGATAAGTTGCAGTTTCTGAAGGATGGCCTTAATTGCATAAAATGTTTGTGCATCCCCTCTCATTGAGATCTTGGGTGGTATCCGAGGGGTGAAAAAGGTTCTTGCTTGGTGAAGTAGGCTAAGGCAGCTGTATGGTCCAGTTTGTGTTTCCAGGCATCTGTGGACACATAATTTGGCTGAAAGGGTCTTTCATGCAGATGTAGATTAATCTGCGTTTTTCTTTAGTGCTTTTGCTGTGTTCCTATCCCATTGCTATTTGGATTAGTGTAAATTGTCTTGCCGGTCTCTTTCCCTTTCCTCATATCTGGGATATGCTGAGGGTTTTTTTCTCATTATTTAGGATACTTTAATTGTCTTACCTGTCAGTTGCTTTCCTACAAGATGCCTGTCAATCCACCCCTCCTTTTTTCGGTTTGGGGGGAAAAGCACTATACTATTTGCTCTGTGTTTTAAGTGTACGCTATTTAGTTGTTCTCGTAGCCAGACAGAGCAAAGGGGGTAAGGTTCATGGGTTGTTCTTTACTGACATCTCTACGCTGTATTCATATCTGCCAAGTAATAGGAGCAACCACCGTCACAGGATTACTAGATCTTCACTTGGTTAATCTGGTAGTTTCTTTTTTGCAAGTCATTTATTAGAAATAAAGTACTCCACTGTTCCTTTAAGAAGGTATTAAGACTTGTGGAAAGATGTATGCTCCTTTACAGTAAGCCTTTTCTGACAAAATTTACTAGAATCGCAACTTTTAAAAGGTAAATGGAGAAATGTATTTTCACATTGCAACTTTTGTACAATTGTTTAACCAAAAGCTTTTTACAGAGATTTATCTTAAGAACTTGGCTGGTTTATTTTTTGCCGCCTTGTTATAAACCCTTTAGCATTAGTAAAGAATTAAAATGCTGCTGCTTGGATTATTCTGAATATAAAAGAAGCATCTGAAGTTTCAGACAAGGTCTTGTTTATTTTTTAGACTGTTCAGTTAGTGTTAGGCATATTCCTTTTACAGGATTAAATAGTCAGACTCTGGACTATAGGATTTGATAGTATTAAAGATTGGCCTCACAGAGGTCAGTTATCTTCACAGGAAGAGCTGTTAGCCTTGCAAAACAGATGTGTTGCTTTTTTCATATAATTGAAACTTTTGCCACTCTGTTCGTTTGAGAAATTTATTAACGGTTTTTCTAATACATGTCAACTCAAGCACAGTAGTTCTGGTTCAGAAATTTATTTCTAAGGAAACACTCCCACTCATATCTTTTGAATCTTTGCTCCCAATAGCTTAGAATGATTTTTTTTTACTATTAACAATGTCATGTAGCAGTAGATGATGACTTTTCAAACCAAAAGTGAACACATTCATTTTCCAAGATACAGAGTCTGTGGAACTTATAACCAAGTTTCAGCAACTAGCACACACACTAGCTATTTTTTGAATGAGAGGCTCTAGTTGTTATATTAATTTTATGGGGGTTTAAAGGGATATAGCTACCTTTTGTGGCCAAATTCATCTACCATCACAACTGAGTCATATTTCCAAGATGTATGTTGTGCATTTATTATCTATTTAATATTAAAATGCCTTAAAATTGTTGGGATCTGAGAAACCCAAACACTCTCCAGTCAAAACCTTTTATGCTGTGCAACATCTGCTGTTGCCAGTGGCGTGAAAGGCTCAGCCACATAGTTTGATTAGAACTCCACACAATCCTGCTGCCTGCTCTTGGAGGACTGTTGTCTGTAGTCCAGGTGGAGAATTCAGCTGGCTGCACGCTCTAGTATTTTGAAGAGAAAGCAAGAATGCTAAATGATATGGAGGGGTGTTTGTAAAATTGAACAAGAATAAAAGCAAAAGAAAACATGCAGTCTCTTTATCCTCTAATATTTGTATACAGTGTTTTAACTCGCTAAGCATATAGCATCAACTTAACTATTTAAAAATGTTTCTTTAAAGAGTGGAGGAGAAAGTACCTGCAGGCTACCAGAGCAGTGCAAGTATTTGGTGTGTGTTCAAACTAAAGTGTCAAAATGTCAACAAACTGTTTCCATTTTCACATAAACTGAAAAGAGAAACTAGAAAAAAAATCAGTTTTAATTCATTTAAACTGTTAAGGTAGTATTTACTAAACTAAGACCACCTTGGTTCTAAAGTAAGCGTTCAGTTTGGTCTCTGTGGGGAGTGGTATGTATAACTGTGAAATAGTCCATGAAATGTTTAAAAAACCTCAAGAAGTACCTTATCTACTCGTTCATAAGCCGAATATTTTTGGGAAAAAAGTGAAGCATCAAAGAGCGGGGGTCGGCTTATAAACAGGTCTACTGCAAAATTTGATTATTTAAAACTCTGTGGAATTATTGAATTGAATATCTAATACATTGTCGTTTTGTTTACCTGGGGAGCCCGCAGGCATGGAGCCCCTCAGCGCCCACTGGCCACGGTTTGCCGTTCCCAGCCAATGCGAGCTGCAGGAAATGGCCGCCACTTCCCCCAGCTCCCATTGTCTGGGAACAGCAAACCGCGGCCACTGAGAGGCTCTGTGCCTGCGGACGCTCCATTAAACAAAACGTCTCGGCCCGCCAGCGGCTTACCTTGACAGGCCGGGAGCCAAAGTTTCCCAACCCCTGAAATATAGGGTCGTCTTATGAAAAGGTCATACAGTTTTTACTATTTTTACCTATCCATCTTGTGGGGTCGGCTTATAAACGAACGGGCTAATGAACGAGTGTATGGTATTTCATTATCAAGCTAACAAAAAAAAATTAGTGTAGCACTTCTGTGCAAAACTCCTATTGAATACAGATGTCAAACTTATTTACCTAAAAGATTTTAATAATTGGAAGGGCAATACTGTACTAACTTTCTTATTTTTCACATTACCTTGAACACTACTTGAAGATATTTTAAGATTGCTATAGGAGTAGAAAGAGAGTGAATAGAGCAATGTATTGGATTTGGTTCCATGAGGTTGGAGTGAAGGGTGGTCTGGCTGAACTGAAGACTAAAACTTGGATACCTTTGATAGTACACTAGACTCGTGAAGGAATGATATCTCTGAAAATTAAAATACTTTATCATAACACAGAGCAGCCTTGTTTATACCCTGCTTAGGTTCCTAGTCCACAAAATTTTCTCAATACTTTTTGGCTTGCAAGAATGTCTTTCTGCAAGTTGTCAAGATTCCCATCACACATTGACCTTGATATCCAAAGTCTTCAGATCCTGACTGACAGGTCTGTCATGGTTACAAGGATGGATACACCTCTGTCTCCTTTCTGGTTTCTGAGTGTCAAATGTCTACCTCTGCTGGGGTGGAAGCCGCAATTTTTCCCTTCACAGATGGGGCCTTGGCCGATGGTTGCCTGTGTCAGCTGCATTTACACTGCAAGTCCAAGTGGGTTTAGCATTTGGTTTTCTTCCCTTGCAGCGGTTCTCAAACTTCGTTGCACTGCGATCCCCTTCTGACAACAAAAATTACTATGTGACGCGGGGCGGGGGGGGACAGGAGTGGAGCCCGAGCATTGCTGCCCTAGGCTGAAGCCCGTGGGCTTCGACCCCAGGCAACACCAAGTCTAACACTGGCTCTGACCCCATTAAAATGCGGTCACCGCTCACTTTGGGGTCATAACCCACAGTTTGAGAATTGCTGCCTTAGGGAGTCTGACCAGTGATGAATATGGCGACAGGATAACTCCCATTTCTATTGACCTATCTGGAACAATGATGTAGCAGAATACTAGTTGCTGAGGTAAACTGCCAACCGAGAGTGGTCGCAGAAGGACTTGTGTTCTCAAGCTTATATTCAGCAAATGGAGCTTCCTGTGATGAACCTTTTTGCCACCAACAAGAACAAATGGTCTCTGTTCTTTGCCAGACCATGTACCAGCCCAAGGTCCTTGGGTAGGCATTTACGGATGCTGCTTCTTTGCTCCTATAGTTGTTCAAGGTCGCTTCATCACACATGTGCAGTCACACTTCTGATTGTAGTGTATACACTAATAGCTACTGTAGTACCAAAAAAAATGAAATCCTTTTTAGCTAATTATTTTCCCTCTTCCCAGATATGAAGTCTCCTACTTGCAAGCTATTCTCACCCCTCCACAGTGACAGCAGCTCTAATAAAAACGCCCAGGCACTAGCCTTTCAAAATCTCTCCAAGCTGTTACTCGCCCATCCTTCCCAGCAGCTATCCCTCTTTCCAACTCTGCTACTAAATTTTTCTGTAGTCCCACATCCCATTACAGCCCCACAAATCAGCATGCAACCCTTCTGTAATAAATTAATCCATCACCCTAGGATGTAGGAAGTGTATCTGCAAGGAAGAAGGGCTAGTAATATGCATTAAAAAAATTTAGATGTTTTCAAAGTGTCTGAAAGTTTTGCAAATAAACCAGAGATTCAGTCTATACCTGGATGAGATGGATAAGAGACTTTTTCCTTCTGAGCAAGATACAAACTTCAAAATTGTGAGGTTTTACAGCAGAAAAATTAACCTTATTCCATGTACTCTCCATCATAAATAAGCTTCCACTATTTTCCTTAAATATTTGCAGATCAACTTAAAAGAATTTGCACTGTACTGGAGAAGTATGAGAAATACTAATGCCCTCACGTGCCTTTTCTAACCTCTTGCCTAGGTTAGGTAAGGGAATAAGCAACCTTTTTTGACTTAGTGTTAAAGCTGCTACTCAAGACTTCTGTCCCTGCCTCCTCAAAGGTTAGAAATTATTTTGAGGCACCTTGTCAGTGCTTGTCCCAAACATCCTCTCATAACCTAGTCAAGTTGTCTAAAATAAGAATTACTGGCAACTTGTAGAGAGAAAAGTGCAGATTTTAAAGGAGGAAAATAATGCATCTACTAAAGAGATCCTCAGGAGGTGAGACCAGAACATACGTGACAAAGTATTGAAATGCTGCATATAGCGTGGTAGGCAAAATTGGTCTCCCACAGCCTGCAATGGCATTTCAGTCTGCCAGAGTAATTCAATCTTTTGTCCATCATGGTTCATATTTCCCTCCCAACTTGTTTGTCTTTATAGCAGCCTGGTTGGCTCCGTTACTGCCACCACCAAAAAAAGGTGCCCTTGATGGGAGTTGTACTCGTAAAGCCCAAAGTTATAGCAGCTTAAATTTTGACCACTTTATTTAAAGTGTTTGCATCTCTAAACACAATATTTTCCAAGTACCCTTTTCCAATGTATTTTGTGTAATTACTAAGCTTTTGTTCAGGGTAATGTGTGTGTCTCAGCAGACTTGTCTAAGGCAAGTATTAACAAATCACTGGCTAGGCTGGGGCTTATATCATCCTACTAGAGATTTTTATATCCAATAGAAATACAGAACAGATGGTTAAAATCTTAATTGTGGAAGGTGATGGGTATGGCATAAGAGCTTAGATGGTATAGACTAGGTTGTACATCAGGGACAGCTAACTGACACTGAGCTTCCAAAAAAAGTTGGTTTTTATTTCATTTTCTGCAACCCAGATGCCATATGTTGCAGTTCCTCAAGTGGTAGGCATATCTGCCATATATTTGGCACAAAAGAACACTCTCTTGTTGACTCATAATTAGTATAGTCTTTATGGAGGCACTTTCATATGCTGTTTCTCTCAATGAAAATGATATCTCTTTCCCTGTTCTTCCTCTTTGTAAATGGCAGTATCTTTTCTTTCAGCTCTGCCTTTGGAAAGATCTGGTGAGTGAGACAGTGGTATTAAAGTTTAACAATAAAATTGAATGATCACTGCAGAAGTTCTGCTATCTAAGAAGAACCAAGTGAAATTTGGAAGAGAGTGATTGCTTTCCAGAGTAATTTTCTATAAATTAGCTAACAAAAGAGGTTTATGCTATTTGTTCTATATCTGACCCATCAAGTTTTGTTTGAAAAGGTCCTATACTCTATCCTTTTGTATTTTGTGTGAACACCATAAAGGAAACCAAAGCCCCAGTCATTCTGTTGTAGATTTTATCAAGTAGACCTTAATGATATACAATTATCTGTCCACTGAACGTCAAAGAACATTGTGTCTAACGAGATGGAGAACAGGCTTTATTAGAGTTTTTAATAAAATTTGTAATATAGTGTTTTGAGTTTTTTGCACCTCTTAACAAATGCTGTAAGTTGTATACTTTCTTTTGTAGATCCACTGTTTGGTTGCCATATAGCTATGATGTTCTTGTTTAGCACTGCTGTTGCGCAGATGTGGAGAAGGAGGTCAGAAAATAATTGGTCCAAGACACAAGTATCTACAACAATAATGCTCAGTGTTACTGGAGCAGGATGAAGCTGCAACCCATCAGTCTCCATTTTTTTTTTTTTTTTTTTAGTTCCAGTGTTAAATATAAAATTGAACATTAGTGTTTGAATATTGCTACAATAGTGAAGTTAAAACTGGTTTAGTGAAAAGTTGAGCTGTGTCAGAGTAATCTGGGATGTTTTAAATTATAAAAGCAACATTTGGGCTCAAATTTTAAGTAGATTAATCTTTTATGCTGTTTTTACAGTCAGTTTGTGAAAGATCACAACATTTCTTGTTTTTAAGTAGAATAGACAGAATTATGGTGCAAGGTGGTTCTTGGAAAAATTAGAGGTTAAGAATCTTGCAAAGATATCAGAATTTTTCGGTGTGTATATATAGTGAAGAGCGTTTTACTCCAGTTTGAGCTTCAAACAACATGCCACCTCAAAAAAGTAACTTAATTAAAAACAGATTGGCAATTTAGCAGTTTAGCCAGGATTATGATACAGGGTATTATGGTTACCTTTCTACTATTTAGATGTATTTGGCAATACGATTAATCAACTTGTGAAACAATTGAGCATTTTCTGACACCTAAGGGTAGGTGGTGATACACTGGAGAGTTAGGCTCTCTTTAAAGCCAGACCTGCAGAGATTACAGTTTCAGTGCTTGAATACCACCCCCAGAATTCTTTTCCTGGAGTCTAAATCAGCTTAATCCATGTTCTGCATTCCACTGGATTAGGAAAATTCCCAGATTTTTAAATTCTTTTTGTATACTCTCCGTTTTAAATGTACAAAATGTGTAATTTTATGTATACAAGGAAATTGGCTTTAAATAGTTGCTAGTTGCAGCAAAACAAAGAAAATACAATGAATCCTTATTGGTCTGCAGAATGTTCAGTGTCTAGTTAGTTCATCCTAGAATGTGCAGGGAAGAGTTCAGATACTTCACTTAACTACAGTTATACATTTATGAAATTAATGAGATGCAATCTTTACAGGAATAGCAGTTTCAAGTTTCCGTTATTAAAGGGTTAGGTCAGGTTATTTTCAAATCTCTCTGGAAACTGCTTTAAACTCAGACTTCCATTCATTCCCTGGCTACACCCTTGGTTTAAAATGGCTCCACCCTAAACCAGCTTTAGTTCAAAGCTCTGTCTGTTTCCCTTCCCCACCCTACATTCCTTTTTCCCCAGGCTCCAAAACTCTCTTCCTCCTCCCTATAATAACAGCCATGTTTCTGCTAATCTGCTTTAACTCTACAGATCAGAGAGCACTTCCCTTCTGAGTGTCTTTATTGCAACTTTAATGTATTTGCATCTTGAGTTGAGGCTATGCCATTCCCTAATCTATATGTATCCAACTTTTTAACAAACATTCTATTACCATTTTAATCTTTTAATCCAGCCTTTTCTCTTAGTTATAACCTTTTTTGGATATTGAATGAATAGAGAATTTTTTTAAATGTGAGTCAAATGTTCAGACTGCTAAAGTATTTTTTCCTGGTTTGTGAATCCCACACTCCTGTAAACTGCTCAGTATTTTCATCTTTATAATGGAAGGGGTATTTTGCATTGATGTATGATATGTAGGAGTGCAGTTGAATTCAGTGGTCTGCAATCTGAAAAAAATCTGAGATCTAAAAGTACAGTGAAGTTACTACTACTGCTTTGTCTGAGTTTTGATTGTTCACTTCTTGAAACAAAATAATTATTTTTAAAAGGATTTTGAAAATCTTAACATTCTGAGATAAAATGCTAACCCAGTGGGGGCCATTAGCCCCAGTGCACCTGTCATTCAGTGTTAATATCATTTATTTATATCTCATCATAGCTTGATGTGGTCCTGTACAAAAATAAAGGCAGACAAGTTCTCAACACTGAGAAACTTATAATATACTTTTGTCTTGAATTTTAGGAAATCAATATTTAAGAGTCAAGGGATTAAATAAACATACAGTAGTACACTATCATTTGCAGTATTGCAGAATGTTACTAGGTCATGTTAAAGGAGAGTGAATTATCCTCAAATTCCTATGGATTATTTGTTAATCTGTTAAACCTGAATTTCTGTCCTGTGAGAGTGTTGGAGGGAGTTCTCTAATTTGGCGAAAAGGTCTATGGTCTGTAAAATGGAGTCTTCCTTTTGAAGGCCAATCAAGCTATCATTGGTACTTTACCTATAATACTTTATTTTCACGGTTTAGTTTTGTAGTAGTGGAAAGAGAATTGTGTGTCTGACCAAATTTATTTTTCAAGTATTATATATATGAAACGTGCTTATAATAGATTATATGTAATAATAATCATGGACTGTGTTAAAAGACTTTAGCCTTTACACGTGACATTCTCATAAGCAAATTAGGGAGATATGGTCTAGATTAAATTACTGAGAATGCGCAACTGGCTGAAAAGACATACTCAGAGAGTAGTTATCAATGGTTCTCTGTCAAACTGTGAGGACATATCAAGAGAGGTCCCACAGGGATCTGTCCTGTGTCCAATCCTATTCAATATTTTCATTAACAACTTGGATGATGGAGTAGAAAGTACACTTGTAAAATTTGCGGATGACACCAATCTGGAAGGAGTTGCAAACACTTCGGTGGCTTGGAGTATAATTCAGAGTGATCTTGATAAATTGGAGAATTGGTCTGAAATCAACAAGATGAAATTCAGTAAAGGCAAGTATCAAGTAACGTATTTGGCAAGAAAAAATCAAATGCACAAATACAAAATGGAGAATACCTGGCTAGACAGCAGTACTGCAGAAAAAGATCTGGCTGTTTCAGTTATCTTAAATTGAATGAGAGTCAACAATATGGTGCTGTTGCAAAAAAGACTAGTGTCATGAGGTGTTTAAACAGGAGTGTTGTATGTAAGACACAGGAGGTAATTGTTCTGCTCTAATTGGCACTGGTGATGGCTCAGTTTCAGTATTGTGTCCAGTTTTGAGCACCATCCTTTAAGAAATTGGAGAGAGTCTAGAGAATAGCAACAAAAATAAGAGGTTTAGAAAATAGGACATCTGAGGAAAGATTGAAAGAACTGGTCAATTTTAGTCTCGAGAAGATTACATATTTCAAGAAGTCTCCCCTTAAAGGTTTGTTATAAAGAGCAATCTGTTGTTCTTCATGGCTACCAAAGGGTAGGAAAAGAAGTAAGCATATTAGTTTGCAGGAAGTGGGATTTAGGTTCGATATTAGGAAAAAACTTTCTAACTGTAAGTATAGTTAAGCACTGGAATGGGCTTCTAAGGGAGGCTGTGGAATTCCATCATTGGAAATTTTTAAGAACAGCTTAGATAAATATCTGTGAAGCATGGTCTAGGTTTACTTAATCCTTCCTCAGTGTAGGAAGATGGACTAGATGACCGCCTCTTGAGGTCCCTTCCAGCCCAACATTTCTGTGCTTCTGCGTGTGAAAGTATAATTCTTGCCCATATTTGAGCTGCTCTGTAATGTGTCAATAGGGGGAATCAGCTTATCCTCAGGCAGGCTAAAGTACTGGGTATTTAAGTGATCTGTCCTAAAATATGCATTTTTGTAGTCAAATGAATATCCTTTAAAAACTAAGTTCTGCTAGAACATGCCCAGTCTAGGGGCAAACCCAAATCTTTTTAGCATGCTTCAAAAAGGCTTAGTGTTAGATTTTTTTAGAATGTGAAATACTGTTTTTTCAGATACTCTACAAATCTAGATTTTGGAGAGTTGTTGAAATTGTCTTGTCTTGCTTTTATATTCATTCAGACATCTGGCGTTGTGTATTGAAAGAACAGGTATGTTCCACATGAACACCTTTCATTTTAGAAGTTGAATAGGATTTTAGATTTTCTAATAAAAATGTATTTGTTGCGTTGGTCATATGGAAATCATTAATGGCTTATGACAGGGGTGGCCAACCTGTGGCTCTGGAGCCGCATGTGGCTCCTCAGAAGTTAATATGCGGCTCCTTGTCTAGGCACCGACTCCGGGGCTGGAGCTACAGGCGCCAACTTTCCAATGTGCTCACTGCTCAACCCCTGGCTCTGCCACAGGCCCTGCCCCCACTCCACCCCTTCCCGCCCCCCTTCCCTGAGCCTGCCATGCCCTCGCTTCTCCCCCTTGCCCCCTCCAGCCTCCTGCACGCCAGGAAACAGCTGATCGAGAGGTGTGGGGAGGGAGGGGGAAGCGCTGGGAAGCAGGGTGGGGCAGGGGGCGCTAATGGCGGGCTGCTGATGTATTACTGTGGCGCTTTGGCAATGTACATTGGTAAATTCTGGCTCCTTCTCAGGCTCAGGTTGGCTACCCCTGGCCTATGACAACCAATTCATAGTCCGTATTCAAGGACTTATTGCAAACATAGCAGAACTTTACCTTTCAAATGGCATACACTTTGAACTCCTTGTATTCTAGAAGTTCAATTGTTCAAATACTCAGGGAGATCGTACTACATGCATTCTCAATTTATTCGAAGGACTCTGGGGGCCCTCTAGAAATTTCTAGCTAAGACAAAATAAATGGAGTAGCTGGCCTAACAAGCTTTGAAGTTTTTCCCGCTGGGTCCCCAGCAATAGATGGCAGCTTTCAAAAGCTATTAGTTACATTTTCCAAAATGATACTTAATGGATTATCCAAAGCCAGCCTGTAGTGCAGATGAGAGTGTGCTCCACGTCCCAGCATGGACCACAGTAAAAAGTTTCTGTAGAACCCATAACATAGTAAAAAATGAAGAACAGCCCCAAAGAGAGAACTTAGTCAAATTACTGTTTCATTTAAATGTAGTTGTACTTCCGAAGATAGATCATGTTTAAAGGGGGTTCTTGAATAAATTTGTGTTTGAATGTTCATGTTTGCTTGGGCCTTTCTGTAATAAAGCTGTGAATTGTTATGCAAATAAGGCTTTTGTAGCTTTCCTTTAATAAACAGGAATATATCTTTATAGAACATATTGCACATTTTTATCCTATTCACAGCTTTAAGCCAACAAAACTCAAAGGTGTGATAACCAAGAATCCAGTATAATGATGTGCCTGAATTCTGTCATGCAAATTAACTGCAGTTAGTGAAAATAGTAGCGTTACTTAATAAATAGTGACCTGTAGAAAAGTTATATCTGCTGGGAGTTTTCATTTTTGCCAACTAGGGATTATCTGCAGCCTCACCCTGGAGAGAGATCCTGAGGTGAAATACCATTTTCTACATGCACCCACCCATGCCCAATCCCGTTTAAAAAAGATGTGTTAGGGGAAAGCAAAGAAACAAAAGCACTGGTAAATCAAAGAATGACTTCTGGCTGTTTGCAAATCAGTCTTGCCTTATATAAATTTAGCTCTTTTCACAGTTTGTTCTTGTTGAATAGATTAAAAGGGGAAATGTGAGTGCATGTTTTTCCAGACCTGCTTCATCCTTGGCACCTTGAATAAGTCTAGTATCTTGCAGATTTTCACCAGTTCTGGACAGTTTGTTCTCCTAAAACTTGACACATTAAAAAAAACAGTTAAGTGCATTTTGGAACAGTTAAAGGGGGTTTGTTCTGCTTCCTGAATTTGGTTGAGGTAACAACATAAATACACTCCAAAAATACATATTCTGATGCTTTTTAAAGGGACATGAAGCCACTATAACCCCCAAATTTAGGTTTGCTAGTATGTATGCATCTATACATAAATACATAAATGGGTTTTTTGAAACTTTGCTTAAGACTTGTAGAACAACTGACATGGATTAAATTCCAATTAAAAGTTCTGTTTTATGCAAACATGAGGATTTTATAGAACTTGACTTTTCCAAGAAACGTAACAGAAATAAAATTCAGAAGTCAACACACCCCTTCAATATCCGTTCTGTTGCCTGGTCTCAATCAGGATCCACATGAACTTTCAACAAAGACTTTCATATAGCATGTGGTAGGATTGTGCTTGCTCTCACTGATGACAGTCAGTCTCGTTTATGACGACATTGGATGCTCACTGGCCAATTAAAGGACTTCTATTTGTAAGTTAGCATTTAGCAGACATGGGCCAATGGCTCATGTTTCCTTATTACCAAGTGGTATGTTGTCATTTTTAAACAGTCAAGTTATAATGGAGCCTTTCATATCAGGGTGAGCAAATTTGGGGTCTAACCCTGAATTTGTGAGTTGGATGTGGCAACAGAAATGTGTGTAAAAAAAAAAAAAAAAAAAAAAAAGTTTTCAGTTTTAGCCATAAAAGGAATCCGTATTAATGCTTCATTTTTTCTGTAAGGCTCGTTTATTATGTATCATCTTTCCCCTCCATTCCTCCAAAATATAGAGAACATTATTTTTTAAATGTTTTATTTTTTATCTAAAATAAATTAGTACATTGATTAAAAAAGATGAGGAAAAGCCCACACCTCTGTCTAATGTATTCATCAGTATACCAAAATGATTCAGTTAACCAGAAATAGAAAAAAGTAATATTAATTTAGTCTCAGATCTACTGGGTATCATATAGTATTTTAACATGAGAGAGAAATAACTGTACATTAGATGCACACACAAATAATATTTTTAGTTTGTCATTCCTGGTTTTGATTAGAATCTTAATCGGAGTCTCATATACTTGTCTTTTCTTGGTCGTCTTGCTGCTTGGATTGTGCAGATTAAAAAAAATTCTAGTGTCTAAATCTAATTTTTACCTCCATCAACTACCATTGCAATTTAGTAGGAAACAAAACCTTAGCATCAGTTCTCAAAGAAACAAACTGATTTCAAGAATATTAACTCTTTTCCTTTGGGTTTGCACTTTCCAAACAGTATTTGGGAAAATATTGTATTTTCTTCCGTTGATACAAAATATGTCCCCAGTGTTTCCAAATATCACTTGTAATATGGCACTTATCTAAAACCAAAGTTAAAACTAAGTTTAAATGTGTGGCATAACGCTGGTTTTGTTTAAGGGCCTAGCAGTAATTTATAAAATTTATACTTTTATAAGGCATTCGAAATGCATTTGTTATTTGCAAAGGGAGCCAAAGCTTTTTATCAAAAGGACATTTCTGTCAAATAAAGTAAAACATTACCAGGTTGCTATCCCTCACTTCTTTAAGTCTCTCAAAGTTTACAACTTTGAAGATTATTTTCCAGGGTCTTGATCTGATGTAACGACGTTATGCTTTTTAAGCATCTTATGAAGGGTTTTTCAGCGCTCCCTGAGTTTGTAAATCAGTCAAATTTCTTCTAAACTTTTAACATACCCACAGACACCACTCTCCCTTTCCCATATCCACCCTCAGTCTGTCATCTGAGGCTACATCCACACTACCCGCCCGATTCGGGTAGTGTGGATGTAGCCTCCACACTACCCGATTGATGTTCTGGGATCGATTTATCACGTCTCGTCTAGACGCGATAAATCGATCCCAGAGCCGCTCCCGGTCGACTCCGGAACTCCAGCTCCGCACGAGGAGTAAGCGGAGTCGACGGGGGAGCCTGTCTGCTGCGGTGTGGACCAGCAGTAAGTACTTTTGAAATCGATCTAAGATATTCGACTTCAGCTACGTTATTCACATAGCTGAAGTTGCGTATCTTAGATCGATCCCTCCCCCATAGTGTAGGCCACCCCTGAGAGTTGGCTGCATCACCATTTAGTATCAAAAGTATCAAATTCAATGTGAAGACTATTTTGTGAAAATGTAATTTTGTTGAGGGAGGCTTTACCAGTTTTCTTAATTGATCAGGAAACCTCACTGGATCAGAAGATGAAACTTCATCTTCTAATGGCATTAGACCATGTGGTGTAGCTGGGACAGTCATTCTTTTACAGGCACCCTCTGTCTTTTTGGTCATATAATTGAGAGAGAGAACTTCTCCATCGTGTTACCCACGCTATTAAGATTTCATCATCTACCCATAAATAGGTTGATGATAGTAAATTAATATGACCGTATCTCAGAATCATACCAAAAGACTGTCTTCATCCCATTGCAGAGCTCCAGAAATCAAACAGCTTTATCAGAAAATTCTAGTTCTGAAAGACTAATTCCTGCCCTTTCCCTCTCAGCTGATTTGGGGCTTTGGACTTGAAGGGCACCTTAAACGATGCTACTTTCATATAATTGTCAGACTGGCTCCCATAAAATACCTCCTGTTTCTGTCTGCGGAATTACCATTATCAGTACAAAGTGTTGTCCTTTGTCTTTTTCCTACATCAAGGGTATTCATTTTTTAAAAGTGTTTACCACAATTTACTTGGCATCCAGCTCTGATTCTGACTTCAGGCCCGATTCTGATCCCCCCCCCCCCCCCCCCGTTACGTTGAGCAATGCCTTACTCCACACAAAGTACCATTAACTTCAATAGGGCTACCTTTAGAATAAATTACTATTCAACATGGGTAAGGATATCAGAATGTGACCCTTTGAGGGCAGTTTTACAATCCTGAGAATTCCTCAGGTAGTTGTGACAGCTGCAATGCATGCTTGTGAAGTTAATGTCCCATTAGCCCTGGATGGTTACATACTTACACATACATATATATGCTGGTAACTAAAATAGCTCCAGACACGTTTCAATGGTCAGAGTGGACATGGAATAATGTGCTTTTAACAGCCCCATTTTAAACAACAATTTCCTTCAATCATATGTTTTAAAATGTTCACTTAGAGGAGGGTTTTGTTTATATCTGTGATGAGGCTCTGGCAACATTTCTAATACTTATTTCCCACAAACCTGAGCTCCTGCACTCTGAGTGGGGGATGAAGTAGAAGGCCAGGGTTCACTAGAACACAATAAATATAAAAGCTGTTGAAAATTTACGCCTTATTTCCAGCCTGAATTTGTCTAGCTTCAGCTTCCAATGGAGTTTTGTCTTCAGTCTCATCATCCGGGAGTCTTTGAAGACTGAGATGGGGAAACAGTTATTCTTTCTCATTTCGGCAGCCAAGGAGGGACTTACAGGAGAGGGATCAAACTCCCTTTAACTGGTTCCTACTATACCAATATCCTGCCCTCTCAGAAGTGTGTGAGAGGGCAGGATATTGGTATACTAGGAACCAGTTAAAGGTTGGTATACTTCTCTCTGGTGAGAGAAGGAAAGGAAGAAACAGGTGCTGAATATAACTTGATTTTGATATACCATGAACAATGATAGGAAAGAAAAACAAAAAGTGGAGTGAAGCCATGACAGGATAAATGTATAAGAAAAGCAACAGTTGGATTTTTTTAAAAATGTCTATGATCTGTGTCTGAGGGGTGGTGGCACAAGTATTTTTCATCCAGGCTAATACATTTAGTTATTTTAAAAGCGTCAAGTGCATTTTTGAAGCTCTTGAAGATTGGAATTGCGTATCGCTCTTGTTTTCTGTTCTAATATTTTTAGAGTCACGTTATCACATTTTCCTTTTTTTAATTCTTCACTGGAAACTTCAAGGGGTAATACTTCATGTTTTTTCTGGACAGTACAGTCTTTTATAAATAGAGCCTTATATAAAAAGCTTATCTGACTGTCCTGCAAATAATTGTCGGTGATGCTAATACATTTTAGTTGATGGAGGTGGGTTTTAAATGCTCACTCACTCTCTCAGATACCGCTCCCACAGTTTTAATTAAAGTTTTCATTTATCTGTGTCAACTTCTATCAGCATTGTAACATAGTTCATGGACTTGCTCTTCTCCTTATTGCAGCAGTAAATTTTAATCAAGGACAGAACAGTTTTTGGTTCATTAGTTACATGACATAGGTTTGGTGGATGATTATTGAGACAGGATAACTAAACTAAAAAATATTCTTAAATTCTTATAGTCCAACCAACATAACTTTCATGTTGTTTGATGTATTTAGCCAGATTGAACAGTAGAATGTTATCCTATAGCATTCTTTTGTATATGGTCCAGAAATATCAGCCCCCCTTCCTCTCCCCCTCTTTTTTTTTTTCTTTTCTTTTTTTTTTTTTTTGCACAGAGCATCAGTAATACAGTTTTTTAATCCAATTATGAGGCAGTGATTCTAAAACAAAAAAGAGGTGGGGGGGGGGGAAGTAATGATTTTTTTATATGGTTTGAGTGAGAAATGTACATCACGGTCAAGTTGCTATTTTTTTAGAGCAAAACGTTTTAAATTTGCATTTTGTGTGTGGTCTAATGTTTAATGCTCAGTTTCTGATCCTTTAAAAATTGATGTGATATTGGTATTTGCTTTTTTAAGGGTCTCTAAACCTGTATATTTTATTAATTGCAAATATCATAAGATGTCCAAAGACTTGAAGCAACCCAACAGCTACATGCTCTAACCCAAGTGTCATCTTGATGTCAATCATGGACAGACATGAGCAGTACCTGTCTTCTTTCAGAGTACCATGATTGACGTAAATGCATTACTGTCTGCTCACAGATGTCACTCAAACTATCTGGTCCCAGGAGGCTTATGTTAAGTTATACCTGTCATCCTCCATAGCTTCCCATTAGACTGATTCTGAAGTTAACATGGAGGTCTGCAAAGAAATTCTTAAAAGGTTAGTGACTGTATTTAGACATCCTCCATTAGAATCATCCTCTTTTAGTGTAGAATCTTTTGCATTGGGTCCCAAATTAGCAACTTGAGAGTTTTGAAGTGGTCCTTGAGCTCCTTGCCTTTCAAGTCAAAGGGATCAGCTGCATTTCAGTGCCATTCCATTATGTCTCTAAACCCTCAGTTTGGTGGCTGGACTTCTGCAGAGCATAGAGCAGGGGTTGGCAACCTTTCAGAAGTGATGTGCCGAGTCTTTATTTATTCACTCTAATTTAAGGTTTTGCGTGCCAATAATACATTTTAACGTTTTTAGAAGATCTCTTTCTATAAGTCTTTAATATATAACTAAACTAGTGTTTGTATGTAAAATAAATAAGGTTTTTTAAATGTTTAAGAAGCTTCACTTAAAATTAAATTAAAATGCAGAGCCCCCCTGGACTGGTGGCCAAGACCCAGGCAGCGTGAGTGCCACTGAAAATCGGCTCGCGTGCCGCCTTTGGCACCCGTGCCATAGGTTGCCTACCTCTGGCATAGAGAGAGGTTTAGGGTATGTCTACATTGCCCAGGTTACAGCACAGCTGCGGCAGCGCGGCCTTGGCTGCGCTGTGATGTGGGCAGCATAGTCACGCTTTATCGCCGGGGGGAGAGCTCTCCCAGCGATTAAAAAATAACCGCCCCGAACGAGGCGTGGTAGCTTTTAAGCGCTAAAACTTTTGTCACTCGGAGGTGTTTTTTCACACCCCTGAACGACTAAAGTTTTAGTGCAGAAAGTGGCAGTGTAGACACAGCCTTAGTGATTGTCAAATCCATACCCCATTTTGCATTAGCTACATTTTCTTGATGTACGAAATACCAATAGTGTCCTCAGTCTGACCTGATGTGACACCTGAGTAATGTTTTCTGACGTGGCTTTTGCTTCTTTCATGTACAGTTATCAAGAACATGTCATGTGCTAAGTGTTCAAGATAACTATATAGCTGCACAGAATGAGAATTGTGTGTTCTAGCTAGAGATTAGCTGATCAAATACCACTGTGGAAAAGGATTCAGTAGCGACCCTAGGTTTTCTAGGAAGTTATTCAAAGTGTAAGCTTGCTCCTTTGAAACATTACATTACAGCCCTTCTAGACATAGCTCATTCCAAAGACCTCAGGTCTACTTGGATGGAATGCTGAAAGAACAGCTAGAAGATATTCGCAACACCCATATTGAGAATTGTAACCTAATAGTCACTACAGCATTTGTTGTTCTTGTGGTATACTTTCGCATAATACACTCAAAAGATTCAGAGATCTCAGTGGTATGGCATCTTGAATCACATGGATGTGACACAACTCTTCAGAAAAGATTGTTATAAAGAGGACGGTGATCAATTGTTCTCCATGTCTACCAAAGGTAGGACAAGAAGTAATTGGCTTAGTTTGTAGTAAGGGAGATTTAGGTTAGATATTAGAAAAAACTTTCTAATTATGAGGCTAGTTAACCACTGGAACAGGTTACCTGTGGAGGCTGTGGAAGTTTTAAAGAACAAGTTAGACAATCATCTGTCAGGGATTGCTTAGGTGTATGTAATCCTGCCTCAGTGTGGGAGATGGACTAGGTGACCTCTTAAAATCTTTTTCAGCCCAACATTCCTAACATTCTGTGATTTACCTGGAGTTGGTAAACAGTCTGACCTCAGACAGGGACTTCCAAATCAGTAACCAACAACAGAACCAAATGTGTCATAACAGTTTCAGAAATAGTAGCTGAACTTTGCACCAGCGGTGCTCAACCACTGTTTATGCAACAGTGATGAATGTGGTTTTTTTGTTCTGTCTACATTTGTAGTTGTTGTTTTCAATGCTAGTTTAATTACCCCCATTGCTGACACATAATGTCAGTGACGGGTACATTTCCCAGTGTAAACAATGCAATATAGAAGGATTATTTTCTTAGTATATGATGTTTCTGGATATACAACCTAAAATTGTGTCACATCACAGAACAAATTAATATCTAGCTGCTTACAAACTTCTGCCTCCTCCCCAGGTATGTTTTAGTCAACTTTGAAAAATTCTTCTTGATTTAGGCAAGTAAGCTTTATGGCAGGTGAATAAAATACAGGTTTTTTAAATTATAATCGGTCATGGTGTA
This sequence comes from Macrochelys suwanniensis, assembly GCA_033296515.1. Taxonomy (NCBI): domain Eukaryota; kingdom Metazoa; phylum Chordata; order Testudines; family Chelydridae; genus Macrochelys; species Macrochelys suwanniensis. The sequence goes on along the minus strand of CM065786.1, from coordinate 3,763,964 downwards.
AAGGGCGGATAAATGTTTATATTGCCAGGGCTAGTATGTTTTTATTATAGTTGTATGTAGTTTGCTGCTTTCATACTTTCCAAGTATGTCACTCACATAACAATTTTGGATTATTTTCCCCACAGAGAAGATTGCCTTAAGTTTTTCTGTTTTGACTATTTAATTTGTGTTTGTAACTTCTCCATCTTTTTTGTTTTAATTTTATGACCTCCCTAAGTTTTGTAGGAATTTCCAGTTTAGTAGTACAGTATGTTCAGATAAAACCCTTTTTACGGTAGTGGCATGCTGCTGAGATACAGTACCCCTGGAGAGCTGTATCTCAAGACAGTTAAATTCAAAGATGACTGTGAAGAGTTACAAAGGGATTTTACAAAACTGGGTAACTAGGCAAGAAAATTGCATCTGAAATTCAGTGTTGATAAATGCAGAGTAATGCATATTGGAAAACATAATACTAACTATACATATAAAAGTATGGGGTCTAAATTAGCTGTTAACACTCAGAGATCCTGGAGTCATTGTGGATAGTTCTCTAAAAACATCCACTCAGTGTGCAGCAGCAGTCAAAAAAGCTAACAATCTTATTATGTACCTACCAAAGAACAAAAAACTGATTTCTTGTCATTTGTACTCCTCAGCAAAAAAAGAAAAGTGTCCAGTTCACTTCTATCCAAGTAGAAATTTATGTGCAGACGCTTTGTGTTGGTTTAGAAAACTGCTACTCCAGCCACTCTGTCAAACTGCTTAAACACCGTTGTTACTAGATTTGTACTAATGCTTACCATGGTCAACATAGTTAGGGATGAAGTGTGTATGTGTCATGCACTGTTCAGCTAGAATGTGTGATCTCTCTGTAACAAGATGCATGTAATTGGGCTTCATGTGTAAATAAGAATTTTCCCAGTTAAAAACTGCTTTCAGAGTTTCAGGAATGTATGACCTACAGTATAGCAGAAATTGTTAAAAGGAACCTCGTGCTAAAAAAAAAAAAAAAAATCTTTGAGCAGACTGAATTTCCTAATAAAGATTTTCTGAAAGCTTCAGTGTCTGGAAACGAGGGTGGTCTTTGTTAACTTTGTTGTGTGTGGTCACTGTTACTCTGTTGGGTGATTATTCCTTTGTGGAATATTTTAAATAATTATCATGGCTAAAGGAATGGATGTCATTTTTTATTAGAATAAAAGACATGCAAATGTAATATTTACAACTTTACATACATGTGTATTATCATTTTCTAATATTCTTTTCATTCTTCTGTACTTATACTAATTTTATTGTTGTAATAAGTATCAGAGGGGTAGCCGTGTTAGTCTGGATCTGTAGAAGCGACAAAGGGTCCTGTGTCACCTTATAGACTAACAGAGGTATTGGAGCATAAGCTTTCGTGGGTGAATACCCACTTCATTGGAAGTGTAATAGTCCATTATATTTTTGACTTCTGAGGCAATTTACTGTGTTGGGTGATCTGTTTTGTCAGAGGTTTTTCACTAGTACTTGTATTATACATGAAGTTCAACATACGTTGTGCAACTGTGGTTTATGGTGTACCTTTAATATGAATGACCTCAGGGTCCACATGGAATTGTAGTAGACCTGATGTTGCTCAGATTTTCCAAAATCTTCATCTTGGAGAAAAGACCAAGCCTGGAAAATTTCAGCTGGAAAGCCACAGTTTAAAGTGGCTGAAAACAGTTTCTGTACTAGCCTGCTGTAATAAAATCTTAACTGTCACGGTCAGTGAAACTCTTGCTGTAGTACAAAATATGAATTGTTCAGTATAATCCAGCGAGTTATATTGATTATCTTATATTGCCTATCCATCTACATTGTTTGTGGTAGCTGTGATGTAACCACCTGCTTCATAGGACAACAGTGAAGACTGCAACCCAAGTGGTAGGATCTGGTGGAGAACCTTAATTGAATTGGTTCTGATGCATCTCTTGTAATTTGTAATGTGTATGTACTTTCTGTTTCAAGATTATGGGTCATATAATATTGTAGTTCACCTTCAGGTTTTCTCAAGGGATAGAAGAGTTACTCTCACTAATTTTGTTTCTCACCATGTATTAGAATAAGTCTTTAGTGGTTGGCAACAGAAAAGGCTAACAGAGCTTTTGCTTTAATCTTTGTGTAATCTGGACATTAGAAGCATGAGAGTTGCATGTTTTGGGTTGAGTGAAAATGTGAAACAGTTTTAAATTAAAATATGTAATGGACAATGAAAGTTGAGACCCAAACCAGAACTCTGTACCATCTACTTATGAAAGCAAAATCAATAGGTCCTCTTCCTATGTACTATTGGTGCCTAGCTGTTTAGTCCTAAAATTAGAAATGCACATGTAGATATCTCACCTTGAAAGTTTGAATACTTTTTGTATGTTTCTCTAATGGTGTTTTTATTTACATAGGTGCTGATGTGACACTGACAGAACCCAGCAATTCGGATAGCCGAGTGGAGAGAGCAGACCTTTACGCGAATGTTGATGAAGCACTCATAGGAGGTGATGCTAGCTACCTATCTCAGCCTCTTACCCCGGAGAAGGATGATGCACTTCAGGCTGCGACGGTTGCTAACCTGCGCGCAGCCCTCATGAGTAAGAACAGCTTGTTATCTCTGAAAGCTGACATGCTGGGAGAGGACAGTTCTCTGCTATTCGAGTACTTACCCAAAGGCACACATTCTTTATCTCGTAAGTTTATACTTTTATATTTTTGCTTAAAGATTAATTTAAAAACTAATTAGGGAAAAAGGAGGGAATTCAGGTCACTCTAGATTTATTACTCCTTTACTATTTATATCTTTTTAGGTTAAACTTCTTTATAAATGCACATCCCACAAGGTTTGGGATCCTGTTGTCTGTAGTGTTATGCAGCATGGCTCTAGTACCAATTGTTGGAAATACAGAAGGTATTAGGGAGATATTTATTACATTGATTTGTACATTGTGCTTATTGACAAATCACTAGCATAGCTTTACATATTTAGAGAGTATGGAATATTTGACTTTTTCAGTTAAAGAAGGGATGCTGTGTAGGATTTGGATTAAAAATGAATCAGTCTTAAAGCCGGGTGGGAAGGAACTGCCACTCCAGTAAATAAAAAAAAAAAAAAAGAGAGAGAGAGTTGTAGTCATGTTTGTAGACCCAACAAGCCTAATGCTTTTTTGCTTCTTCCTTTGGATTTTCTGCATTTGATAATGAACAAATACAGTTTCTGTAGCCATACTGACTTCCACTATGCTTGTGCGCAAAGGGGGATACTACTTGTTTGTTTTGGGGTTTTTTTAGGACTAAATATTTGATTATTACAAAAACTGGAATTGAGGAAGGAAGGAAAATTCATGATAGCATCTTATAACTAGTCACTTGCACATTTGCTAAATATCCCCAAATAATCAGGGTAAAAGAGTTTACAGTGTTACTGTAGCCATGTTGGTCCCTGGATGCTAGAGAGACAAGGTAGGTGAGATAATACCTTTTATAGGACCAACTTTTGTTGGTGAAAGAGACAAGCGTTTGAGCTTACATTACACAGAGCTCTTCTTCAAGATAAAGGTGATCATTCTGTGCATTCATAACTTAAAACATAACTTTCTTCAAATCTGAAGCATGCGGACCCATCATAGTTCATAGGATGATTTCCTGGTTGCTTCAGGTTATGCTCTACTGGTTATGTGTACACATCTTTAATAAGAACTTGAGTATATATGCTTGCCTGTGTTGTAAGGTAGATCTATAGTTTCTTCTATGCATAAGTCTTTTTTAAAGTGTTTTAGATTCTATAGGGTGTACAACGAAGAAAACTTCAGTAGGCTGAAGAAAATAGAAATAACCATATATGCTGTATTGAGATGGTGTTTTTAGTAGTGGGGGAACAGAACACTGGCCGGGGGCATTGTACAAAGCAAAAGAGAGCCATTAGCACTGGATATGCACTTCAGACTTCCAGAAAGGGGGGCGGGAGGGGGAATCATCACTAAGGCAATGAATGACCCAAATAAACAAAGTGAAAAGAACATCTCGCACATATTTGAATTTTATTTATTTTTATTTTTGAGCCCAAAATGTTTAGGTCACCTTTAAGCTAACAGTTACCTGAATTGCATGATGAATTACAGTGCAGTGGCAATTAAAATAATGTAATGGCAAATCTTAATATTCCTTCTCACTCCCAAAATGAAAATAATTGAATTTTTTGTTGAAGTTAGTGTGATTTTAAAAGTGAAAAAACTGAGGGGTTGGCAGTTGTAATCTTTTTTTTGTGTGTGCGCGCAACTTGGGGTTATATGTTTTATTTGTTTTGGGGGTGATGTTTTACAGTTTTTTTTTTTTTTTTTTAATTGCTAGGGTAGTTTCTTTACTTTGGTAATTTCTCTAAGTAAATAAGTAGAATCTTCTGTTGTTCAGACTGCTCCTAGAGTTCAAATGGCCCCATTGCAGTAAAGCAGCACATGACCCTTTGTAGCACCTAAACTCTTGTAGCAACTGTATGGAGGAATTTGTAGGCAGTGTGTTTGCACGGGGGAGTTTTCCCCCTCCTTGCATTCTGTAGAAAGGATCTACTCACCTGGCCTACAGGTGGGTAGAGGATAGAAATAGGGCAGGTCAAGGGAGGGGACCTGGGATCCGTGTTACATGGACAATGTGTCATGGCCACTGCTTCTAGGAGTAATAGCATGATGAAGCAGTTTCTGCCTTCATGGGCAAGAGTAACAGCTCCGGGAGGATGCCACACTGCAGACCCTCATTTTGGCCCTAGATTGGCAGGTACTTGATGTCACATCCTTTCGCTTTCACCGCCACATGAAATTCACCCGTATGGGCCCTAATTACTTTGTCTTTATGCAAGTGAAATGAATTTCTTCTGGAGTTAAGAGAAAAAGATAATTGGTTTATAGTTCTTGCCACAACCACGCCCAAAAGCCTGGGGAGACTCATTTTACAGCTGATTGAAACAGGGAATTGAGGGAGGGGGGACCTCTTCTTTATACTTTATTAGGCTCCTTGCTGTTTGTTAATGTATCACTAGGAGCTGCTGTCATAATGTTGAGTGTACTTGTTTTATAATGGTCCCTTCAATATGAGTATCTTTCTAATGTTAATTCTTTAGTGACATGTAACTCTATACACTAAAATTTCTCATTAAACTTTATATCCTGTTGTTTTTGTTAAAAAGCCATAAGTGATAGCTTGTTTTAAAATCCGTGTTTAGGATTAAACTCGTAAGTTTTATAATGTATCAAATGGTTAGGGCACTGCTAATACATTCAGAACATGCAATTTAGGTCAGTAGTAGTTTTTTGGATTTTTCCCCCTCCCATTATTTCAGTTCTTTACTTTCTTTCTCAAATCCATGAGTTGAGGATTTTATCGTTTAAATCTTTGGTACTTTAAAAAAGAAAAAAAGCAGTGAACAAAGTTCTTTAAAAAAAAACACACCACATTATTAATTGTAGTTTTGTCAAATCTGAAAATGACGACGTGTACTAACACCACGCATTTCTAAATGGTTTTCAACCTGAGGCTTTTAAAAAAAGAAAACACAGTGTGTTGGATCTTAACCATCTGTTGATTCAGTTGTCTTCCTGACCCAGAAAATAGTATTGTAAGAAGATGACCTAAATAGTGGTGGTAATATTTGCTGTCCTTTTTCTGAGTAAGGCTGAGGTAAGGAATAGGTTGCAAGAGTGTATTTTCTTTGTTTGAAATACTCATGAGCTTTCTAAGAGGGTATAACTCTGTCACTGTTAGGGAAGCAATTAGGGGAGGAAATCAGGGGGTCCAGGGTGGTCATCGTCCCCCCTCCTTGGCCATAGATGGGGAGGGGAGGGGAGCGGTTCCCAACTCTCAGGGGTGATGTGGGGAGGGGAAAGTGTTTCGGTCAGTCTCTCTCCTGTGGGAGGAGAGCGGGAAGAGGTCATGGCAGTGCAGGGCAGGGATCCATACACACAAATGCACCTCTCGGACTCCCTCCTTAGGAAAATTCTGGTTGCACCCCTGGTTGCTGTAGAAATACAGGCTTTTTTTAGTTTTTCTCTGGCATAGTTTATACTGTTGTAAGAAGCTAATTGAGAATACATAAAGGTGCTCATCAAACCTTTGCTGATTTTTCTAATGGATTTTAAACCTGGGAAATCTTTGTGCTTGGTGAGTAAAGGGAACTGCTGATTACTGAAAGGCTTAATTTCATGTCAGCTTTACTGTGGATCTGTATTGTAAACAGTAAGCTAACAAAACAAAGTAAAAAATTCTGTGTAAATGAACATTAATTTTAAAGGATGTACAAGCATTGTACCTTTTGTAATGATGACACTGAAAAAGACGCATGAAATCCCTAATATTCAGTTAACGGACAGTGGGAATATAGGATGATTCTTGTTTCCGTGGATATTAACATATTGTGTTTAGAACAACTGAGCAGAAGGTAATGCAGTACTTGTAAACTTAACCAATTCAAATCAGCTTAAAAATAAAAGTAATAAAATTTAAAAAATTATTTTCATTTCTTGCCATTCAGGTAATGCTATAGGAAATAAATTGATCCAATTACTTTATCCATGTTTTCCATACTTAAAAAGTCAGTTACGTTTTCAGTTTTATGGTGATTGAAGTCAACTCATTTTTTTAAAAAATGACTCCTTTCGTGTTTTCAGATTAGTCTGTTATAAAGTTCTCCATATGTCTGGCTCTTCCTGTTTACTCTCTCTGTTTGTTTATAAAAGCAATTCCTATGAAGCGTGTTATACAACAGATTGCATGGTACAAAGGGCCCTTTTCTCTTGGGCTAACCAATTAATACTTTATTTTTAGATATTCATTGAAGCCAATAATTTATACTTTCACTAAAAGTTAAAGGAATACATTTACACAGTGGTCAATTTTCCCAAGTGGTATTCATGTAGGCAGGGATGTTTTTTACAAGATTTAGAGGTGAGTTGATGTCATTTTAAGCATGTCATAATGATCTTGGCATTTCAATTTAAGGTTTTCTGCAGGAGTTTACAGTTAAATCTGTTAGTGCTCTTGGCAACGGAGGATACTATTTTCATGTAGCTATCACTGAAATCGTCTATGCATATTTTCCCATGAACAATGCTGACCACAGGACAATTGATAGTTTTAATTTCTGATTAAGAATTGTCTTGCTTCCATGAAAGAATTTTTAAAGAAAAAAATGATCTTAACATTTTTTTTATATTAGCCAGAATGGATTAAAACCTAAACTCAGACACTGATTACTTACTTACATGCGTAGTACAGACCATCAATGATATACCTTCATTTGATTCTTGCAATTGGTGGAAACAAACAAGTAGATATTAATTGTTGTTGTTATGTATCTATTTTATGCTGCATATCTTTCCTTTCCATTTTCAGGAGTGGCATATTGGTTCCCCTTATTCTCCAGAAAATTGCCCATTCCATCAGCCCGCTGTTGCTTTAATAAGTGGCCAGCTGTTTACTTCACATTCAATACCAAATGTAGCTTCCTAAGGGAACTAGCAAGGGAATTACGAAAGCTAAACCACTGTTTCTTACTTTGCTAAAGTTCAGACTACATTTAGCCTGAATTGGACTCCTGATGCAAGTTCTCTAGAGTCTTTCCCCTGATTTGAATGTTGAAAATATTTTTTACTCTGTGTCGCAAAGAAGATGTATTAGAATTGGAAAAGGTACAGAGAAGGGCAACAAAAATGATTAATAGTATGGAATAGCTTCCACATGACGAGAGATTAAAAAGACTGGGACTTTTCCACTTGGAAAAGAGCTCACTAAGGGATATGAGAGGTCTATAAAATAACGAATGGTGTCGATAAAGTGAATAAGGTAGTGTTATTTACTCCTTCACGTAACACAAGAATTGGATCACCCAGTGCAATTAACAGGCAACAGGTTTAAAACAACGAACTTCTTCACACAATGCACAGTCAACCTGTGGAACTCTTTGTCAGGGGCTGTTGTGAAGGCCAGACCTGTAACAGGATTCAAAAAAGAATTCGATACGTTCATGGAGGGTAGGTCCATCAATGGTTATTAGCCAAGAAGGTGAGGGATGCAACCCCATGCTCTAGATGTCCCTAGCCTCTGGCTGCCAGAAGCTGGGACTGGACAACAGGGATGGATCACTTGATTGACCGTTCTGTGCATTCTCGCTGAAGCATCTGGCACTGGCCACTGTCAGAAGACAGGATACTGGGCTGGATGGACCATTGGTCAGACCCAGTAGGCTGTTCTCCATGTATTCTTGAAACTGCCACAGACCATTGCCTTTTCACAAGGAAATCACATAAGTTCTAATGGAAAATTAAGACAAGAAATCCACCTGTTTATAACTGGAGATAGTAACTTAATCATTTAATTTTGCATCATTACTGCCTACATTTAGTTTCTCTTGGCATTCTTCACTGCCCTGCAATGTTTATTGTTAAATAGAAGGAAAGCTTAAAAATATTCTTCTCATCACTCCTGAATGTAACTAACTAAACTGTGAGAGTAACTTTTTAATACAGAAGACCAAAACAGAGGAGGCCAAACGAGGATAGTAAGAAGTGCAAGAGTAGCAGTGGTGTTTCACATGAACTAAAAATTAAATAAACTGAGGACATAATGGGGAATCCTTATTACAAGGCATCTTAAAGTCACTTTAATCTTTTTTGGTATTTAATAAAATGTTAGGCAGTTATGTTTTGGGGTGGGTGGTTTAAGTATGAAACTCTTACCCAGTTTTAGTGGAATGCTCCATTGTAATTTTGATTAAGTTGTATCTTTTGTGAAATAATTGTTCATGCCATGCAACTTAACATGTGCACGTATTTAATAATTTGATTAAAATTATGCTAAGTTTTTATACACCTTGTTTGCTATCTTGCAAGCAAATTATTTTACTCTTGTAATAAGAATGAAAAACCTTTGAAAGGACGTAAAGTATTTAAAATTCTTTTTTTTTACAGCTTAGTTTACAAATCCATATTTAACAATGCATATACAGTATTTGTTCCTGTTGATTTTGCCCACTTTCTTTTCACAAGCAGTGGTTTGTTTGTGAGGTTGAAATGAGGCAACAATTAAGATGGCTGTTAATTAAACCTTAACAATTTTAAACTTGTATAGCAATTTGCCTTAGTCAAAACATCATTATATATTTTCACCATTGATTGTCAACATACTTTCTGAGTACTGTATACCATTTAGCTGCTGTCACAACATGAACAAAGGGATACACTTTTATTTTGTCTGGCACAGCAAAAATAAGTTGGCCTTTTAGTGGCCAGTCAATTTTCTTTTCCCTTAAACTTTAGTAGAGGTTTAGAATGTAACTCTTTTTAGGATTTAATTGTGCAACCTTGAACAAGTCTCTTAAGCTCTCTGCTCTCCCAATCATAAAATGTAGGTAATACTTTCTCATTTTTGTAAAGCACTTTGAGATCTGGGATTAAGGATACTATATAAAACACATTATTTTATTTATTTATTATGGTTAAATGTTGGGCTTAAGGCGTTGACAGAATTTTTAAAGACAATTATATGGATAGTTGATCATTTTTGTATATGTTCATGGAAAATTTAGAGCGATATATTTGAAATAGTACTTGTTAAAGCAGTGTATTTTAGAGATGTAATTGTTCAGAATATTTGTGCTACCTTTTGCTTCTTTCTCCCATGTGACTCTCTTTAGTGACCATTTTGCTGCTGTGAGATATAACCCCCACCACATACATCACATGCAGACAACTGGCATTTTGGGTGGGGAGGCTGGTTTTAAAAACACAAAGGCCTGGCATCACTACACTGCTGCGTTCCCTCCCACTGACAGAAGATAAACTACAAGTGCTCATTCACTGCCTTTTCAGGGCCTTTTTTAAAACCACCAGCTGGTGCTAGTTCACGTGGGTGAGACTCGTTTCCTGTGTTCCCCAGGGCCTGGTGCCAACTTGAATCGTTCAAGGGGCGAATTTGATGGCAAAGTGGAAGCACCATCTCCCCTGCTGCCTTCATCACACCTTGCCACTCAGAGCCCCCCTGTGATCTCCTGTTCTGGTGAAATGTCACCAGAAACTATGATAAAAGGAAAGCTGTCCTCCTCGGCTCAGGTAAGATCAAGAGATAGCTGCAAACATTTGTAAATGTTAGGGGGTTTTAACACATATTCTCCTTAGTAGGAAAATGTGCAGTGACCATCGTATTTTATACTTTTACCATGTCACACTAGAGAGTTACATTTTCAAAATATAGTTAATTTAAAGCTTCAGAAAAAAAAATCCAGATTTGCTCTTGGGCTGGGTTAAGAGCTAATGTTTTCCTAATTTTGCAGATCCCTTTCCCTTTTCTTCCTTTCCTCAATGGAACGTGCATCCAGAAGTAATTAGTGTTTTTTGCAAAAATGGCATGTGCGCTTTTTATTATAAAAACCATTAAGAGTTATAATACAGTATAAGGATGCTTGAACACACAGGTGTCCAGTGTGCTTTTTTACTCATTACTTAAACATGGATAGAAGCAGGGATTGGTTTCCATAATGGAAAAGTTTCTGAACTAAAATATGTGGCTCTCAGTAATGAGTTACATTTTTAAATATTTTTGAATGAGATATTTGTCTCCTTATTAAACAAATGGAGGAAAATACAACTCTTCTTTTGCAGTCATCTTAAAAAAAATCACATGGTAAGAAAAGTTAATTTACCACCCCTCCCTATGCCCAATCTCTGAAAAACCTGCCCAGACTACATCATCCGCTCTATTCCATAGACAGTCACCATCTGCCATGCAATGGCATAGTGCAAACTGCTTATGCAAAAATCGGCTTGTATTTATAATTCAAATCAGTAATATGTAGTCTTAACGTAAAAGAAACCGAGGAGAGCATGCTTTTGCTTGATATGGATATTTCTCTATGGAAAGAAAAATAGCAATAAAGGGTTAAGGGCAAAGTTAGGTACCCTGGATCCATATGCCAGCTCCTAAATAAAAGCCTGACTTTCAGAATCGCTCTGCATCCATGGTTCCTGTTAAGTTGCAGGGAGCTGTATGTGCTAGGCAACTCTGAAAATTGAACCACATTTACTTACGAGCCCAAATACGAATTTAAATTCCTATCTAGGTTCCCTTCTTTATGCTCCAAACTTGAAAATTATGACCTCCATTGCTAAATTTTGTTAATGAAAAGTTTGTAGAAGAGAAATTAGTTATTGCTGAACAGAATGCTGGATCTCTGTTAAAGAAGTGGAGGGTTGGTGGGTGGGTGAGAAATACTTTTCTGTGTGTGTTTATTTTAACTTAATTGCACTTTTCATTTGCAGGCCCCCTATGATGGATTTTTAGCACTGTGGCAGTTTGACAACACCGACACAGGTAAATGGAGAGAACAATACCTTTAATAAAAAAATATTTTGTACTTAAAGTCATTAACGTGTGTGTGTGTGTTTCTTTTAGATATAAACATTTCAAGATCTGAAGAAATGGACTTAACCAATGAAGGCCTGTTCTTGGATTCAGCCTTAACCAAGAGACTGACTTGTGGTTTCTGCAGGAGGGTTTTTGAGTGCACTGAAAAGTTGAAGGAGCACATACATGCGCATGCTTTTTCCATGATTCTTCCTTTTGACTTAATTGACTGTGCCAGACCTGTTCTCATTGGCCTCGCTGATCATATGTCCCAGGATCAGCTTGCCCGTTTCCAATGTTCTAAGTGCCCTGCAAGCTTCACACTAAAATCAAATATGGATAGGCACGAAAAGACAATCCACTTTAACCACAAGAAGATGCAGTGTCCTGACTGCTTAAAACTCTTTCGAGACAAGACAGATCTGAATCGGCATCTTATGTCTGTGCACTCAGATGAACGTACCTTTGTGTGTGTCTTTTGCAGCAAAGGCTTTGGTACACAAAAGAATCTCACTACTCATATGAAAGTGTGTTACCTAGGCTCTTACCAGCCAACCGGTGAAGAAGTTCTGGATAGTGTGGATCAAACTCAGGAACCTGAGGAGGTTTATCAAAGCTGTATTAAGGAAATGAGAAAATCATGAGATTGGAGGGAGACGGGATCATGTTTTAGGCATTTATTTTTTATTAAATCCATAAATCAGGAGTATATTGCTGCATTGTTACTTGCTGAAAATGGGTTTACCATTGGATAAACTATAACACTATAATAATTCCCAGATAGTGCCTGACCAATCTGTCCAATATTTCAGCTCCAGATTTTGTAAACTAAAAACTCTAATTAGAATCAAGATGCAATTTTGTGTAAGAATATTTTTGATAATATAATAGTACTTTGGATTACTCATGATTAGAGATCACATTCCTTTAAAATTTTTACGTGTCATGATTAAGAACTTTAGCTTGTGTATTTTTTTAATATAAGATCAAGCCTTTAGAGGGATTTAATTTGTTATACAGAGATAATGGTTTTAAAGATAATTATTTTTTTTATTTTTAAACACCGTTTAAGAGATTCCTTTGTAAACATAGCAATTTAGAGCAATATGTTATATGCAGTTCCTATGTACTGTGAGGATCTGTATGAATGGAAATGATCAGTGATTGTAAACATTTCCTTGGTTTAAAATTCTGCTTTATAGGTTCTGTTAAAAATAGTCTCAGAGGGATTATTGAGAGGTATACAGGATAACTGCATTTGGGAGTGGAAGAAAGCGTGTCTCTTTGTCAACTTTGTCATCTAAGGAGATTTCCCGCTCTGATGTTAGGCATTACGCAGTTGAACTGTAAGCTTGTTCTGCATTGCAGCTAAAGTGAATCTCTTCTAAGAAGTACAAATTCCAGCAGATGTCAGGCATGGGCAGAGGAATATAAGGTGAAGCTGGCCTGCTGTTTAATAAAATTTGACTATGGCATTTTGAGAGTTTTTTTTTTTTTTTTAAATTGCTTTGGCTTCCTGCCAATGTACCATGTATGTGCACTCAGCCACCTCCTCTTCCCTAAAGCACTCGGATTGTTGCCTGTATTAGGTGAGAGAAACTATTGAACCACTGTGACAAGTATTTCTGCTTTGCTGAATGATGTCTTCATTTATACTTTTTTTAAAAACCACACAAAACTTCTGGAATGCTATTGGACAAAGATTAGCTTTGTATTGCATCAAACCGTTTAGAAAAGAAACAGATCAACAAAAGACCTGAGCTTTGCAATTGCCCAACTGTGGAATGGAGGGGAGCTGCTAGTTCCATCTCTGGCCCAAACTACCAGTTAATGAAAGTACACCGCACCCTCGCTAGAACGCAAGGTTTGGGAGCCATGCAGGGACCGCGTTATAGCAGGGGGAGGGGGGGGGCGTGTTACCATGGATCCCAATGTAAATAATTTATTTTGGGATCCATGGTTGCCCCAGCGCTAATTCCGAATTTGCTCTGTGTTGACGCGCGTTTTAGCGGGGTCTCCTGTACTTTGCTATCACCAAATGCCACAAGCTATTTATAAAGAAGTACAGCTTTCTGTATCCTATTAAGAAACTCTGTGCTACTTGGGCATATGTTCTGTACTAGGATTTTTTTTAAAATGCTGCAAGGTTAAGAACATTTGATTATTTAGTATACTGCTGAATGTTACCTGGAGTTATTTTCTATATTTATGAGTAAGAATGTGGCATTCAAAAACTAAGTTTCTTCAAGTCTTAACTCCATCAATTTGGTCTGTACATTGTGGTTGAGCTAGCCAAATTGAATGTACATAAAAACAGATCCTGTTGCTCCAAAAAGCCTAATACTGTATAGTGGAGACAGTGAAGCTTGACAATCAGACACTGGTACTGGAAGGTTGAAGTCTAACTATAGTTCCCATTTAATTACTTTCATTCAATTATTTGAAAGCTGTGAACTGTTTAACTCACAGCTTGCTGTTTATTTTCATAGAGATACATATTAGTTTAATTACTCTAACAATTGCTGTCGTTTAAGGCACAGTAAGAGTGCTTTTCAAATACTCTATGCACAAAGCGCGAGTTGTCAGCAATTTAGTTTGGTGCTTAAGTGCTATGTAGTGTGTTGGGGTTAATTTGTAGATTGGTTCTTTTGATATGTGACCCAACATAAATAGGAAACAATAACAAAAGTTTTAGAAGTAGTAGTTCTGTGATTTCTCCGAAGTTGTTCTCTTGTAGCATGGCCATACCTCAGGAAAACAAGGCAGGGAAATGCTTAGTTTTGCACAGACAATACTGTATACCTGTAGGGTGATTAAACATTAAGGGCCAGATTCTTTATCCTGCTAAATCCACTTTCCAAGCTGCACAAAGTGGGCATAAAACAGCTGGAGATGGCCGGTGGAGAATTTCTCATGCAGCGGAACTGTCCACCAGTGGAAAGCTGGAAGAGGTGTGGCTCTACCACCCCCAACATGGAGGGGAAGTGGCGCCTTCTGGAGCACTGCTCCACTACACTCAGTCCTCCTCTGGTGTAAATTGTATCTGCTTCACTGCAGCTCTAATTTGCACCAGAGCTGGGTGGCTTAGAGCCAGGGAGCCACAAACACCACTCAACCTCACCCCCACCCCCACTGTGGCTGAGCAGATCACAGACAGTTTGAGAGTCTGTTCCTATGTAACTATTATGGCACATATGTTAATTGATATAGCAAGAAAGTCATATTAAACTCTCTCTTGTCCATATAATGCTTTCCTGTTATTGATTATTGATATATGTGTAAATATGCCTTAGAATCAACCTGCTCCTCCTGTTATGGACATGACTAATCTCCCTATTTGACATTTGGCAATTGCTAAGTAAATTGACTGTGCTCTTTGGCAGATGGGAGAGGAGGTGGGAAGGAACTGAGCAGTGAGAGGGAACTGAAAAAGCTCTCTGCCCCCATGAAACTATCTGTGGCATTATGGAAGCAGAAAATGAGGGCTTATCTAGACTGGATCAGAAAGGGAGCACGAGTAACCACAGCATACCTAAAAGGACTGCTGTCACATGACAGAGTCCTAGTCATAGAGTTTAAGGCAACAGGGCTACTAGAGGGTCTGACCTCTTTATCGCAGGTCACCAACACCCTCACACTAATCCCAACTGACCCAAAGTATTACAACCCATAGGAAGTTAGACTGTTACGTGCCACAGGCAGATATAATGGCCATATTAAATACTTGCTGGGAGCGGGTGTTTCCGCCTGTATTATGAAATTAATACCTGTGTAACATCAGTCACAAATCTGGCTCCTATCTGATTTATTCAGTGATGCTACGGTTCAGTCATTAGAAATCAAATTGCCACAATGGTAATAAATGTAATGAAACACATAGTGAACTGTTAGTCACTGAATACATCTTATAAATAGGAGTAGGTGGATCATGAAAGAAAACCCTTGATCATTTCCTCCTCCATTCTAACCAACACCTCTGTGGGTTCTCTGATTTTGTTAATATTTTCTGTTAGCGTTTTCTGCAGAGTTTGTTATTTTGAGGTTTTTAAGTTTGTCCTTTATTATTTTGTGTTATTCTTTGTGAAAGTGTCTAGATAACATTCTTTCAACTAGATTCGCCCTCTCCTTTCCCTAGTGTTTAAGGGACTGGATTGAATTAATTTAACATCCAAATGAGATCACATAGCTGTGGAAGAAATTATTTTCTGTTAGACAGGTTAAGCATTTTATTGTAATATGTACATCTGATACCGATGGTATTGATTCCTGATACCTGTGCAAATACTTATCACACTTCTTGAGTGACTTGCAAGTTCTTGTCTTCACGGGTAGGCGCAAACTAATTAAAAACACCACAAACATTAGAATTTCAGGGAACAATATAGCAGATGTTTATGTAAACATAATAGAAAACTTTCTTAAACTTGTATTTTTAAATACAAAATTGGGAAGTAGGAGAAGATGTGATAGGGATTATTGGTTTTACCATGTAAATAACAAAAACAGCTGTTTGAGTTTAAAAATATAAAATACAGTCTAATGTGTAAAATGAAGGGGGGAAAAACTTGCCTCAAGTTATTTTGTGAAATACTTTTTGGCATCCAAAAGATTCAGTATTCCAATAATTGTCATGCAGTAATACAGCATATGCATAAATTACACACTCCTAGAATAAAATTTAGTTTTATATAGCACCTTTATGCAATAGTTATGCAGTGTTTTATAAAATAGCTACTGGTATTGATGTAACTAGGAAATGTAGCAGCTATTTCTGAGAGGGAGAATTTTTGGTCAGGAAACAAGTTTTCCCTTTAATTTAAAAAAATATTTAATTTCCATAGAATCAGGAGAAATGGTTTTTGGTTTATCATCTTGCCTTAAGGATGGCAATTCTAATAACACACCAAATGGAATAATATATTGCAATCTTACGGTAATTAGAGTATATTTGGGTGGACAACTGAAGCAGGGGAATGCCAAACAATATATGGCACAGAACTGATCTAGTTAGTGCATTCCAGAAATTCTGTCTCCGTAATTTGGGCTTTGAATTATGAACATATCTTTTTGGGGGTCCTGATGGTAGCAATCAGCAATAAAGAGAAAAAATGATGAATAATTGTTGCAAATGAGATTAGCAAGATATTAAGAAAGCATAAATTTAGCTGTGGGGTATTTTGGGGAGGGAAAGAGGGTTGTCTACAAATCTTCCAAACTGCAGACAAATCTTGCAATAAAATTTCTTCTGTAGACAATGTGATGCTAAATGAAATGGGTTCCCTTTATCACTGACTTGGAGTGCATATTCTAAACTAGAGTGGAAATAACATCATTGATGTGAATGTTACATGATAGGACTAATGCATAGTAACTTTGCACAACAGGTTTTTTTCCTATATCTACCCATTTGTCAGTATTTAGCAGTGACAGTCGACAGACGAGATTTATACTTTAAAAAAAGTCTTAATCTTTCACCACTGGGAATTTGTTTGGAGTTTATTTAGATTTGCAAACAGGTTTTTTGTAATGATTGTATGCAGGACATGCATGTACAAACCAGGATAGTGTTAAATCTGTACATCACATTTTCAGGTGGGAAAGCGGGAGGGGAGCTAACGTATTAGCAAGGAGAGAGTTCTAAAAATGTAAACAAAATTTACCTCAGGGAAACAAGATAGATAACTTGAGACAGTAATACCAAAGTTTTTGTAGTGTTGCTGGATAAGTATTTTTAAAATGCTCATTTTATATAAATGTATTTATAAAATTATTTATTTATTGCAGTTTTTGTTTAAAAATACAGCTCTGTTCATAATGCATATTTCATTTCTTGGTGCTATTCTTCATATAGAGATTTGCCATGTATCGCTGCTGGTAATGATTTTGGTAATCTGGTCAATGATCATTTTTTGTTTACAGATGCTGCTATTCTTAAGTGTTGTAAATATTTAATATTAGCCTTTTTATTTAGGGCAAATAGTTTATACATTTAAACTTTGTCATTTAGACAAAAGAATGCATTGTATCTCCATACCAAGATTAATATACTGTTGACTAAATATATGTGCTTATAGGCATGTGTTTAACAGATAGTACTGTGAAACTGTAAAATTAAACTGTGTATTACAGGTTTTCTAAGGATGCTTTTATTTTTCAAGTTTTTAGATTACAGATGCAGAAATACAAATATATGATATTTGACAAAATATTTAGTTTTTAATAAAATTATAACTGCAAAAATTATTGTCTTGTGTCTGTTCAGTCTTAAGTAAACGGAGTTTCTTAGCTGGAAAAATTTGTCATCTACGCTGAGATTCATTGTAATACCCAAAGCAATAAATTTGAGGGACATTATCATAAAATGTTCTGGATCTGTTATTTGAAACAGAGTTTGTATCTGAATTTAACATAAAACTTTCATATCTTTCTCTTGGTAAGCAGAAATAGTTAAAATGGTTTAATCTATTTTAACCATTCTCTTAAAGCTTTTGTGCCTGATTTTTTCATACTGTTTAGGACCGGTATCCAAATACACGCATTATTTGCATGAATTTGCTATGATAGTGCACCCAAAGTTGGATAAATGGACATTTGTACATGGGTTTGCCTGGTTAACTCCTGCAACTGTATACCTTGCCTTTGAAATTGGGGACTTTTATGTCTGCAGTAACACATGTAACATTTCACTGTAATTTATTTAGCTTCACAAGCGTAAACCATATGTTGTCTGGACAATAAGTTGAGGGAAGACCTCCAAGGGGCATCTTAGTGTTTGTAGGAAGTAATGTGTACAGTAAGTGGCATTCTTACCTCTGAGTTTTCTGAGCCATTCACGTTGATTTTTGAATAATTCTTGGAACACTGGGGAAGTTCCGGAAGACTGGAAGAAAACTTATGTGATGCCAATATTTTCGAGGGTAAGCAGGATGACGTGGGTAGCGATAGCCTGTCAGCTTGACGTCTATCCCAGGAAACTAATGGAATAGCTGTTATGGGACTTCTTTAATCAAGAGTTAAAGAAGATTAATATAATTAATGCCAATCAACTTTGGTTAATAGAAAACAAATCCAGTCAAACTTGATATCTTTATTTTAAATGAGGTTACAAGTTTGGTTGATAAAGATTCTAATAGTGTTGGTGGAATATACTTAGATTTTGGTAAGATATTTGACTTGGTACCACATAACATTTTGCTAAAAAAAAACAAAAAAACAACTAGATGCAAAATTAACATGGCACACGTAAAATGGATTAAAAACTGGCTAACTGACAGGTCTCGAAATGTAATTGTAGAAGGATAATTATTGTGTGGGTGTGTTTCTAGTGGAGACATGCAAGGATCGGTTCTTAGCCCTACTGCATTTAACATTTTGTTTTTTATTAAGGACCTGGAAGGAAAGATAAATCATCACTGATAAGGTTTGCAGATGATACAAAGATTGGGGGAATGGTAAAATGGGAAAAGTCACTGAAACACAGCAGTCTATCGCTTAGTAATCTGGGAGCAAGAAAACAATATGTGTTTTAATATGACCAAATGTAAAGTCATATATCTAGGAACAAGGAATGTACCACACTTACAGGATGGGGACTCTATCGTGCGAAGTGGTGACTCTGAAAAAGAGTTGCTGGTCCTGGTGGATAATCAGCTGGGCTTGAGTTCCCAATGTGAGGCTGTGGCCAAAAAGATTGTTGTGAGTCTTGGATGTATGAACAGGGAAATCTGAAGTAGGAGTAGAGGTTATATTCCCTCTGTACCTGGGACAGGTGAGACCACTACTGGAATACTGTGTCCAGTTCTGGTGTCCACAGTTCAAGAAAGATAATGATCAATTTTAGAAGTTTCGGAGAAGATCCACAAGAATGATTAAAGGATTGGAAAATAGGCCTTAAAGTGAGACTGTGGGAGCTCAATCTATTTAGTTTAACAAAGAGCAAAGATTAAGGGGTGACAATCACAGTTTATAAGTACCTACATGGGGAATAAAAATTGCATTATAGAGGGCTCTTCAGTCTAGCAGAAAAAAGTATAACAAAATCCAGTGGCTGGACGTTGAAGCTAGTCAAATTCAAACGGTAAATAAGGTATAACTCTTTAACAGTGAGAGTAATTAACCAATGGAACAACTTACTATGAGTTGTAATGAATTATCCGTCGATGGCAATTTTAAAATCAAGACTGGATGTTTTTCTGAAAGATCTACTGTAGCTCAAATGGAAATTAATTCAGGGAAGTCCTAGGGTTTGAATTATACAGGAGGTCAGCCAAGAGGAACCCAGTAATCCCTTCTTTTCTTGCCTTTGTAATCTAAAAATCAGAATTGAAACCGTATTGCAGAACGGTGTTGGGGGCACTTAATTTCTGTGAGTACTCCCATGGCATTAAATATAGGTGGCATCCTGGCTAACTGTAACTTTGTTAACTACATTCTGCCTATGTGAAGTTCTGCAGTTGAAACAGCAGCAATTTTTTCTTCAATTTCTGTTCTAAACAGCAATGTATTGTTGTGACCTACTAGCTTTTCAATTTCTGTTCTGTGTTACCTCTTCTGAATAGCTCCAGTACCTATTTTTGTTGCTGGTAAGAGGTTTCTTGGTCGACAGTGTGAAACTGATTTACAATTTCATTGTTGCTATTTAGAATCCTGACAACAACAGTGAAACTAACCATAGTCTTGTCAGCTTGACTTCACTTAAATTGGGGATGCTAGCAGCAGCAAAGGCGCTTAGAACTGTCTGTGTTTGCAGACTCAGGAAGGCGGTACTGGATCAGTTCTCATTTGGAAGGTTCTCTTTACAACTGCAAGGATTACACTTGATTTTTCTTAACATCTTAAATTCAGCAGAAATGGATAGCTTCAGCACTCCTTCACACACCCACAGGGGAAAATTTCCTGCACCCCATTGGTGAGAGGATCAAGTCCTGCATTTATTTATAGTGTATTTCACCAGTAGATTACTATTAATGACATTTTTTTAGGTGGTGGTGAAAACTAATCCAAAATATCACAAATTTGCTGTTAATTTGAGGCATTTTAATTGAAAGGACCCAATTTGTTTTGAATTAGTATGCCATACTAGGACAGCATTTTTTTTTTAACTGATTTGGTTAACTGTACATTAGAAGGAACATCTCCTGTTCACAAAGTTGGCCCTGCAGGAGCCTGGTTTACTGCACCTGTGACTATTTTAATTCCTGTAAATAACCACCTATGAAGGAATCCAACAGAGCTGGATAGCTGAGAACTACATAAGGATTGTATTAAGTTATGTATGTTATGTTTAAATTGTTAGACAATACTGAAAATAGCCTTGAAGCTGTGGGAGGCTTAGATGACCTTGGCTGATCTTATTTGATCTGCTTATAGCTTGCTTACCTTGTCTAGCTTCTGTAGTATTTGAGTTATGGTGATCCTGTGAGGTGCAAATGTTTTGTTTGTATAACCTATTAGTGATCAAGCAGCTGAGAGATCTTATCCCCTGTTCAAATTGGTAACCAATTATCATAAATATCTTTGTCCTTCACAATATTCAAACTTGCTAAAGATCGCTCATAAAATAAATAGACTGGGAAATGTGTTAGATACGATGCAAAGACAAAATATTTTTCATATACTTTAAGTTCTCCCAGGCAAGTTGGAAAAATAAAATAGACTAGAATACCTTTCCATTCTCTAGTTTATCTCAACCGTGCTTTACAAGTAACAAGTTGAATACTGGCAGCACAGTGACTGTGCAAGCAAGCTGTTGCTATTGTTTTATCAACAATAGCTGGCGCAGAGCAATGGACATTAGAACATGCTTTATTGAGAATGAAAGGTGCTGGGAACACAGGTGTTGTATCTTTCATTTATTTTGCACCTTTCATCCCATAGGTTCCCAAAGCAGTTTGCATGCATGTGTGTAATCCCTTTAAACTAACCTTATGAAATTCTACGTGACTGGAGTGGGTAATCTTTTCTGACAAGTGAATAAAATAGTCTGTTTTTTTCATTATTATCATGATAGTCACCATGGTACAGGTGGATGAACAGGTTTTGTGCTTGGACTAGTAAATGTTCAAGACAGTTTTCCAGAGCTGCTTTAAATAACTTCAGGGTAGAACACAAAAGAGCAACAGTTTGGAACAAGACGTGAAGACTATTAAGTTCAAAGTGCTGATTTGAGGAGATTTAGAGGTAGATTTAAAAATAATTGCCCCATTGGCTGGAGCAGGAAACTATGCTTTGGATCTTCTCTCTAAGTGGTCAGGACTAAAGCCAGCCAGATGACTATTCTGTTTCGCGGCAGCATTTGAGTTGTTGAAATTTGATTTCATTCCATGCCAGAACGGAAACAAAATTTTTCAAATGTTTCCACAAAATGGAATTGTGTTGAAATGTCCATTTTTCTTATTGAAAAGATCAGATTTTCAATTTGGGCATCTCTCTCTCATCAGAAATGACCAGAAAGCCCTGGACCTTAGAAATCTTAGAAAACTGACAAATCGCTGAAACATTTATTCTTTGATTTAACAACATATTTCAATTAAAATACATTTAGTCAAAAATGTTCCAACCAGTTCTTGTTAGGACCACTTTTGTGCGTTATCTGGAAAATGGCATGTGGCAGCCCAGCCCCCCAGCACAATTCTGGGGCATTTTTTTCAGTACTGGCCCAGAGAAGATTGTTTCTCAATCAGTTAGTACTAGAGTGGGACAAAACTTTTCAGCCAAATCCTTTTTTGTCAAAAAAAAAAAAAAAAATGCCAATTTTTTTCATTTAATTAAAAAAAAGATTCAATGTTTTGAATCACCAAAATTTACAGAACTCGGTTTTTTGCTTAGTCTCCTGTTCATGTACTGAACAAATGTGACCTTGCTTAGCTTTTGGCATCTGATGAAATATGTTCATTTCCTACTCTTTTATTTAAAGTGCTGTGTGTTCTAACTTCTACCTGGTCAGTCAGCAAAAGTTAGAAGGGGTTGTTAAATGATCCCCTAAGGGATAATGTTTCTAATAGTACTTCCTTCTCTAATCCTACAGTGTATTGCAACACTGGGTAGGTGCCTCCATCTTTGGGTAATATTTGAATCTACAACCTTCAAGCCTAGAGATAAGAATGTAACCAATGACTAACATTTAAATGTACAGGAAACCATAACACATCAGATTTGGTTACAAGTATACAACAAATGGCCCCGTTATAATCTTATTGTGTAGGCTTTTTAAAAAGAAAGAGGAGAAAATTGCATTACTCTTCAATTATTCCATTGAAATTAATGGAATATCAAGACATATCTTTTTATGTTGAATAGCACAACAGATACCGTTCTGCTGGATATATAATTCTTCCTCTGTCATCAAGGACACAGCACTTAAATAGTTAAATGTGGACAAAAAAAAGTGAAGGATTTTCTGTCTATATGCTTAGAAATAAGTTACATTGACTACAAGTAACCATCTCCACGTGAGTATGGTTCTAGTCTAAAAAGTCTCTCTATTGGGGGGCGGGGGGGGGGGAAGACTACAACCCACTGTGGTTCCATGTTTGTTTAATTGATTTGTACTTTGAATTTCACAGTTTACCACTAAGATGACTAGTTGGTTCTCCAATTACTAGCCCTAGAAATTTAACAATGAGACGGTCAAGTTTTTTTCAAAATGTTTTTTTTTTCTTCTCTCCATCTCATGTATCAGTTCCAGTAATAAAAATTCTGCCAAAATTGTTCCCATGTGTTCCTATGCAACTCCACACTCACTGAAGGCTTAATTTGAAGATACTTGTGCAACCCCGTACTAATCAATGGGGTTTCGCGGGATTTTCTTCACTGTGTTTCCATGAGAACTCAAACTTAGTTCCCCCTCTCGTTGTGTTTGCTCTGCCATGCAAATAAAAGTAAAATTTTAAAAATAACTGGCCACCAGAGTAAGCCAATGAGACGGAACACATGCAGGGAGCAGGCCTGCTGAGTAAAAAGATCTCAGAGTACAACTGGACTTGAAGGGTGTGAGTCTGAGAGTCTGTGAGACGCTGAGAGCTCTGTGTTGATTTAGCCGGTGGGATCTTTGCAGAATGTGTAATATTTGGGCATTTTATAATTTAACCCAGTACCTTTGATGACATTAAGACCATACATAATAGACATTAGACTTCCCTTGTTTCCTTCACTCCTACATGCAGTGTTTCATTTGAAAACACAACCCTGGTTTGCCATCTACCTAGAACAATAGCATATTTAAGCCCACCAAGATTTAAGATGTCAGCTAGAATTGCATTCAATAAAAGCAAAACCAGTATCCTCAAGATTAAGAATCCAGGTCCTTACTAGCAGTAAAACTGCTTTGGGCAAAGATGATCATTGACGTGAGTAATATTTAACAGATAGTAATGGCAACTACAAGCATTACTAGTGGGAGGATATCAAACACTACATGCACGAGGACAGTGACCTCCAAATGTATAATGGGTGGGTTCTATTAAGGAGTATCAGATCTTCTGTTTTCCCCTGCTTTGTTTTGCATGTTCCAGTTTCATTTTTATTTGGAGAGGGAAACCTCAACACAGCTTCTATGTGCAATCTCCTGGCAAATTAGACCCTTAGGCTGTCAATACTGTATGTATCCCTGGAGTCCAGTTTGAGTGCATTTACCTCTAAAAGGATGGCAAAAGGAGAAATATTGACAGCACAGGAATAACTTATTCTCTTCCAAATCATTCAGGAAAATGTGATAAAAAATTTAATCTAACAAAGATTATACAATTAGGACTCTGAACACTCTTTCAAGAACTGTACTTTAATTCAACGTTCTGTATTTGCTTTCTGTTACTCTCTAGACTTGCAGCAATAGTAATACTAATGTTAAATGCTTGCATAGTGAACTCTATATTTGTTCAAGACACCCCTCAATCTTTGAACATTAATGGAAATACTGCCATGGTACCTGGTTTATTATAAGCTGCGTTTCACTCATTCATTTTACTTAGGGGTTTAAAGAGAAACTCTACATACTGCTTTCAACATGTCACAGTTGTGATCCTCTCTTCACAGCTAGTTATTTCTGACCTGATTCTGCATGTAGCTGTTTCAGTACATCAGGGCATTGTCACTAACTAGAACTATGCTTGAATTTCAGATATCTCTATGTTGGCCAACTAATTCCTGAAAATAATTTAGCATTATAGCAGATTATAATCCCCTTTTGTTTTGTATTTCAACAGACATTAAGGAAATTGGGTCATTTTTTTGCTGTTGCTAAATATTTTACAGCCCGGTGTATTGTCTTATCAACAAGTTTCTCTGGGGAAGATGCTTGAAGTTCCCAGCTGTGTTGACACAGTATAAGTACCCTAGTTAAAATCTGCCGCTTAATAAGGCAGACATTAGAAAGACAGTGCAACATAATTGAACTTGTTAAATGTTGCCCTTATGCAGAGCATAAACCAGTGGGAATGTGGTCTGACAGCAAAAACATTAATGAAAATTAAACAAGAAAATGGATTATTTGAAATGTTTCGAGTTGTAACCTGCTTTCTTGGGTTGCTCTTTTTCAGTAAACGAATTCACAGTCATCAGAAAGAAATTCAAGTGCCCATACTGCAGTTTCTCAGCCATGCATCAGTGTATCTTGAAGAGACACATGCGATCCCATACAGGAGAAAGACCCTATCCTTGTGAAATCTGTGGGAAAAAATTCACACGCAGAGAGCACATGAAACGGCACACTTTGGTAAGTAGGAGCATTTGAAGTAGTTAGAAAACAGAACGATGGTTTGTTGTTGTGATTAAGGAGAAAGGGGATTTCACCTGACTTAGATTTGTATTCTGTTTTTCCCCTGGTGCTCTTCTGAGTCTTTTATGGAATGCAGAAGACCTCTCTCCTGTTTTCTCCACCTTTAAAAGTCCCAGTGTCTTGCTTATTGTTCCTCTCGAGTTATTCAACAACTGGTCCTCCAACTCAACCAGAGGAGTTGCTGAAGAACAATTTGAAGTGGTCTGCATACCCTGTTTAGTGCTCCTGCCCCTAAGGTGAGGGACTGAGCTGGAATCTCAAACTCCAATCCTCACTTCTTAATGCACTAAACTACTTTTTAATGCAACATAGACAGCTATGGAGGACCTATTAGGCTTTGGTGCTTCAAGGCACAAGAGGCAATGGTCTCTTTAGGATCAAAAATGTTGGCCTAATAGGCTGAATAATTAGGAACAAATTTTTTTGAAGTAATACACACCCAGTAAAAGCAAGGACATTCTGATCGAGGACTACCGCTATCCTGTTGTGCTTAATTATCATTTAATACATCATTTCATTAAGGATTGCTTACTGTTCAGGGAGCTGCTAGAAGGTCAATGTGTGCTGTTGTAACTCGCTGGCTTGTCTCAACTGCAGTGTTATAAACACACGACGTTGGGGGGGGGGGGGGCGGGGGTTGGTCAAATTTCCTTCTTTGGTGGTGGTAGTTTCCTTTCCATGCATTTGTTAGCATAATTTCTATAGACTTGCACTTGACAGTCCATCACCTTGATGGTGTGGGGTGATATTGTGGGATAGTACAGATGACATGAAGTCCCATCCGGTGATAGCGAAATTAGATATCATTGTTGCAAATATTGTTGTTCATACTCGCTAGCTACTTGTTCAAAACCTTCATATTCTGGCAATTTCTATTTATTATAATAAATTCAGTACACACAAACTAGAAGTGCTAGAATCTAACATCTTGCCAAGTTTATTTTGATATGATTTTAAACAGAATGTTTGGGCTAGAATTTGACACAAAGGAATCTAAACGTAACTCACATTTTTCTCCAACAACCACAAAAACCCCACCTTGAAACAGTTTTAGTTTTAAAGAACAAATTTTGTCAACTTCTAGCACAATAGTTTCAACAGCCAAGACCAGCACTGTCCCTCTCCCCCTTAAATCAGGTCTGTAGGACAAATACCAGTTTCAGCTTTAATTTTAGGAATGGTAGCGGCTTCATAGTAATGCTTTCTCATACATCAACTGGCTTGTAATGCTTTGGGAGAAAAAGGGGGAAAGAGTGCTGGGCAGAGAAATCACTGAACAAAATTATTAGAGCCTGTTCAATAACTTGCTTGCTTTTACCTTTTATCAGCTTTTTAATTTTGAATTTGCAAATAGATACAACTACTAGAGAATTCAGTGGAATGTATTGTCTTCAGAAGCAACAGTTCATGATTGTGGGCTGTAAGACTGACTAAAATCTTCCAGGCTAAGACAGACCCGTACCTTAATGGGTTTTGACAGATAGGAGCTGGAGACAGCTTTTCCTTTTGGATGATGTAGATTCCATGTGAAGTACATGTAAATTAAAGTATCACAAAAGATTAAAGATAAATTTAGACTGATTTATGTTTTGCTGGTTATAATTCAAACAGCAGATATCCACAAATAAATACTTTTTCCCATCACCTAACACATTTGAATATCCTAAAATTTGCAAGGTTTTTTTTCCTATTGTAGTGGATAGTTTTAAACAGGTTAAATGTAGCATATTTTTATTTTCTCTTGCACAGGAAACAAACTACATTGTCTTTGAGAAGTGAAGTTGTGGTAGTTTTGTACAAATCCATCTTAGATCTCCATTTTTGCCATAATGAAGGACCATTCAGGTCACTACCATGGTGAACTGAAGTGGAGTTAAAATTATTTTAGTATGTACATGGGAAGGTGTATCAGACTTCTCTGTGAGATCTATAACTTTTCTTTATGTGCCGTTGAGCCTCTCCCTTGGAATCCAGTTATGGCCAGAGGTTAAGCTTGTTGTTTTGAAAGTGCCAACTGGGTGTGCAGATTTGTAGGGCAAGGAATAAGTCCTGAAAAAGTGTCACATTTGGAATAAAAAAGCATTACTACTTATATTATCAAAGTTATTCCAACGAGTTGATCAGTTGCGTTTAACTGATTTATAAGGTTGGGTTAACAATCATAGACATGTTGGGCTGCAAGGGACCTCAAGAGGTCAAGTCCAGCCTGAGGCAGGACCAAGTAAACCTAGACCGTCCCTGACAGGTGTCTGTCCAACCTGTTCTTAAAACCCTCCAATGACGGGAATTCCACAACCTCCCTTGGAAGCCTATTCCATAATTTAACTAATTTATAGTTAGGAAGTTTATCCCAATATTGAACCTAAATCTCCCTTACTACAGATTAAACGGTTTACTTCTTGTCGTACCTTCAGTGGACATGGAGAACAGTTGATCACTGTCCTCTTTAGAACAACCCTTAACATACTTGAAGCTTATCAGGTTCCCCCTCAATCTTCTTTTCTCACAACTAAACATGTCCAGTTTTTCTAACCTTTCATCATAGGTCAGGTTTTCTAAACCTTTTATCTTTTTTTGTTGCTCTCCTCTGGAGTCTCTCCAATTTATCCACATCTTCCCTAAGGTGTGGTGCCCTGAACTGGACAGTGAAAATCACAATTAAAATAAATTAAAAATCATGATTGGTTTTGTGTTCAGGCCATTGTCCCTTCTATGAAGAAGCACTAGGCAGGTTCACTTTGCTTTTTGGATGTTACAATATGGCCCCATCAGGTATGCTGACAAAAATATCCACAAAGGAACCCGCTGACTGAATATTTTCACAAAAGTTGGAGCCCTACAGGGGAGGATTGTGTATAAGACTCAAGAAAATTAATAGTTTTATGTTCATCGGATTTTTTTTTCCAGTTAGTGCAGCATCACTTTCCACAGGCTACTAGGTCAATCAGTATCTTGATCTTCACTTACGGGGAGGTGTTGTGGGTTGTGTGAATTGAATATGGGTAGGGAAACCCATGGGATCTTGTGCTTATTTGTCTGGTAACTTTATTTTCCTGATATGTCAGACGTTTGTACTTCTTAGTGCCAGTTTGCAGGTAGAACTGTGGAGAGGAATGTTGATGTGCATCTAATGCAAACTGCACCTGTTATAAAAATAACTCCCCGACATACATCTCAGAGTAAAAAGTTGAAGTAGAGAAAAGGAAATATGTTTAAACCACCATCGCCTTTGCTTCTTTCAGTTCCTCAATCAGTGTGCAAGGTTTAAAGGGCCTGGGTTAGTTTATGTTTAGCCCAATTTTTTGTTTAAATTAAAGAAAAGGAAAAAAAAGCTTTTACACAACCTCAGGTCTGTAGAAATGTTTCTATACTGTATCTTTTTAAAATCCAGAGCAAGTTTTTAAGCAAATAAGATTTTCCCTGCATTCCTTGCTTCTCAGATACTTTTCCATTGTGTTAGAGCATAAGAAGCTGAAAGTGAAATTAACTAGAAACAAAAATGACGGATATATTTTCATTGTCCAGGTTGAGAGATGTGTGAACAGCACAGATTCTAGTTTTAGTTATGTATGCAATGTTAACATAGGTAAAGACATTAATTTTTAAAAATATGGTTTTAAATCTGATATTGTCCCTTTAAAATACTGTCCGTAAAAAGTTAGTTTTACCAGTGTGATTTCTCTCTAAAGAGGAGTTAAATCAGCAGTTGTGCTTCTGAAAAATGCACAAATGACCTCAGATGGCAAATATCTCTTTGATATTTCCTTTCTTCTATTTGATTTACAGATGTGTACTGAGAACTACATATTCTAAATAAGGTTCATTTATTTTATTTTAAAATGGCCATTTACTTTGGAGGGCCTAGATGTAGTAACAAAAGTATCAGTTAACATTAGATCATCACTTGCTTTCCTTGAGGTTGCAATGCATATTGTGTGTCCACAAATGGATGTCCACCTTGCAAGGAAAATGTGTAGTCCTATAATCAAATATTTTTAAACGGCTTCAGCAAAAAGTATTGATTTGCTGTTGGGATTTTTGTTTTGTTTTGTTTTTCCCTTTGGGTTGTCCCTGTTTGCTAAAATTTTCTGACCCCTGCTAGTTGCAGTGTCCATAGTGACCAGAAATTACTTAAATCTAGTGGCTTTGTGAATGAAAAATAACCACTTCCCTTGTTGCTGAGCACCCAACTCCTTGTAGAAGCTAAAGCTTTTTAAAAATATAAACCGACATTTTTAATGTCGATATTACATTGTGAATACGGCTTGTTTTGTTCACACGTGCATTCGGAAACAATGTTCAGTCCCTTTTTCTGGGAACAGTTGTATGTAGTCAGCTGGTAGGCAGTTGTCTGCCTACAGCAGATGCCAGTATCATGTCTTAGCTTGCCAAATGGTGGTGTTTATATACAGGGTGGCAGTTAGCCCATACCACTTAAACCAGAATGATCAAGGGGCTTATGTTATCAGTTGCTATGGTATCTAAAACCCCACCATCTTTTACTTCCTTCCATGAGTGTGTGTCCATTCGGATGAGTGCCCAGCCATCTGGCCTTGGGACCAACTGCTCCCTGAGATGTCCCTTTATTATTTCCTTTGGGTGTTAGTCTTCTGGTGTTCAGTAGGCACATCCAAGCAGTCGGCTCTGTCTCCTGCAGACACAAAGGTTTCAAGGTCTGTTGTTAGTTTTGCCGTTGTAGACACCTTGTCATGGGTTCCCTGGATCTTTTTAGTTCTGGGTGGGGATTTCTTTTTCTTTTTACACTAGGATTTGGTGCAGTTGCAGCCAGGGCAGTTATACCCCCTTGTATATCCTTATTATCAAATGCAATAAGAATAGGGTCTGTCTACCATGAGAGTGGTCATTTTCAAATACTGAAGACAAACAGCATATCTGCCTTTGTTTTAGATAGTACATCGTTTGAGTTAACTGGGGGAATGGAAATAGTACATTTTGATGGCAAAATCCAGTAGTGTGGGTCACTTTGAGCATTCCAGTTGGACTATCAAATGTAGAAAAGGAGAGGGGGGGAGGGGAAGAATCATCATTTAAAAGTTTGGGCTGCTGGTCAGTTTTCTGTTTGAAGTTATGGTTCATTTTTGGTGCATATTGTCACTTCTAACTCTGGCTCTCTTGGCCCGGAAGACCTCCCCTCATCTGCCTATTTTGCCATCTCCTGAGCTGGTGTTGATGTTTTGATTCCTGAAAATCTTTTCAGTAACACAGACTGGCATACATGGATGCAGCATAGATCATTTTAAATGGCTTTTAAGATCCCTTCTTTAGCATGGGTCTACTATCCAACTTTTTTTTTTAAAAAAAAGTTTGCTTCACATACGTATGGTAATACATAGAATAGCATTTCAAATAGTTTTCAAGAACCCATCATGAAAAATATTTCAGAGCATGGAATAACGTAGTCCGATAGGAGTAAGAATGCACCGGCTTTGGTGAACTCAATGTTGATCAAAGCAGAAGCATGACTGAGGCCTTGTCTACATTACGGGGGGGAAATCAATCTAAGTTACGCAACTTCAGCTCCGTGAATAACATAGTTGAAGTCGACATACTTAGATCTACTTACTGCGGGGTCCACACTATGCAATGTTGACGGGAGAGTGATCGGCTGTCATCTAACCCCCGGAAAGTGTAGACCAGCCCTAACTTTTCTTTAGTAGTCTGTTGAGTGGGTGAAGTTGGTCAGTTTCCTCTCTCTCCAAATACCTTTAGTTCAGCTGGGTAACCAATATGGAAATTGAATATCCTAGTTTTAAGCAAACCAATTAGCCTATGCTCAGAATAGGAGCATAAGAATTGCCATAGAACAACTGGTTTGGCAATCAGATCCAGGAAATGTAAGATCTTCTGTGACTCAATTACTAATGTGCTTAATTGGCCTTTCTGAGTAAAAAAAATTTTTTCACGTTGATGAGCCCGAATGCCTTTGGGAGCAAGGAATTGGAGCCAGCACCATGAGAACTGCCCACAGACAGTTAGAAAGTGGTCCATGGTCCTCAGCCAACTTTTTCCCAAGGGGTCTCAACTTCCCAAGATGTGATTATGCTTGTCCTTGCTACAGGTTTTTGGGCCACCATGTCCCCCTTTTAGTAGATACACCTTATATGCAACTATGTCAGGAGCACACACGGTATATGGGCAGTCCATCCCCATAGCCCCATGCTATCTGCTGATTCAGTTACTGTGTTTCTAACCTTTCTGTTTGCTCACTTTACTCTCCTTTTCTGTCTGTCTTTTTTTATACACCTTCTGTTACTCCCATTCCTCCTTTTTCCTGTCTGTTTTTATTCGTTTTTGCTCTCTTGGTTTTTTCTCTCCCTTCCCCTTGTTCCCATTGCCTATTCCATCAATGACCAGAAAGCTACATGTGAACATTGGCTGCTTTCATGTGGCCGAGATGCCTGTTCTCACAACTGAGTGTGTGTTGCGAGGAGCGGCACACACAGATTGGACCAGCAAGCTGCTTCCTGAGCCTGTACTCCCCACCCTTGAGCTGTATCTCTAGGCAGCTTTATGAGGGCCCATCACAGGGCCAGAGAGGCTGCCCACTTCTTTACCCCTAGCAGCATGTCTGCCCTGAGAAACTGATCCTGCTTTAACTGCTCCGTTGCTCCTCTCATGTGGCACCTTACCCAAGTCGGGAAGCCTAACATAATCCATAAGTGTTGCTCAACAGAATGACTGACTACATGTAGTCTGTTCAAACAACCTAACTCTGAGACTAGGAGTATTGTGTTCTTGATACTGCCAGCTGCCTTGAACTTTGGGAAACAGAAATCATCAGAGAGCTTAGTGCCCTCCGGAGTGGCGTGCTTGACTGTTACCAAGTTAATGTGAGGAAGTGTTGCTCTTGGATACAGAGTTTCGAGAGATTTTTTTTTTTTTTTGAGTCTGGCTTACATTCCCACAGTTTCTGTCTGCTCAGATGCCTTAGTGGTGGTCAAATGCATTACAGTTAGGGTGACCAGATGTCCCAATTTTATAGGGACAGTCCTGATATTTGGGGCTTTTTCTTATATAGGCTCCTATTACCCCCCCCCCACCCTCTGTCCCAATTTTTCACACTGGCTATCTGGTCAGCCTAATTAGAGTGGATGGGAATTATTCAGGAAACCCTTTTTCTTTGAGCTCAGACAGGAAATTACATATATTTGGGGATTCAAACTTGGATGTCGGTAGTCCCAGTTCTCAATCTTGCCAGCACAGCGAGCATCATCTCAGAGTGTGGGCACTTCACCCCCTCTCGTGTGAATTTAGCCATGGTACCAGCTGTGCTGGTTACAGACCGTTCGTTTAGAAAGCACCGAAAGAAGAAAATAAGCCTATTATGTACACTTGATTTGTGCTACAAGAATTCTTACTTTTAACTAAAATTAGTTGATTTCTGGCTATCTGTTTTTATTAATTATTTATATCGCCTGGGGATCCCCAACAGGTGGTTATAGTGCCTGGGTCCCCAACCAGAATTGCGGCCGCGCTGTTTTAGCTGTTGCACAAATGTATAACTAGAGGCTGTGTCCCTTCCCCAAAGAGCTTACAGCCAAAGCAGACAGAGGAGATGAAGGGTGGGAGAAAGCAAACCGGTAGCATCCCCATTTTGCAGATGGGTAATTTAGGCACAAGGATGAAGTGAATTGTCCGAGCTCACCCAGGCAGCCGGCGGCAGATTTGGGAATTAAACCCAGATCTGAATCCCAGACCAGTGCCTCAGCTGCAAGACTGCCATCTCCTGTTCAAAGGTGACTTAGGCACAGCTGTATCTTGACCTGTTTATTTTTTTTTCTCTTTCAATGATATTTCCTATGCGGCACATTTCCTGACCGGTTTCAGATTCATTTCAGATTTAGTCATGCAAAAACTTTGGATCAAGTTACTCCTGATGAAAGCCGAGCTGCTTTTAATATTTGTCCCCATATCTCCTTTTTGTGTGGAAGAGCCAACTCCCCACCTCACTTCAATGGGAGGAAGCATTTGTTCTAAACTCAGATTGTCAGGTCAAAATCGTGCTTTTAATTTTGGGTTTTTTCATCAGTTTCTTACTGCAATAACTTTGTGGCTTAGCCAGCAAAGCTTTAATGGCCTTAGAGCCCTCAAACAGAAAACCGCTTTTCTCTGGTGGACATGGTAGGCCCATCAATTCAAAGAATAGACAGTCGCGGTCGATTTGAATGCTGTTCCCAGAGACCTCTTGGCACTGTAACATCTTAACAGAAAGAACCTTTAAAAGCGTGTGTGCGCGTGCCCAATTATTTTTGGTGTGACTCCATTGAAGTAGAGTTCAGTAATCCTGACCCCACTGATCCGTTCTTTTCTTTAGGCGTGGAGTGTAGCAAATGAGCTTAATGAGTAAAGAGGCTCCCTTGCCTTCCCTAAAGTGAAAATGCGCCAAGGCAGAGATTGTGTATTAGCCGACTTTGTGTGGAGCTGTGTTTAAACACACACATGCTTCAAGTATTTAGTTCTGGTTATTACACTGTGACGTTTGGGTCAGTTAGAACCACGTTCTCCCTCTGAATACATTCTGCAGATTGCTTTTCCACGGCTGCTCGGACGCGGTAACTGTAATAGCTGTGCATAATGCCTTGTTCAGACACACCATGCTGTGTGGCTCTTTCAAGAAACAGAAACTTTTGTGACAAACCTCCTTCGGCTGTCAAAGTAGACATAAATTTTGAAGCTGATGTGCATAGAAGGTGGCTTGTTTTTGGGGGGTTTTTTTAAGTGGGTACATTGGTTAGGTTTTTATTCTTTAGCCCAGAGGTGGGCAAACTGTGGCCCGCGGGACCCTCCTGCCTGGCCCCTGAGCTCCTGGCCTGGGAGGCTCGTCCCCGGCCCCTCCACAGCTGTCCCCCCTCCCCCGCAGCCTCAGCTCACTGCGCTGCCGGCTCTGTGCTGCGCGGTGGCGTGGCCGGCTCCAGCCGGGTGGTGTGGCTGCCTGTCCTGGTGCTCTGGGCGGCACGGTTGTAGCTCTGCCAGCCACCAGTGCCCCAGGCAGCGCGGTAAGGGGGCAGGGGAGTTTGGGGTGGTGGTCAGGGGGCGGCGGTGTGGATAGGGGTCGGGAGGGCGGGAAACGGGGGGGGGGGTTGAATGGGGGCAGGGGTCCCCGGGGGGCAGTCAGGAAGGAGAGGGGGAGTTGGATGGGGCGGCGGGGAGTAGTCGGGGCAGTCAGGAATGAGAGGAGGGGTTGGATGGGGGGGTGGGGGGTCCAGGGGCGATCAGGGGGCAGGGAGGGGTGAATGGGGCAGGGGTCCCAGGGAGGCCATCAAGTGACAGGGAACGGGGGGGTTGGATGGGGCAGGAGTCCCAGGGGGTGAGAAGCAAGGGGGGGGTCGGACAGGGGGCGGAGGCCAGGCCAAGCCTGGGTATTTGGGGAGGCACAGCCTCCCCTAACCGGCCCTCCTTACAATTTTGGAAACCCGATGTGTCCCTTAGGCCAAAAAATATGCCCACCCCTGCTGTAGCCTGTGGTGATGGTGATAATGATGGAATACAGACTGCTAAATTCATGCTTTACAATATCCTGACACCTGTTGATAAATTACCACCTTTGAGCCTGTCTTCATTGGGAACGTTTTTGAAAAACGTCATCAATGTAACTGTGTCAATGCAACTAAAGCAGGGTACACCTCTCCCACAGATGCACTGCACCAGTCCAAGACAGGGTTTGCAAAGGCACGACTCAGTCTGGTTAATTGCCAAAGTAAGCCTCACTTTATACCAGTGCAGTGCAGCTACATTACCAGTTTGCACAGTGTAGCTACACTGACATGGTTACACCAGTGAAAATGTTCCTACGGTAGACGGTTCCTTTGTCCGACCAATAGCAAACACTGAAATTCTTCTTGTTGTATCTTTGAGACATATTTCTTAGTAGCTTTTAACTAGCATCTGGAGACAGCTATTTTAAAATGGTATGAGACTTTCAAAATGTAGTAGGAATTTTAGGAATGTGTGCACTCTAGTGCCCTGTGGTAAAAGAAGACCAATAGAAGCAAAGAGACTTAGCCTGAAATTACTAGTTTCACAGTCAGGGGTGTTTCAAAAAAAGGATTTTCCATTGCATTGTAAAATACCTTCCTACTAATACCAGTAGAAATACAGTGGGTCAAAAGTCATACCTGGGCCCCGTCATTTCTGTTCCAAATACCAGCCAGTGACAGTTACTGGCTACGTTATTTTTTTCCCTTTACAGCAAAACAGAAAGCATCTCTTCTTTCATGGACCACGTTTGCAATTCTCTGCTTCATCTTCCCCACCTTAATTTTTTTCTATTTTTTCCTTCCCTAGGTCCACAGCAAAGATAAAAAATATGTATGCAAAGTGTGCAACAGAGTGTTCATGTCTGCAGCCAGCGTGGGAATTAAGCATGGTTCCCGCCGCCATGGCGTTTGTGCCGATTGTTCTGGTCGAGGCATAACAGGCCATTTAGATCAGAATGGAGGAGAAGGATCTCCAGATGAATTATATCCTGGTGAAGGCCAGTACATGGAGGATCCAGATGACATGAAAGTGGAGGGAGATGAAGAGATGGGGGATGATGATGATGATATAAAATGGAAAGATGATGTAGGAATTTCACAAGATGATGTGATTCTAGAAGATGACAAAGAAGATGTCGACTCTCCACAGGAGCAAGAGAACTCTGGAGAGAATGACAAGGATTTTACTTGGATTTCTTAGGGAAACGGGGAAGGTTTTGTTTGTAGGGGGAGGGAGGGAAGACAGAGTGTGCTGGGAAAAACTAAGTAGCCTTGTTGTTGTCCATGTGTGCAAAAGAGTTTTGTGATTTTTTTTTTAAACAAACAAGTCCTTTATCTGTACCATTCAGATACTGTATTAGTAAGTGTCACTTTTAGCAGCATCAGTTACATCCCCTTCCCCTTCTCCCCCATGGTAAAATATGATTGTCTGTCTTTGCCTCTCTGTGGGAGCAAATCAGATTGCATGCAAGTGACTTAGAGTTTCTGAAGATGTGAGCACTGTGAAGGGGGGAGAGAGAGACTAGGAGACAGTGTAAAGCATGTGTTCCTTTTATAAACCTTCCCCACCCTGAATTAAATACCAGGGAGGTTTTGTGTCTCAAACCATTTTATTTTTTTTCGAAGTTTTGTTTGTTCTAAATTCACAGCAGCAGTGGACTTACTTACAAACTAGTATCATGTAAATAAACTGACCTGTGTGTTTTGAGGGCTTCTCCATATAACCCAAGCCTTTCACAAATAATTAATTTAAATATTTAATTGTTTTAATTTATGTCTTTTCTCATGGAGCCTGTTAGATCAAACGGCAGTTCAGGCTGCAGCCTTAAGAGCCCCTTTCATAACATGGGGTCTTAACTCCCAAATAGTCCATCAGGTTAAAGATCATGAAATGACTTGGGCCCACTAGCATCTTAACAGTATCCAGTTTTCCAACCTTGTTTAGTTCTATTATGTGAAATGAGTGTTGGTGTTTCCATACGATTTCTTTTGCTATAAAAGACACATACAGTTTAGTACCCAGTTATTTGGTTTACATGAAAGTTGTCGCCTTTCTCCCTTAGGTGTCAGCTAACTGCCTTTTTCATATTTATATGCAAATGTTAGTAAATATAAGTCATTTAGAAAAATGAATTACGAATTGTGATAACTCAAGAAACTAGCTGGCTCTGAAGTCAAGATTTCTCCCAAGTTATATTATTCATCCTTGCCAAGCTAAAATATTCCTACATTAATTTATAGGTGTAGTCTGTATGGTTAATTGACTAAATAAACCTTCCTTTGTTTCAGCCAGGTTGGTTCCAGGTAAGTAAACCTTCCCTTGTAGAGAACCAGATTTCTCAACTAGAGCGTCTCCTCTTTCTTATACAGTAGAGTTTACATGGGTGTGTTCCAAATAGTTCAGTTCATATTGGCCACTGCTGCCTTCCTATGACAACATTTACATAAAAAACTCAATGAAAGTGTCCTGTTCATAAGAAAAGCTTCTGCTGTACCTTTCACCTGTATGCTTTTGGTGCTTTAAAAAAAAAAAGCTGAAGACCTCACTGTTTTCTTGCTATGGAGCAGATTTTTATACAACCAGTATGATGATGGTGGTCTTGAAACCTGCCACAAACAAGGCCAAGAGGCAACCAGTTAAATCTAGGAAGCCAAATTATTAAAAGGTGCTATTTTTCCCCCAATTGTGGGAAAGGCAATTTCTTGTGGGAAAACCATATAAGTCCTTGCAGTTTAATTTTTAAAAATGGAAAGCATGCTTCTACCCAGGGAGTCAAATAAAATTACTGTACAAAATCCCAGTACTCAAATCTTTAGGTTTTTCAACTCTTCGGTGCCAGGAACCTACCCACCTGGCACCCTAGAATAGTTGGACCTTTAGGCTTTGCTCTGTATGAAGGATCATATCATCATTGTTATGTATTTTATTCCTTTCTCTGCAATTGCCTTCAGTTTCTTGAAAAGGGAAAAAAAAATCTCCCCAGTTTTCCTAGGCATGTTTTCTTCCTCCCCCAGTTTTGGGACTCCACTCACAGTGGTTTATACTTTCACATTGTGCATAAGCACCTGAATTGTTGCTGTTCAAGTTTGGTACTTGTCAGTAATTTGGGAAAATGTTTTTCTAAGCCAATCCATGTTCTTAAATCTATTGTTAGCTCAAAGCAAAGCTCTGTGATCACTTGTCTACACTGCTGCTAATATTTAGGATTGAGAAGGTTACCCGACAGAAATGGGCAACCAGATTCTTTAAATATTCAAGGAATAGTGTGGGAGGGTCATATAAAACCATTTGTATGAAACTGTAAAAACCCGTTTTTGCATTTTAGCTTGTTGTAGAGCCCTCTAACTGTTTTAAAAAACCCCCAATATTTTAAGATTGGACCTTTATATCCCTTTTTCTAAATGCAAAAGAAATCAGCAGTTGTGTCCACTCTGTGTTGATCATAAAACCAGGCCACTGTTTCATGAACTTGACTGCTTTCCCCTATCAGATATGCAGGCTGTGGATTTATTGCCATTTATTCTGTAAATATTAAGGTTTTTTTCCTAAACTTCCAGCAATCACTTTTACATGTAGACAAATACATACAGTACTTTAAAGATCCCTGTAGCTTGGCTTTTTATATATTAAATCTATTTAAAAATGGAGAAGGGGGGGGGGGGGAATCGCAAACCACAAACCTTCAGATTCTACATTCCACTTTTCGTCCACCCTGACTCCACTATACAAATTCACTATCTTCAGCTAGTATGTTTTAGGGAGAAACAAAAGGTATTGATCCTGAGTTGACCTTTTCCCTTGTCCCTGCCCCCCTTTTGGGCGAACTTGATTTTGTATTAATATTTTGGGGTGCTTAGCTTCATTTTGTGTTTTATTTGGAAATATTTTATATTGCCTTTTTCTTTTTCTTTTCCTTTTTTTTTTTTTAATGGTGGACAATAAGCCAAATGGCTTTCATAAATGTTTTCTACTAGTGCCACTTCTGTGCTCTTCAAACTGAGGATGCAAAAAAAAAAAGAGAAACCCACAAAAAACTAACTTGTTATAATGTTAAAATTATAATATAGCACATGCGTCTATATTACTAACTTACACTAAATAAATATATATACCAAATAAATCATTCTAATATGTGATGTATACTTTTAAGTGCTTTGTTTTTGATGGAGGTGTGCAGATTTGGAAATTAAAAACCTTTCAGGAATTGCTTTTTAAACTTTCACGCCCTATAGGAGAGAGACATGGGATTTTATTTTTGAAAGAAAGTGAGTGATGCTCACTATCAAATGGAAGATGCGGGGTGGGGGGGGACGGCTTTCTATACAACTTTACCAGTTACTTCACTTCTATGTTGTAAACTGAAATCTGAAGCTGCACTGTGTTTAACTGCAGGGATAATCTATGTAAAAAATAAAAGAAATCAGATTTGGAAACAGGAAATTAAGCATGGAAAGAGACCAGCAATTTCCAAGTCCATCCCCAGGCCCAATCCCACAAAGACGTAAGCAAATGCACAACTTCGTGCAGGTGTTTGACTTTCTAAATTTGGGGCACCAGTTTAGAGTTTACCAACCATACCTCACATTTTCTGTGTCCAGATACTTGTGTTATTTGCTGCCTATATAAATTTCTGTCTTTGCTGTTCTGTGTAACGAAATTCTGCTTAAATGTTGTTCTATCCAACACTAGCTCAATAATCGTTAGCATCCACTCTTGTATTTCCCTTCAGGAATTTGTATATTTTACTGAGGTTCCCTTTTTAAATTTCATTTTCTTTACAAAAATAAAATAAAATGCAGTTTTAGTTTCAGAAAAGAACTCCCTTAAAAATGAAAAATTAAGACTTTTGATCTCAGTGGAAATGTGGGTAATTTTAAAAAAAGCTTTTATATGTAATCACTGTACCCTGAATCTCTTTATTATTCTCATCTTTTTATATATATATAAAATGGGGCCAGGACTACAAAGAGCATCTCAAATACAGCTTTGCTAATTTCTCCTGCAGTTCAATGATTGAATGCATTTCTTCAGTTTTATATACACTATCTATGCAGCTCAGAATAAATACCTAAAGAATGCTAAATGATGCAGTAGGTTAGACCTCTGTATAATACTGCATTAAAAGCTTTCTTGAACAATACAGTCAACTTAGGTTCTTGGCTTCTCCTTCCTGTCAACTTGTTGTTTCTTTCAAAAAGTCTTTTAAAAAAAATCCTAATTTATATATATATATATATGTTTGAGTATGTTTCCTTAAAGTTTATGGTCACCATAAAACCTCACAAAGATACAGAATGATTTTTCAGGGAGATGAGAAGGGGGACATGTCTCATGAAGGTTTTCGAAGTGACTGGCTCTTTTTAAAAACAAATAGTGTTTAGACTATTAAAGGAATATTTTCTTATCTAAAGGAAACCTACTTTAGCATTAGGTCCCATTTTATGTTTTGTATCTTGAATTATGCCTTTAAATGTTCTGCAACTCCAAAGTAAAAATCGCATTCAGTTGACTTTTTATATATATGTATGTTTGGGAATTTATTACTTTGGGTTGTGTGTCAAACTCTTGCTCCTGACAAAGTTGTATATTTTGACTCTCAATTTGCAGTAGAGCGTTGGGTCAGAACACTGCCATCTTTGAACAGGCACCTCTGTGAAAAAGATCCACCTTAATGCTTCCAATTTTGCACATCATCCTTTAAAAAAAAAAACTCCAAGAAAATGCAAAAACTGGAATTTTTTGCAATATTATGAAAGATAATCTTATTTTAGCTCATTCTGTGACATGTGCAACTCTTAAGAAAGCCATACTTAATGGTTCTTTTTATTTTTAGATTCTATATTGTGTTTTGGATTTCTGCCTCTTTTAGAATTTCTGCATAGTAAGAGTGCTGTGTGTATGCTTTCATATATATTTATTTTTCAACATGCTTTAAACCTGTCTACAAAAATAAAACTAAAAAATAAAAAAAAACAAGACAGTGTTTGAAGATTGTTGACTATTTTTTTTTTGGCTGGGAATATTCTATATTATACTGACTTTATATTAATTATTATAAACCTGTGTTTGTATTGGAGATGTGTTTAATATTTTGGGGAGGTGGGGAGATTTTAGTAATCAGAAGTCAGTGGGAGAACATGACTGGGTGTTGTACTGATTTTCTGTAAATGTAGTTCAGGTAAATATTACCTTATTTTCTAGTTGATCTCACAGTTTCTTGTCTGCCTGGGCCTGCCAAAGGTATGCCTATTGATTATGATTACTTTATGTGACGGGATTAGCTTAGACATACTTGCAAAAATCAATCAGTTTCAATAAATTGGGAAATTGCTGCTAAAACACGTTGTCTTGGTTTTTTCACACGCTGATTGAGACATGATAGACGTC
The DNA here is from genome assembly GCA_033296515.1 of Macrochelys suwanniensis. Classification (NCBI taxonomy): domain Eukaryota; kingdom Metazoa; phylum Chordata; order Testudines; family Chelydridae; genus Macrochelys; species Macrochelys suwanniensis. The sequence goes on along the minus strand of CM065786.1, from coordinate 3,722,923 downwards.
CAGGAGTCCCATAATATCACTTGAGAGAGTTTGGTTCAGAATCTTGAATGGCCTTTCCCCTCGTTAAATTGTCTCCACGGAGACACCCTGTTGAAGCCCACCTGAGCATCAGAACTATTCATTTTGGAATAAGGGGACCATGTTAAGCACAGCTCATGCAGGAAGATTTATACAGAAGCAAGTATCCCTTCTTCCTCAAGCTCCTTTTTTCCTATCAGTGGATCTGGAGTCCGACTGAGCTGCTCTGACTTGAAGTTTTCTTTAAAATTTCTACATTTTGATGGACATTTTCCTTCGCGTAGATTTTCTTACTAAACTGAAAACCATTTTTCCTCTGCCTCATTCAAAAATTGTAATAGAAATTCCATCTCATCTCCCCACCGATGTAGGGACATGCTTCCAGCTGTACATTTATGACTGTTCGACAGGTTTTAAATGTCCCAAACAATGGGGCTTCCCTTCCCTGGGAAGCCGTTCCACCTCTTGGGACGTTTTCCTTAGTATCCTAAGCAAAAGGCTTCCCTTTTGGAATTCCCATGCCATTACTCCTAGTTATGGGCCTTTGTACTAGACTGAGCTATGGGAGAAGGTGAGAGGAAGTCTGGCTTTAAAAGCCGTGCTTCAAGTGCATGTTTGGAAGGATCCCCATGACATTTGTGTTAGGCTCAGAGACCGCTGTTCTCAGAACAGGCTTTCTCAAACAGTGAGGTCCCATACAGGGGGTGCAGGGAAGAATGTCTGAAAGGAGCCGGAAAATCTTGTAAATGTAAAGGGCAGGAAGCAAGAAAATGCAGATCTTTGTGTGGCCTTTTCTTTTAGATCACCCCCAAGGAGCTTGTTCCACCTCCAACCAAATTCTGTCATAGGCACCCATCAAAGGCTGTTAGAAATTCAATCCTCTGCAGTGATTCTTCCTTGCCACAGGCTGCTACTGTGGCACTGGCTGAAGGCCAGGGAACTGTCTCTGTCCTCAATGCTACCCGGGGTAGAGGCAGCTGCTGTTTCAGGGCAGTGCTGGCCAGGAGGGGCAAGGGTAGCTCCAGGGCACTGAGGCTCCCTTTGAGCCCCTATCCCCTTAGCCTGGTCCCTTTTGGAGTCCTTTAATGTTGCCTCCCACCCAGGTTTCCCCATGAGCCCTCCTCCCCCCACCCCTTTCCCCCGCACTGTAGGTGCTGCACAGAAACCATCTCCTGCAGTGCCAGCCTGAAGTGCCCAAAAACCAAGAGCCAGGCCTTGAACTCAGAAGTTAGGGAATGCCAGAGTGAAGGCTACATGGGCAACCTCAGTCTGGCCCCCTTGTGCACATGCATTGTGGTGCAGTCTGTAATTACATGCCACTTTTCCCCGCAGGACCCCTGCCTCCTCTAGGGCTTCTCAACCGTTCTCTTTCTGAGGCCCCCGCAACATGCTATAAAAACTCCACAGTCCACCTGTGTCTCAGTAACTGGTTTTCTGCATATAAAAGCCAGGGCCGGCGTTATGGGGTAGCATGCGGGGCAACTGCCTGGGGCCTCATACCCCAGGGACCCCCCCCCTTGCAAAGCTCCATTGCTCAGGCTTTGGCTCCAGCTCCGGGGGGTGTGGGGCTTAGGGCCTGCGCTTCAACCCCAGGCGGCGGACTTCGGCTTTCTGCCCTGGGCCCCAGAAAGTCTCGTGCTGGCCCTGTTGGCGACCCCCCCCCCCCCCCAACCCCAAAACCTGCTCGCAGCCCTCTAGGGGGCTCTGACCCCTGGTTAAGAACCAGTGCTGGAGTGGACGGGACAGATGCACATGGAGGCTGGATTAAGGGGGCCTGGGCAGTTGTAAATCCAGCGTTCCCTAAATGGGGGGTACTTGGTTTTACAGTCTTGACATTTGTCACGTCGGTTTTTTTGTGTGTGCGATGCGAGGCCTGTAGCCTGGCGTTTAGAGCGCAGGGCGCTTGCTGCTACCATGTCTCGGTGAGCGTGGAAAGTGGCCCAGAACGGCTTGAGAACCGCCAGATGGGCAGCTGCTCTGGAGGGGAAGGAGCTGCCTGCTGCCATCTACTGGTGAACAGGGAGAAGAGACTGAATTAGCCGGGCCTCATTTGCATTTTTTTTTACATGAAAGTTTTAGGGTTTGTGGTGAATATTAGTTTTTGGTTTTTGAGTGAAAGGATAATGAAATGTTATCCTTGCTGGGTGACAGAAGGCAAAAGAACTGCACCAAATGTGCCCTGGATGAGGGGTCACCCTAACCAATTCTCTTCTGTCATGGTTGGATAGTGAAATATGGACAGAAACCAAAAGGGTAAGTTTATTCCTTACTATACTGAAATCATCACTGCTGAGTTAAACGAGGAAGCCTCAGGACCAGACCCCATAGTACTTCTCCTAGGGGTTGGAAATGGGCCTGCTGAACTCTGGACTTTGCTAACCAGGAATAATCAGTGACGAGTGCAGTAGCAGAGGGGGAAGGTGACTGACAACCAACCAACAATGAGAGGATGTAATGGAAAAAGGAAAAGGGGATAGAAATTGTTAAAGGGACATTTTCTTATCATGTAACACACCAGCCCTTTGGGAACTGAGCTGAACTTCTGTGTCCCCTTTTCCTTGAATACAGTTTTCCTTGTTTCATACTCAGACTCCATGCTTGCGAGTGGGGAAGTATTGCCTGTTGAAGATGCCCTGGGAAGGCATTTAGTTCTCCCAGGTTTCTGGGAAGGGGTTTGAGCTGGTATTTAATTCTAAAAGGAACCCCTAGATATTTGAATTTGGTTATTCTTGCTGCTGACTACTCCAGGCAGAAGGGTTACACTAACATATTATAGAGTAGACTTTACCCTTTTTTGTGTCCGTATGATATCAAGTACCAGTTCTCCACCTCTTCCGTGGGTAAGCATCTTATGTTAAAAAGTGGCTCTAATCTAACAAAACATGTATAACAGCCCAAGCAAGCAAAGGAAGTGACAGTATAGTTCCTGCAAGTCTTGCTTTAAATACGTTTGCATCTAGGTTTTGCCCATTCATTATTGCTGTGAAGTGTGTTCCTTTCTCGAGGGGGGGACACATGGGAAAAATAGACCCTGACCCCCATCTATATAGAATACACACACTAGGTAAAATGAGCAAGAACCTCACCAGCTCTTCCTACGAGCTGAGCCGCAGGTAAACCGGGGTGGAGGTACCCGCCGCCCTCTAGTAGATGTGGTTGCTGCCACTCCAGCTTCGGGGTGGTGGAATTGGCCGAGGGAGAGGAGTCCTTACACTGGCGTGGCTGGGGGAAAATACACCATCTCCTACATGGAATGAACAGATGGTGCAAATGGGCCCAAAGTCTGGCTCCTGGCGTGAGCAGTGCCCTGGGTCTCACTGCAGCCATGTGCACAGCAGGCTGGGGCTTTTGCAGGGGGGCAGCCCTAGCGGCAATGATGGTGGAAGGGAACAAAGGGGTACAGCCTGATGCATGGCTGGACCCATCTCGCCTGGGCCCACGCCCAGCCCGGCACTCACCCTGCCCCTTCCCCCGCTCAGCCATGGGCAGCTGTCTCCTTTCATGCCTCGCTGCTCACCTGGCCGCTTGTGTGCCATCATTGCTCACATTGTGGTATACGCTGGGACGCAGCCTGAGACGGGGGCAGGATGAATCTCTCCCCACCACCCGTCCGCTCTCACAAGGTCTTGGCAGGATCCTGCTCACCAGCAATGCCCCAACTGAGACGAGTGAGGTGGTTTTCCCAAAGGGAAAACAAGACAGCATGGGGCCAGCCTGCAGCCCCCTGCTTCCCCCCCCGCCACACACACACACACCCAAGCCTGCCCTCCCTGCTTTCTGCCAGCACGTGTCGGGCCTGAGACCCCCCCCCCCTCCACCCCCTTCCCGAGCCACCCTGCCACCCACAGGGGCTGGCTCAAGACCTCCCTCTACCCCCTGCCACCCACAGGGGCTGGATCGAGACCCCCATCTACCCCCCCGCCCCCCACAGGGGCCAGCTTGAGACCCCCATCTACCCCCCCCGCCCCCCACAGGGGCCGGCTCAAGGCCCCCTGCTGCCTGCCCATGCATGGCTGGCTTGGCCCAAGCCGCTCTCCCTAGCCCTCCCTCCGGTGCAGGCCTTGTGTTGCTGCTTGCCCATCCCCCCACATGGTCCTCTGTGCCCCATAGGGGGAGGGGGGCTCACACCCCACCCCACCCCACCTTTTTTGGCAAAACTGCATTTGTCCAGTTTGCACTTGCCAGCTGGTGAGCCATTGGCTGGGACAGATGCCTAGAGTTGGCAAACACGGCGGGGCCAGCCAGGCTAGGGCTTTACAAAGGGCGTGTGTGCGTGAGTGTGTGTGTGTATATATAATCTAGATATAAAACGCACACGCACGCCGTCGGGGTAGCTGGGCGGGGGGGGGGGGTGGGGTGACCTGCACCCCCAGGGCTGGCGTGAGGACTGGTATAGCGCTGCTGCGCAGACCAGCCGGGCCAGGCCTGATGGGCCCCTTAGGAGGCTCTTGGCCCAGGCATACTCGGGGGGACCAGTTGGGGTGGGGTGGGAGGGGAGTTGACTCTTATGCCTGCATGTGGTTGGGGGGGGGGCCCTAGCTGTGCATTTCCTCCATCCAGGCGTTGTTCGTACCACGCCCTGAGTTGCGCCCCCCCCCCCCCCACACACACACACCCACACAAGGCCGAGCCCACCCTGCTCTGGTGAGGAGCAGGGGGGCCTGCCATGGCTCGAGCTGCAGTAGCAGGTGATGGGCAGCAGGGGGTGCCCACGCTCCACCTGGCCCCGCAGCAACACTCCCTGGGGCGGGGGGGGGGCAGCATGCCGGGGTCGGGGGTGACTTCAGGCCTTGTGCTGGGGCCTGCCCCTGATGCTTTGCTTTGGCATATGCCCAGCGCTGCCCTCCCCACTACGGCCTGCTCGGGTTGCTGCCAGACATGGCAGGGGGCGGGGAGCGGTGCCACAGCCAGCACTTGGCTCCTGGGTTTGCGGGTGTTGCACTGGGCAAAGAGGCTACGGTCGCCAACTTTCTGCTTGCCCCACCCCTCCACTCACTCCATTTCCCCACCCCCCGGCGCGTTTTCACCAGACTGGGGCGGGTGGGGGTATGTGGGCTCTGGGAGTGAGGCCGGGGATGAGAGGTGCAGGAGGAGGCTCTGGGCTGGGGAAGGGGGGGGGGGGGGGGCGAGGCGTTCAGAGTTGAGCCGGGGGTGGGGTATGTGGGCTCTGGGAGGGCGTTTGGGTGCAGGAAGGAGCTGAGGGTTGGGGGGTGCAGGCTCTGGGAGGGGGTCTCGGGGTTGGGCTCCAGGAGGGGGTTCAGGGTGCAGGATCCGAGTGGCGGTTACCTCAGGCGGCTCCCGGGAGCGGCCGGTGTGTCCCTGCAGCACCTAAGCACAGGGGTGGCTGGGAGCTCCGCGCGCCGCCCTCGCCTGCAGGCGCTGCCCACGCAGCTCCCATTGGCCATGGCTCCTGGCCAATGGGAGCTGCGGAGCCGGCGCACAGAGGCTCCCTGGCCGCCCCTGCCCGCTTTTGGGAGCTGCAGCGGTCCTGCCTTAGCCCCACTACGCCACCAACTGGACTTTTAATGTCCCAGTCAGGGGTGCTGACTGGAGTCGCCAGGGTCCCTTTTTGACCAGGCGTTCCAGTCAAAAACCAGATGCCTGGCACCCCTAGAAGAGGCCATGGGGCTGAAACCAGGGACCCAGCTGCCACTGACCCTTGCGCTGCTGCTCAGGAAGGGGGAAGTCTCTGCGCCTTCTGCACCACAAGCCCTTGACCGCGGGAGCTGTTGGGGGGTGGGAGCAAGGGAGGAGGAGCGGGCGGCCCACACCCCTGGTTGGAATCAGAACAGGCCCTATAGTGCTGAGCTGAGGCAGATTCTCCTTTAGCCCACACAGTACGGGCCTGGCTGTGATGGACAGGCGAGGCCGGGTTCTACCTCTGTCTCTGGGCCACTACGCAGGGCAATTGCCTGAGGCCTCATGCCCCAGGGGCCGCTGCAAAGCTCCATTGCTCAGGCTTTGGCTCCAGCTCCGGGGGGGTGTGGGGCTTAGGGCCTGCGCTTCAACCCCATGCGGCGGGCTTCGGCTTTCTGCCCTGGGCCCCAGAAAGTCTCGTGCTGGCCCTGTTGGCGGCCCCTCACCCCACCCTGAAACCTGCTCGCAAGAACCAGTGCTGGAGTGGACGGGACGGATGCACATGGAGGCTGGATTAAGGGGGCCTGGGCAGTTGTAAATCCAGCGTTCCCTAAATGGGGGGTACTTGGTTTTACAGTCTTGACATTTGTCACGTCGGTTTTTTGTGTGGGCGATGTGAGGCCTGTAGCCTGGCGTTTAGAGCGCAGGGCGCTTGCTGCTACCATGTCTCGGTGAGTGTGGACAGCGGCCCAGAGCGGCTTGAGACCCGCCAAATGAGCAGCCGCTCTGTAGGGGAAGGAGCTGCTTGCTGCCATCTACTGGGGAACAGGGCGAAGAGACTGAATTAGCCGGGCCTCATTTGCATGTTTGTTATGGAAAAGTTTTAGTGCGTGTGGTGAACATGAGGTTTTGGGGGCAAGGATAATGAAATGTTGTTCTCCTTGCTGGGTGACAGCAGGCAAAAGAACTGCCCCAACGGTGCCCTGGACGAGGGGTCACCGTGGGGAGCAGCACAATGTGTCCCCCAGGCGGAGGTGGACTTGCGCCAGTCTGAGCCAGGTTGCCCTCGTTACTCAGCGTCAGTTGCATAAGCCTCGCTGGCCTGTAGCTGGGCCCCTGTGCAGACCCTTAACCTGGTAGCTAGTGGGGCAGGAGTTCCCTTCGACTAAGTTATGACATCTGTTGTCAACCTGTGCTCGTCCCAGGACCGCTGCGGGCCGGCTGGGCACTAGAGCGTTGGCTGGCAGGCAGCAGGACCATTTGAACCCCTGGGGAGCTGGCCCACAGCACTGGCTCCTCTTCCTTGTTCCCAGCTCCTCAGTTACACCAGTCGCTAGAAGTCCATAGAGACTTGGCCAGGGTTACGTCTCCTGGGTAGCTAGTGGCGTGGTTACACGCAGAAGCTTGGAGGACCCTGAAGGAGGCGTGGATACAAGATGGTTTGAGCCAGGAGAGAATCCTGGCACTGAGAATTTGACAGCGCCCCACTGCAGAAGAGCTGTGGGTTTGCTTACGGGGCCTTTCTGTGACCCCCATCGTGCCCCAGGTAGAACGTGGCCACCACCCACTGCTGTCAGGGCCTGATTAAGACAGAGGAGGTGGCGGCACCTATAGGAAGTGACAGGTTAGGGAGCAGCAAGCTCAAGGGGCGTCAACTGGCAGAGCTCTGTCCGGCCACGGTGGGATTTGTGATGGACAGAGCTGTGTCGGCACAAGGCCGTCGCATAGCCAGAGCTAGCCCAGCCGAGCTGCACTGTTGGCAGCACGTTCCTTGGAATGAGCTGTGCTGGCCCCGTTTTGCCGGCATAAGCTGCGGCTGCACCAGGAGCGTGTGGCCCGTGGAGCCACGCAGGCAGAGCGCTCCTCAGGGAAGGGTCTTGGTTCTCTGCCTTGGGGCAGCCAGCGGCAAGCTGAGTTTTCAAACTAAACAGCGCTGTGTCTGCCGGGGGGCCTGGCTGAACCGTTCCAACAGTCAGCTGTAGGCCCCTACCCCTCTTGGATGGAAGCTCCAGCAGCTCAGGGAACAAGCCCAACTTGTTCCATTCCCCACGTCCCATTTTCCTCGGGACTGCAGGGGGGTGACGATGCCGGAGGCAGCTCTGCGGTGAGGAAGCTGGAATCACCCCCACGGCCCTGGTTGCAAGTACAGTTTACCCCAGAGGCCCTAGGGTCAGTGTTTCTCAACCTTGTTGATACCAGGGCCGGGCTTGCTGCCTTCCTAAACGGTCAGGGAAATCTCAGGGACCGGTGCCAGTCTGCAGGCCGGTCGTTGAGAAGCGCTGGCAAATGCAACAAGCATGGTTCAGTGCATCACATGCCCTCCGGTGGCAGCTCCATCCACAAGTTTACTGCTCTGCAAGCTGACGGAGTCACTCCATTGGGGGCAGGAGCAGAGGCCACAGCCCCTAGGCACCGATCCAGGAAAGTATTTGTGTACAGGCGTAACTTCAAGCACATGAGCAGTCACCCGCTCCCATGAGCCGTTCCCCACTGGTGAGTACTGGGGATGGGTCATTACACACCCAGCTCCCATCGGCCCCACTGCCCTGCCCTCCGATCCACCAGCCAGCGCTGCAGCTCAGCCGCCCCACCCAAACTCTCCCCCCGAGCCGGGCACAAAAGGCAGACGGAGAGGAACGAATCTGAAAAACACAAAATCTTTTATTTCTCTTGTGTGTCTGACCAACCCTCCCTTCCCTGGGCACAAGAGGGACCTGAGCGAAGCACCCGTGCGACAAATAGCATCGGCCCAAATTCCACTTGCAAAATCCTGGAAGAAAACTGTTAAAAAGGGGCAGCCCCAGCGGTGCCTGCCCCTGCCCCAGCCGCCCCCCTCCCTGCCTGGAAGAGCTACAATCCTGGGTCACAGAGTGCAATCCCCTGGGCCGGTTGTGTACATTCTAGCCCAGGGAATTCAAGGCTGGTTCCACTCGTTCCGTTTTGTTTTGCATTGCCGTTTACAAACCCCCTTTTCCAAGCGCTGTTTGGCTTCGTTACTTGTCCCTGACCTAGCCTGGGAAAGGCCTTGCTGCCTCTTCGTCTCAGGCTGCATCGAGCCTGCAAGCTGGGCTGGTTTGTGCAGTTGCGGGAGAGACGGCATGGCCTTACTGTCCTCCCCACCGACCGAGCCCAGCCTCGTGCATGTCCCCCTGCTCTGGTCCTGACTCACGTGAGCAGGAGCTGGGATCCACAGGAGCCTCTCCGGGGGTAGGATCCCAGGGTCTCACTACACCTGCTCGCGTTCTTCATCTTTGCTTTTCCCTCCAGTCTGAACAGCTCAAATGAGGACTGACTAGGCGGGGCAGGGCTCCTACAACATGCATGATCATGCCTTCCCCTTCGCCGGGGGGCACTGTGGGACCTGGCACGTGGTGCCTCGCCCCCCCACCCCCCCCCCGCCGATGCCCTCTTTGGAAGGACGAGCTGGCTCAGCGAATGCACGGGCACTGGTGCATTCTTCCACTGCAGCGTGGCTTTCTGCTAGGGCTAGTTTGCAATGCAGAGCTCGGTACCAGTAATCGGCAGTGGCCAGGGTAGGCCACAAGGCCAAGAGAAAGGGCTGGTCTGACAACCGTTCCCGCCCAAGCTTTGTGTTATTAGCCAGGACCTCAGGTTCCTAGAGGGACCCGCCCGGGCCAGGAAATCCAAGCAGAGGGACCCCCCCAGCTCAACCCTGCTTCAGTGCAGCTGCAGAAAGCATCAGTACCTACAAAGATCCCTAGTGCATGAACCTGTCAGAGAGTCCCACAAGGTCAGAGAAATGGGTAACATCACACAGCTCAGGGAACCAAACTCAAGCTACATTCATTGGCTGGTGACCAGCTGGTTCACAGGTCAGAGCTAAATTCACCTCTGGGGAGGGGGACGGCTCAATTCCCCTGAATTGCAACTGCCTGTACCGAGGGCAGGCGGGCGTTCCGAGCGTGGCTAGTCGGCAGCACATCTTTGGTCCACCCAAATCTCTCTCGCGTATTCCCTGTTCATTGGGCTTTAATCCTCTAAGAACGTATCCAAGGCGTGAGGAGAACACACACACGCACGCACGCAGCTCAGGCCGGCCCCTCGCTGCAACCCGTTACCTTCCCCTGCCGCACAAAGTCGGAGGGGACACCTCTGTGGGCAGCGGCGAGGCTAGAATGGGCGAAAGGCCCCTGCAGGGCAGGGAGCTGGTGGCCAATCTCTGGGGCGAGGGCGGCACGGCCAGCCAAAGCCGCTCAAAACAAATTAGCCGCCGAGGCACTTGCATTTGCCACGGCCAGGTAGGTCGCGTGGCCAGCTCTGTTCTCCCGCCGCACCGAGCTTGTTTGCAGCAAGTGCAGCCAGAGAAAGGAAAAAGGCCCCCAGGGTTCCTTGGGCAGCCCCCTGCACCGACCCTCCCAGTGCAGGGACCCCACTGGTGCTGCAACCACCCGGAGCAGACAGCAATTGCAGCCAGCTGCGTGGCACGGCCCCATCCCCGGTTGCCCCCACGGCCCTGCCAGCAGGGCCCCATCGCCGCTCGACACACATCAGAGCCCGCACGGAAGGCGCCAGGGAAACCACAGACTCCGCACCCTGCACAGCAAACCACAGAGGGGTTTTCCCACTGGGCAGGGAAGAGACTTCTCTGCTTTACCGCTTAGGAGCAAGATCAGCAGCCATGGGATGACCCCGCTCCCTCCAGCCTGTGCCGCCCCGCCCCTTGCAGGCCATTCCCATGCTCAGTACGTTCGCTTTGGGCAAGGTTTCTGCCACAGCTCCTGAAATACCATCTCCAGCATCCAGTGGACGCGCCTGTCGGACCTTTGAAAGACACCAGCAGCGATGGAGTCTGCTGCTCCTGAGCCACCGGCCAGCAGCTGGGGATGGAGGATTGTCGTATCGCTGAGACCCAACCCGCACTAGGACTGCAACCCTGCCAGAACCAGCCCCAGGCCCACACAAGCTCCCCCCGCCAGGAGAAAGCCTCGTGGGTGCAGAGCCGTCACCCGGGGCAACGCTGGGATCCCACCTGGCTTCCACTGGGCTGGGAAAGCAGGAACTGAGCCCTACGGGAGGAGGATCCCGGGAATCCGTGGGGAGATCTTACAGCAAATGGGGATGAACGTGCTGAAGAAAGCAATGAAACGGTCATTAACGCACCAGGCCCCGTGGTGCCAGCAGCACCAACCCTGCTGCGTGGGCAGCCCCTTCCCTGGGGTAATGCTTCCCCGCTTTGCCTGCGGCTGCAAGAGGCGCACCCCTCCCCTCCCCCAATCACTTGGCCTGGGGAAATCACAGTGCAAATTCGCTTTCTTAATAAAAGTGAGCTGTGTGCTAGTGAGCAGGGCCAGCCCCTGGCCCCGAACTCCCTGATTTACCCTCAGTATTGTCACACCCCAGGCAGGGCACATGTCCCTTCACCCCCCACTCTCCCCAAGAGCTCAGCCCTGAGGGTGGGGGGCACCGTTTCCATGCTTGTTCAGTCCCTGGCCCTGGGGGAAGCTGCCAGCATTTGCAGAGGGTTAGACTCGATGACCCCTGCAGTCCCTTCTAACCCTCTGACTCTACGGGACACTAACCACCGGGAACCAGACAGCAAATGTGAAAAATTGGGATGGGGGTGGGGGGATAATAGAAGCCTATATAAGGAAGAGACCCAAAAAATTGGGATTTGTCCCTATAAATTTGGGACATCTGGTCACCCTAGTCCCAGGCCACAGACGAGCCCTCGAAGGGAGGGTTCTGGTGACTACAGACCAGCACCAGCTTTGAACTCGTGCCCCTGGCGGTGGACTGGGGTTAGTGCTAGCAGGTCCTCACTACACCATGCAGTGTCCTACCCAGAGAGAAGCCTGGGGCATGCGACCCTCCACCCTCCCCCGGAGCTCCCCCAGAGACAGCGGGTTCTGCGGGATCCAGGAATTCTGAGCAGCTGGGAAGCTCAGTCATGGTGGAGCAAGGGGTGAAGATGGACCCCTGGAGCTTGAGAGGGAGGATAAAGGCTTCAGGAGGAAAATAGCCCAGAACACCAGAGCTCAGAATGATCCGTCCTGGAGCACGGGTGAGCTCCATTCTATAGAACCGTGCTGGGATCCTGCCCCCTGTGGCACCAGGAGCTCTCACCCCACACCGGCTGCTCTGCTGCATGGGGCCCGCTGGGTCACGCCCCACGTCACCTCACTCTGAGTCTGAGCACAGGAGCTGGCCAAGGAGGCACCTGGCCAGGGCTTCCGGCTGGGGATAAATTAGGAGGTTTGACCCTGCTGCATTCTCAGAAAGGCTTCGAAATGCTAGAAGTGGCAGGAGATTCCTATGATCCTGCATGATCCCTGATCAGCTGAGAAACACAGCAGGCACCAGCAGGATCTGGGGTTTGCATCCCAACCCCTCTCCCCTGGAAGGATCCAGCGTAGGCCCATGGCTAGTCAGAGCCCGCCCTACAAAGCCACCATCACGCTACCTCTCTGAGCCACCCAGAGACAGCGCCCCCTCGCCACGTGGTCCGAGTCAGGAGATCAAGAATGACTGGACCAAATTTCCATGAGCAGAGCCCGAAAAGAACTGAGGACAGCAACAGCTGAGCAGTCTCTCCGGCCATCTTGGGGAATTCTTCAGGGGCAGGAAAAGATGGCAGCAATTCTGAAATCGGTGTCCCAGGACTTTGCTTTCCCGGCCCTGCCCTCAGACTGTTGGACAGCAGAACCGGCAAAGCTTCCAACCGAGTTCTCGGCAACGTTTTTCAACAATGGGAAAATACCATTGAACGTTCAGAGAACCATTAAAATGCTTTAAAAAATGCTCAGGGTGATTATTTTTTACTTAAAAATAAACCATAAAAACCAAAAACCAGTTTGACCACATGGGCCGCTGTAGGGTCACCAGGCTAGAAATTCCCACAGCTCAGCCCCCGTCCCCAAAACATACACAGTCACCCCTCCACACCGATAGATCAGGAATCATTGGGCTAGGTACTCCCACACCACAACCCTCCCAGCACTGTTTTCTTCCTGTGCTGAGGACCAATCAGAACTATATTACTGGCTGGGGGGGGAGGGGGGGGGATGTTTTAAACACACCCAAACCGGGCAGGTTTGTGCAGGCGATTGCTACACCCCAAATCCTTGCAGGATGGAAACCGGGGCAGAGAGTTCCTCCATGGAATCAGGCTTAGGGTCACTTCTCAGCCGGATACACGAGACTAACACCCCCGAACTACGGCCCTGACTCCTAGTACCTTTGACATTCAGGAGCTGCCCCCCCGGGAGCATTCACGCCAATACAGCCCTGACCCAGGGCTCCCTTTCCCCACCTTAGTTACAAACACACACTGGCCTGCCACCACGCCTAGCCAAGTCTCCAAGCACCATACACCCATCTGTGAATTAAGTCTTGCGTTGGCCAGCCAGCATTATCCTTGTTTTACACGGGTGAAGTGCACTGGATCCTGCTCCCACTGAAACAGATGCAGGAGGATCAAGCCCCATGTTAATTGCCCAAAGCCATGCAGCAAATCCGTGGGTATGGCAGAAAACCCACCTGGATCAGTACCCCCTCCCCCCACCCCCATCAGACCATCCTCCCTGGTTACAGAAGGCCCATTCCCAGCCTGGCACTAGGCTAGGCCACGCCCTCACCTCCCTGGAAACAATCAACCTGCTGAAGCCGGTGGGACATGTAAACGTCCTCCTGCCCCTACGAAAATCCTGGAGATTGGAAGCACTCACGAGGGGCCAGCGCGGCTGCGTAGGGCTCAGCCCTGCAGACCAGCTCTCACCACGCGTGAGCTGCCACACCCAGGCATGGAACGCTGCAGGTTTTCAGGGCCGGACCCGGAGCAAGCAGGATCAGCCCTTCTGCAACAAGCCATGTGGCAACAGGGGGAGAGGCTGGACCCTGCCCAACCAGGGCCTTGAAACGCTCAAGATCACTTTCCCCCTTTGGCTTTTTAAGCCGGGTGCCAATGCAGGGCGGGAAGTGCTTCAGGCAGCTGCCAGCAGAACAACAAAATAGCAACGACACGAGGGAGTGACCTAAGCACTGGGAGCCGGGAAGGGCAGAGTTTCTCTCACGGACTCCTGGGGCTTTGGGCAAGTCACTTGAGCCCACTGGCCTCAGTTTCCCCATCCTAATTACGGTTGCTGACAGAGCGGCTGGGAGATTAATCGATGTCTGGAGCGTGGGGTAGAGGGGCCGAGTCGCTAAACTATATCGGGGGAGAGAAAGCTCAGTGGTTTGAGCATTGGTCTGCTAAGCCCAGGGTTGTAAGTTCAATCCTTGAGGGGGCCACTTAGGGATCTGGGGCAAAAAAATCTGTCAGGGGACAGTACTTGGTCCTGCTAGTGAAGGTAGGGGACTGGACTCAATGACCTTTCAAGGTCCTATTTTTTGGGTGGGAGGGATAGCTCAGTGGTTTGAGCATTGGCCTGCTAAACCCAGGGTTGTGAGTTTCAATCCTTGAGGGGACCATTTAGGGATCTGGGGCAAAAATTGGGGATTGGTCCTGCTTTGAGCAGGGGGTTGGACTAGATGACCTCCTAAGGTCCCTTCCAACCCTGAGATTCTGTGATTTCCAGATACGTTTCCCGTGGGGCACTGCAGGGATTTCTGCAGGCAGCCTACGGCCAGGGCAACACAAACGCCTTCTCTCCTCCAGAGCCACCCTCCACACACACTATAACCCAACCCATCAGCCAGACCAGTGCTGGGGTTTCGCAATACCATTCACTGGCCTAGTCTGCACTAGGCAATGCCCCGCGAAGGACTAGATGCTGGTAAACTGCCACAAAAGGCAGGTCTGCTACCTGCCTTCACTGCAGGGGAAGAAAGGAGGAACCCGGGACAGAGGGTCTATGCCAGTGGCCACCAGCTGTGGTCCATCAGCCCGGCTCTCGCACCCTGGGCTTGGCAAAGTGACTGCGGGATCCCAGGGAAGGAGGCATTTGCACTTTCCACTCTCTGGCTCCCTTGGCCCCTGCAGTCCTGATCTCTCCTTCACCCCTAAGGGGTAACCCCTGTTGCTGAACCCTAAAAACCTACCCCTACCCCCACCAATCTATTGGGAGACAAGGGAGCCTCCCTCACACCCTCCCCAATTCTTGCTTTCTCCATGATTCACGGGTATCACAGACACAGGGCCTGTCTACACAGGGACATCAAGGCAAATTAATTCAAATTAACCGAGGGTGTCAATTTGAAGTAGATTAGTTAAACTGAATTCAAGCCCTGTTTGGATGCTGCTATTTGGAATTAAAGTGGCCTTAATTTGGTTTAGCTTAATTAACTTTGGAAGTAAATTAAGATAAACTGAATTAAAGCCACTCTCATTCTGAACCAGGGTGTTCACACAGAGGTTTATTTAAACAACATTAAAATTCACACCTTTAATTAATTCGGATTAAGTTTCCTGGATGTGCCCCTCTAGAAAGCCCAGAGGTTCCTCTTTACACTCGGAGGCAGCAAAATCTGGGCTACAGGGGCAGTGCCAGCGCTGGTTATTGTGGTCCCATCCGTCCGCCCAGGGACACGTCTCAGATTGTGTGGCCATCGGGTCTCCCCTTGGCTTGCCCACTCCCCCAACAGACTTGCCCCTCCTGCGTTCTCCCCTGGCCAAAGGCTGCTCACAGCTATGGTCAGGCAAAGGCTGGAGCGGAGGGTCTAGCACAGCCCTGCTGCCCTGGATCAGCAAGTCTCGCTCCGCAGTAGCTCAGGCCAACAAACACTACACAGATTCCCAAGGCTAAGAACCCCACATAGGGGGCCCAGCAGCTGCTCTAGCTTTTCTGCATTCAGCTGCCAGAGGGCCAGGGGGAGGTCGTCCGCCCTCCCAGCCCAAACAAAACACCACCCTGCCCATTCAAAGGCTGCTCCTTTGGTGCGGCCAACCACTCCCCAGGCTAACCTCCAGAGGGGGACGAGTCAAAAAGGAAGTTTGAAACAGCCCCTCCCCCCAGGTGAAACCGACTCTGCCCCATTGGTCTCAAAGCCAGGACAGACCCAGACAGCAGCTCGGCTGGAAGTCCCCAGCTCCACGCTGCTGGGGAAGAAAGGCCTGTGGCCGGAGGCTTAGAAAGCACAGTCTGAGCAGGGACAGGCCTGTCTGCACAGAAGGGAGGCCGTGCCCTGGACAACAGAGCAGCCTCCAGGCATTGCAGCACCTGGGCAGAAGGTGGCAAAGTCCCTTCACTTCGGTCTGTTCCAAGAGACCGCGAGACGCTTGGCGTTTTGCCTGGGCCTTTGCCCAGTACCAACACAAACGACCCAATTCATGCCTGGCCCAGTTCCACAGCAGGGCAGCCAGTGCAGAGACCAGCCAAGAGCACAGAGCAAGCCGGGGGGAAGGGAGAGCAAACATTTTTGAAAATTGCACCAAGTTCCCACATTTAATCGGTCAATGAGTCACCCACAGCCTAGCACCGAGGGCTAGTGACCACGATCAACTTACAAGCAGAAGGCGGGGGGGAAAACACAGATGGGGCACGTGGGGGTATTCAAAAGGGAGAATATAACCTGTGTCATGAGTGTGAAAAAGCCCCATATCACCATCCCCAGCAAGGCAAAACGGATTGTGCCCAAAGGGAAACAGTCAAATCATTTATCATTAAACTACCAGGAGAGAGCCCATTATGAACATTATTCAAAGCCTAGAGAGGCCAGGGGCCCAACGGGAGCTACCTTAAGAGGGGCCTGGGTTTTCAGTGCTGAAAATCAGGGCCTAGGAAGGCAGCTCAGGTTGGATGCCTGAAAACCGCGGGTTACTCTCGAAAGCCTTGTCCTAACTCCGCCAGCTCGCGTCACGGCCCAAGCGCGTGGCCGCACTAGGAAGAGAAGCGGAAAACCTGCCTCCCCGGGCTGTGCTACAAGCCTCTGCCGGTGCACAAGTTGAAGCAAGAGTGGACACCACTCAAGTCCCACCTACGCGGTGGGCATAAGCGGGATTTCAGTGGTCTCCGTAGCACCACTTACGTACTTAAATTAGACACCTGCCTAAGCACCCTGCCAAGGACTATAACTCTGGAGTATCCCCCCCGGCACGGACCGTACTGCTCAGGCACAAAGGGCAGCAGAGGAGTATTCATTATACATTCATAAGAGGGAGCTTTTTGCACTCAAATCCACCTTAGTCGGGCCACTTGGTGCACAGACAATCGGTTTTGTTTACAAAAAACCCAACAACAAGATACATAGAATTGAGCCAGGCTACAAACACTGAAAAAACAATCTTACAAATACGGCTTCGTAAACACACGCACGCACACAGAGACTCTTGTCTTTGCATCCAGCAAACGGATTTTGGGGGATTATCTCAGACATTAACGATCAAGGCAAAATTCCAATGGACGTTGTCCGGGGTTGCTGCCGTCAAGACTGCAGGGCAAACCAAAAAAGGGGCAAAGGGAAAACTACATTTCCCAGCAACCAGTGCTGCTTGCTTATAAACAGGGTTTCCAAGGGGGGGGGGGGATGATGGGAGAGAGAAAGGATTCTGGGAAATATAGTCCCTACAGAATCAAATCTAGAGACATGCTTTTGGAAAGCAAGGAGATGAGGGTTTTCTCCATCTCTCTCGTGCCCTGGGAGGGAATATTTAAAATACCACCTTTAATATATTTTATTAAAAAAAAACACACACACAAAGAAAAGAATAAAGAAAACTCTTTGTGCAGTTTGGCTTAGTGCAAATGGGCGCGTTGACGCAGGCACTTCCGGGCGCTCTCGTTGCCACGGGAGCGAGGTTTTTTTTCCCCCTCCTTTATAAAAAACAACAAAAAACTTTAATACCTCATCCTGGGTGGACGCAAGTCCCCCGTCGCTGCCCTCTGCACCCGGGGAGCTGGGCTCCACACGCAGAGGGGCGACAGAACAGGTGCGGTTGCGGGAGGGGCAGGTAGCGAGCCACATTTTCCACGCAGAAAGGGACGGCCAAGAGACACTGCTTTTCCCAGGCACAGCTTATTCTTAGGCAGTCGTCGTGTCCCCCCCCCAAGCACCGCTGCTTTCCCCCCCACCCCGTGTCCATCCTGGACACAGAGCTCACAGATCTGGCGTCTTCAAACGGTTGAGGCGTCTGTGGCCGAGTCCATCTCTCCCCCACCCCCCCCAAAATCGAGAATTCCCTGAAGGAGTGGGGGAGATAAACAGCACCGTCCCCCCTTGTCCCAGGGACGCTGGGTGTTTTAGCCCACCAGAGTCAGGACTCAGATCGGACGTGGCACTTTAAAACCAAGAGATAAAAAAAGAAGGGTAGACAACGGCTGCTCGGAACCTCGTCACATCCCGGTGGGCTGCAGCGGGCGGGGTCGGGTCCTTTTCTTGGTCTAAAGTCCGTTTCGGTGGCGAACGGTGGTCGGCGAGATTCCAAAGCAAAAACCAAAAGGGAAAGGAGCTCGCGGCTTCCTGCGTGTGCACAGTACCGGGTCCGCTCCCCTCCTTTCCCACGGCGCGATCGGGAGCTGGCGGTGGAGACTGGCCTCCCGCCGCCGGATCCCAGCGCGTGGACATCCCTGGCTCTGCCAGATCCCTGAAGGCAGTCAGACGGTGGGAGGGGAGGGGAAGAGGAACGTAGTGAAGGAAGAGAAAATAGCTTATTTCCACAAGAGAGTGATCAGAAAAGCTCCGTGCTACGGACGTGGGTGTAAGTGTAAAGCTTCCAAGAGACAAGAGCACGAAGCTAGCGGGGAGGAGACAGGATGAGGCTCCACAAAAAAAAAAAAAATAGAGCGCCAGACGAATGGCTCCCAGGGGCCCAATCCTGGAGGGAACCTGATGTAAGATGGCGTCGGGAGCTGTGTCGCACCAATGGGGGTGGAGGGGGGAAAACGAGTTTTTTCCTTTTCAAGGACAGCCCCTTCCTTTCACCCCTGCCCCCGACGCCTAGAATCACCGCCCTACAATTCCTCAGAGCAATTGCAGGCCAAGGGGCTCCTTTTTCCTGAGTCCGGGGCAGTTTCTGGCTAGCCACAGCTGAGTCCCTGGGGGGGAGGGGGGGCAGGAGGTGGGGTCGGGGCTTGAAGGCACCTGAAGTGCAAAACGTGCAAGGAAGCGTTGATGCTGACTTTCCAGAGCTCGGCGGGTCCGATGGAGCCAGAGGGGCCCGGGGGCTCACGCAGCGGGGCCAGGCGCGGGGGGCAGGGGGGCGCTCAGTCGACGAACCTCTGACAAGCTTTCTTCCACCGGCAGGCTGTGCACCACATGTCCCGGTTCTCCATCCCGTACACCTTGCGGCACTTCTTGGCCTCGCCGCGGGGCTTCCTAGGAGAGAAGAGCAGACGGGCCCGTCAGAGCGGGGCTCTGCCTCGGAGAAGGGAGTTGTGCGGCGGGTGAAAGGGGCGGGGACACGGTTAGACACCCAGCCTTGGAACGTGGTCTCCTTCAGCAGGGTGAGAAGATTATCCAAGGCCTGGCCGAGCTGGTGGCTTGTCCTCACATGGCCCCCTGCCTCCCCGAGGCCCTGTCCCAGAGACGCCTTCACCTGGCACGCTCACGGCACAAGCTGCACATTAACCCGGTGTCATGATCCCTTGGGCTGCCAAGAGCGCCCCTCGCCCCGGGACTGGGCCGGAGCACCGCTGGGCCGCCTCCCCGGGCAGCACATTGCCACACTCTGGACACGGGTCCCTGTACCAGGGCCCCCAGGGACTCCCTCCCCTCCTGGCCTGTGGAGAATGGTGAGACAAGGAGGCTACTGGAGCTGGGGAGGGATCTGGCTCCCAGAGCAGCCCCAGGTGGCCTTTTCTCCCCACCTGTCTATGGGGCACGGCTGGGATTAAACGCTCACACACCCGACGTGTCCAGCTCCCCCTGAGCCTGGCGGCACGGCTGGAGGGGACGGCTTAGGTGTCTATGCATCAGAGACAACTTCCTCCTAAAGCCCCAGGTTCCAGCCCCAGGAGGATCGAGCCGGGCTGTGGTCCGGCGGGAATGGGCGGTGCCAACTCACCTGGTGCCCGCAGCCGGCTTTGGCACAGAAGGGGGCACCGCAGTGACGGGCGGGTGAGGGATCTGCGGCCGCTTCTCTCCCACGCCGACGGGGCGGAGCGCAGTCAGGCAGCCCTGGGGACGACACAGCCCACCGTGAGACCCTCCTGTCACAGCCAGCACTCACAGGCCCAGTGGCCGTGACCCCACCAGGGCAGAGCGAGCGTGGGGGTGAGAGCAGGCAGGTCGCTGCCGGGCAGCGGCACAGACCTGCACCCGCTGGGATCTGCCCTCTGGAGGCACCAGCCAATGGGAGGGCGAGGAGCCTTCGGCCCACGGTCCCCACGCTGAGACCTGGGAGCCGAGATCCGGGTGGCAGGCACCAGAACGCACCCGATGCCCTTCCGCCTGGCACGGCCGAGGCGGCCTCCCAGGGCTAGACGGAAGCAGCGACCGTCCATTTCAGCCTAAGGCTGATGCCGCAGCTCCCTTGGTTCTGCAGGTCTCGCAACCCACACGGGTCCTGCCAAGCGGAACCACCAGCTGAAGAGAACGGAAAGGGCAAGCCAGAGCCACAGAAGAGTTAATGCTTGGGGTGGGGGCAGGGGAACCAGGCTCTGCCTCAAGGGTCTGGAAAAGGAGACCGGTTCCCTTCTTGTGGTTAGGTGAAAAAGAGAGTGTGAGTGTGAGCGTGTGTGGCGTTCCGCAGTCCCTAGGCAGGAGGTGCCCGGCGAGCCCAAACATTATAACTGAAGATCTAGGAACACAGGGAACGTTTCTACCCGGGACCATTTCGCAGCCCAAACGTTTCCCACCACCGCCTGCAAGGCGGAAGCTGCAGTGTGGAAGCCGAGTCCTGCTGGAGTCTCTGCTCTAGAATGCGACTGTTCTAAACACAACCGGGTCCCCATTTCAGGCAAAACCAGCCCAGGTTTGAGCCAAAAAACGCCCTGTCAAAGGCCACAGGCTTGTGGAACTGGACTTGTTTTGCAGAATGGAGACAAAACAGATGCAAACCCCTGCAGGGCACACGGCTTCCAGATCAGACACCAGCCTGAGTGGCCCCCACACTTCCACTGTGTCTCCACTGAATTCTAGCCAGGAAATTGCTCTGTGCCTCCCTCCTTTCCCGCTCCTGACGGACTTGGAGCATCCCTCCTCTCAGCGACCGTATCATGCTTGGCATCTCGGGGACAGGGACCCATAGACGGGGCAGGTTTGGGGAATGATCTGTGCTGTTTTAGCGCAGCCGCATCGGTACGGGCCATTCTAGGACTCCGGCTGCCTCTCTCCTGCCAGCCAACACAGGGGGTGAGGGGACTGTCTGGTTACTCACCGGGGACCCTTTAAAAACAACGGGAGACTGTGGCGCTGGGGGCGGCTGCCAGGAGATGCTGAAGCCCATCCCGCCAGGCAGGGTTTTCGAAGCAGCTGAGATGCTTACGGGAGCCATCGCCTGAAAGCCACAAACGTAACCAGGAGAGGATGAGACACATCTGGGCACGTGGACGGGGGGCAGTCAGAAACGCTGGGGCGGGAGCTGGCCCCAAAGGCCACCAGCTGCGGGTCAGCGGCAGCAAAGCTCAGCGAGACCTCCCCGGCGTAGGGCCCAGCTCCGGCTAACACAGCCCTACGCCCGCATTGCCCAGAGGGGGCAGAGCTCTGCAGCAGTGCCAAGAAAAGTCACAGGCATCTGAACAAGCCCCTGCCGGGCCCCCACCTGCCCATCTGGCAGGCGTACTCTGCCCAGCTGGGCAGGGCCACCACTTCATGCCACTCCCAGCGGCATGGGGGAAGAAGGGGGGTCAGGAGAGATGAGCAGAGGGAGTCCAAGTCCAGCACGGTTTGGGCATTAAATACGCTCTCAGAACCTTCCTGCCACGGGATGGTTCGGTCCCAGGTCTGCGTGGGGCTTTCGCACTATGTGCACGAACATAGGGGCTGCCCATTCATGCCAGTGTCCTGCCTCCCACTGGTCCATGCCACACACTTGAGAGCCCCCCAAATACCACCCGGGGTGGGCAAGGAGGGACCATCCCCAAAGCCCAGCTGCTGAGCAATTTCTGCCCCAAACACGAGGCGCGACAGCCCTGGATCATTTCTACCCTGCAGCTGCTGCTCTGGTCTTTTGTCCCCCCTGAAACTTCCCAGATCTTCAGCCAGCCTCAAGCTGGACTCTGACTTCACCCACGTTTCCACACGCGCCCCTGGCTGCGCCTACAGAAGCATCCAGGCCCCCACCCAGTGCATCCAGATCAGACAGCCTGGCTCCAACTGCCTGACTCACACACGCAAATCTGGAGCAAACACACTCCTGGGAGCACGGCCAGTCGTGCGAGCAAAGATCAGAGGCCAGCCTGAGCCTTCGCCCCCTAGGCAAACCTGCCTCCTGCAGCGGTGAGTTCCACAGGCTCGCTGCAGCACCCTGCGTAACACAAGCGTTTCCTTCCCAACAGGGAGACATGGCAATGGCCATGCTCCAAAGGTGCCTCTTATACCCCAGCCACTGCCTCCTTCCACAAGCACCACCTGGGAGCCTTGTTTGAAAAACGTTTGCTGCGCAGTCCGAGGCTGCAGCAGGGCCAGTGCAGGAAACATGCACCCTGTTCTAGGGACACTCGGCAGGGCCGATGCGGGAGACGTTCAATGGAGTCGCACTGGGCTGAGCCCGGTATGGTTTCAGCTCAGGGACTGAGGGGCCCACATGTCCCAGCATGCATTACTCCACCATCTGCGTCCCCCTTCCCCACCAATGCGGTCTCACCTGCTTTTCCACATGGCCCACCTGATAGGCGTGGTCGGTGTGGACATGACACAGGCTCGTCGGCGCTGAATGACTCAGAGGAGACTCCACGGAGTCCTCGGGCTTCACCAGCACCGGCGGGGTTCGCTGCACCTCCGGGACAGGGAAGGCCGGGGGCACCGAAGACGTGGGCGAGACGGGGGTCAGGCTGGACAGCCCATCCGTCAGGGAGTCCACGTTGACGTCCAGCTCCGTGTAGTAAAAGTCCTCCTCGCCGTCGCTCTGATCCAGGTCGGCTTTCCGGCTGCACGGGGAAAGCGGCGTCAGGCGCTGGAGGCATTTCTTGCCCTGACTCAGCCATGGGGACAAGGCCAAGGGTCCTGCCTATCTCCTGGGAGCATCCCACATGCGGTTGGGATGAGTGATACTGGAGGGGTTTGCTGCTGGTCACTAGCAAGGCATTGAGAGAGACAGCCCAGGCTGGAGAGAGTTAAGGGGGCGCAGCGGTCCCAGGCTGCACCCCGGGGAGCCCGTCACAGTGGCGCAGCGGGCAGGGTGGAACACACAGCGTGTTGTGCCGAGCAAGATTTGCACTTCATACACTGGTGTAAAGATTTTAAGTGAGGCGGCGAAGGACAGTCAGGAGGCGGCTACCAGTTTGTTATTTTTCGTTTGCTTATTTCGGGAAAGGGAAATGGGGACGGAAAATGAGTGGAAGCAGTGAAGTTATTGTGAAGTTGGAACTTTTTAGACTGCAGGTTGCAGAAAAAGAAAGAGACCACCAGAGAATCTTGGTACTAAAGAAACTGGCCATGGAGGAGAAGGAAAGAGCAAAGAGAGCGAAAACGTGAACTGGACCTGCTAGAGAAGCAGAACCAGAAACCACCGACCCCAAACATTCCCATCACCCCAAAAATGCACAATTGGGACCACCTATGGCCTGCATACAACAAGGACCCTGCTTGCTGCGGCTTACCCATCCTACCCAACAACCCTGAAGGGCAAGCACGAGAGCCAGAGGGATTCCACGCCTGGCTCACCCCACCGACAGGGGCTGGGAGGGGACTGCGCAGTGATCTCTCGGGCTGAGTAAGGGAAGGGATGGAGCGGTTGGACTCCAAGACAGGAGGCTGCAATGCAAGGCTTCCTGAAGGGCAGACGTAAAGGCAGGAGTGGGGGAGGCAAGGAAAGGAGAAGTAACCTGGAAGCAACCAAACACGGACACAAGGGGGAGGGGGAATTGGGGGAGCCTGCCCTGCCCATAGGACGTAATTCCTTCCTTCCCGGCCCTCCTCCTCCAGCGCAGGCTGCCTGGTCCCGCCCGGAGCGCTGCAGGACCCAGCGCACCCTCACGCCTACCCGAGGTGGACGGTTCGGATGTGCTTCTGCATCCCCGAGGAGCTGCTCAGAACCTTGCCACAGCTTTTCCACAAGCACTTGAACATCACCTTGGTGGAGTTCTTGGGGGGAGAGAGAGGGAGAGAATGAATGAGGCCCACAGCTCCCACTCGGGCCCCAGGCAGCCCCCTCCACGGGGCTCAGATCCCCCACCAGGAAAGAGGGGCCAAGGCTCTTAATCCCACAGGCTGGGCTGAGTGTGCGTGGGGAGGGAACGTAGTCCAGTGGTTGGAGCAGGGAACAGTGAGAACTGCCCATGTCACCAGGTCCCTCTAACTTGGGTGAGCTATTGAACCACTCCCCAAACTGTAACATGGGCACAGTTAGGCTTCCCTCTGAACTGCCAGGCCCAGAGGTGCAGGGGGGTGGGGGGCTCTGAACTGCCAGGCCCAGAGGTGCCGGGGGGGAGGGGCTGGGAGGGCTCGTAACTGGCATAAATTAAGCACCGGCGCTAGAAGAGGGGCTGCAGACCGTTCTGCAGTGGGGAAGCCCCGCTCGCTCAAATTGCTCCGGCTTCCTGTTCGCTCCCACGTGCCACGCAGGGCGCTGAACTCTGAAGCTCTATTACAGGCTTGGCTGGAGAGTCAGAGCCAACAGCCCCTCGCTGTTGCGCCCCTCGGCCCTGCCACCCGCTCCCCAAGCCCGGCCCACCAAGCGAGTCCGGTCAGCCTTGAAGGCACAGCACCATGCCAAGCTCTCCTCTGCAGCCTGGCAGGGGGGGCGTGTGGACGAGGAGCAGAGGGGGAGCAAGCTGATTATTTGGGGGAGGAGACAAGCCCTTTTCTCCTGCCTGCAGAGCGGCCCCTTTCTCATCATTTCAGTGAGTCCGCTTCGCCCCCAGCACTGCTCTGGCCCAGCCCGCAGCCGCGGCCCCTCCCCCAAGCACAGCCCCGCCCATGGCTCTGCTCCCAGCCCCGCCCCGCCCTTATCCCTGTCTTCCCCACCCCTTCCCTGAGCTGCGGCCCCACGCCCAGCCCGGTTCCCGGGGTGGGGCGCAGACAGGGGCAAGAGGGGTGTGACCAACCCCAGGCAGCCCAACCGTTGCAGCCCCCGTCCTCCGCACCTTCCTCTTCCTGGGAATGGGGTCTCCGAAGAGGAAGTGGGTCGCTTCGGTCTCCTCGATGCCGTCGTCCAGCTGGGGGGCCGGCAGGAAGCTCTTGGCCACGTCGGTGGAGAGCGGCGGCGACGGGGTGGAAGGGGTGGAGCGGTCGCTCGGCAGGTCCCAGCTCCAGTCCCCGCTGTTGTTGCTGCTGCTGCTGTAGCTGGAGGACATGGCGGGACCCTCCTTCCAGACCTCGCAGCTGGGCTCGGCTGTGGGGGGGAGAGGAATTCATTCGCCCACTGGTCACGGGGGTGGGGGTCAGCCCCAGGACACGCAGACGTCAGCCCCTTCCAGTGCTCCAGCAGATAAAGCACCTGCTGAGCAGAGCTCTGGGAATCCCACGGGCAGAGCCAGTCCAGAGGGGCATCCGGGTGAACCTCCCCAGCAGCAAGCGCCGTGCCCGGCCTGAGCTTTCGTGCGCCATCAGGGCAGGTTGGGGGGGAGGGATAGCTCAGTGGTTTGAGCATTGGCCTGCTAAACCCAGGGTTGTGAGTTCAATCCTTGAGGGGGCCACTTGGGGATCTGGGGCAAAAATTGGGGATTGGTCCTGCTTTGAGCAGGGGGTTGGACTAGATGACCTCCTAAGGCCCCTTCCAATCCTGAGATTCTATAAGGTTTCTCCCCCGGCACAACTCCTGCAGCAGAGGCAGATGGATTTGTCTGCTCCCGCAAGTGGGCATTTTAACCGCAGGGGCTGCCACGCTTGATGGGAACCTCAAACCATTAAGGCCTCACCTCAACACCTCCCTCACCCACCGCCCTGTGTTACGTGTGGTGTGGTGATGGGGGAGGTCCCAGAGGCCTGGCTAGGAACACTGCCTCATCTGTGCCTCCAGTGCCCTTCCTCAGCAGATCTCAGAGCACTCAACAAAGAGGCCCGTATCGGTATCGGTATTTAACAACTGGGGAAACTGAGGCAGAGGGAGGGCAGTGACTTGCCCAGGGTCCCCCAGCAGGCCAGCGGCTGAGCCAGGAACAGAACATGTGTCTCCTGAGTCCAGCGCTCTAGCTCTGGGCCACGCTGCCTCCCATTATTAAGTCAATCTCTATTGGAGACGAGGATGAGACTTGGTGGGCAGGGGCAGATTATCTCCCATCTGCTGCGGCAGGGTTCTTACGCCTTCCTCCGAAGCATCTGCCCCGGACAGCAGCCAGCATCGGGACACGGGGCTAGATGGACCTCAGGGCTGACCCAGCCTGCCAGTTCCTATGCTCCTCCGAGTGGACTCGGGGGCCTGAACTCCGCTCCTGGCTCTGGAGGAATTCCCTACATCATGCAGGATTTACAGAGGCATAACCGAGAGCAGCACCCGTTAGCCATTCCGCCTTGCCCATCTCGGGGCTCAGCATCCCATCGGTACCTGGGCTGAGGGTGCCAGGCGGGTTGCCAAGCACAAGAGGGCTGGTGGACAGGCTGGTGAGAACTGCGGCTGCCATGACCTCGTCTATCCCCGCCTTGCCCGACAGCTTTCTGAAAGACAGACAGAAACACGGAGAACACAGCGGTTAGATCCAGCTTAGAAATCGTCCGACCGTCACGCTGCCAAGTGCCCCAGAGCTACGCCGCAGCAGCAGCGGGGCAAGCGGACACCCACACGCCACCCTGACCTCAGGCCCCAGCCCTGGGGCGAGACCAACCAACGTTCAGTTCACCAAGAAGCCTGACGAGACAACCCATCAGGTCAGACACCCGTCCATAGGCCCCTCCCAACACCGTTCCCGCAGGCCACTGCGCGCCCATCACCTGGCAACCATCTCCAGTCACTGCTGGCTGAACCAGCCCCCCAGAGGGTAAAGGCGCCTTACACCCCATTTGATTCTTGCTCCCAATCCAGGCGTGTGTGTCACACACAGGGGACGGGGACAAGACTGACTCCCACGGTGATTCCGCTTCAGGTCTTTCTGAGCCAGCCACGCAGGCTGGATCGTATCATACCCAGAAGAGCCACTTTGGGCAGGGGGGCTCCCACCCAACCCTCTCTCCGACGCCCCCCCCCCGCTGAAGGTGTGGCTCATTCCCTCAACGTGGCCTACGCCAGGCCCAGTGCTCCAGAGTGGTCACCCCTGGGGCAGGGCTGCCCTCAGCACCATATCTGCCCTGGCTATCGTGAGCCACCTCTAAACCTGCCCCGGGCAGCAAAAGCAAGGCCGTTGCCTTGGCGTGTCGTGCTCGGCACCTGGGTACAGACACCAGCATTTACACGGGCACACATACAGGAAGGACAGCAGCCACCGGCGGGTGGGGGGGGGGGGGGGGGAAACGGGACACCACGACAGAAAACGGGTGTATCCTGCAGCCAGGAAGGACCATCCGTGAGCCACTAACATGAAACCAAAGGGACGAAAGAAGAGTCCCAAGTCAACTAGATTCCTGCAGCCAACAGGCTTCCAATGCACAGGACAGGCTGCCTCCCCAGCACGCTGCACCCTCCGACACTGCCGACCCAAGCAGAGCGTGACACTGGGCATGCTCCCTGGCTAGGAGACCAGCTGCTGGAGTGTCTCCCCAAGCCAGAGACGAGCGCAGCAGCGGGAGGACCAGGAGCGACTGCTCCCCCATCCAAGGAAGGGTCTAGATGGCTGGATGGCGCAGACTAGCAACGCGCACAGCTGCCGTGTGGCAGGGGCGAGTCACAGGTTTGGGCAGCCAGTCCCTGACTCCTGGGCCAACAGGAGCGGAGGTGCCCTGGAGGGAGAAGAGTGCCCGTACGATACCTGGGGGCTGCCCCCACCACACGCACACCTGGGAAGCTGCAGTCCCTTTAAAAGCCAGCATGATTCACCCTCTCCCTCCCTCCTCAGTCTGCACCACGTGATCCACCAGACCCAGGCAGCAGCCCAGAGCTGGCAGCAGGCGGGGGGGTGGGGGGGCGGGGGTTTGCGCACAGGGCCTCTGACTGCCAAGCGCTTTATCTGGGTCAATGTCTAATCGAGAAAACCACAGGCGGGGGCTGGCCATGCCGAATGTGCAGAGCGGGGGAGAGAGTCTCCAGGCTGGGGAGGGGAGCGAGAGCTTTCAGCTCTGTATGCTCACTGAGGGCAGGGGAGCAGCATCTCGGGAAGGGGGGGTCACTTAAAACACCTGGTTCTCCTCCGTGCAAGACAATGCTCTGCCAGCCAACAAATTATCCCCACAACTCCCCTCCCCGGCTTAGGCAGGCAGCCATCCTCCTCCCCCTCTAGATGGGGAAACTAAGGCACAGAGGGGTTAAGTGACTTGCCCAAGGAGACACAATCAGCCAGTGGCAGAGCCATGACGACTACCCAGGAGCCCTGCGCTGGACCACACTCCTCCCCCCGCCCCCCTTATATTGATTGACAGCCCAGCGCTGGCTTGGCAAGTCCACCCTGCTGCCTCAGGGCCTGGCTACGCTGGCTCTCTGCGAAGGGACGAGGGGTTCTCAGCCCAGAGAGAGACGGGAGGCTGGCAGGGTCTGCCGAGCTCCGGGCAGCAAGGGTGAGTCATGGGCTCTTGTCCATACATGCCGAGTGCAAGCCAGCAACCCCTGCCGGACATCACCAGCTGAGAGCCAGAAGCGGCACCACGGGGCGACAGAGCAGCTGGAGAGCTCTGGCCTCTGCTTGTCTAGGGGTGGAAAAGTCACGCACAGGCCCCACGTACGTCACGCATGCGACAGAACACAACGTACGACAAAACAAAGCACTGGCCCTGCAGCGGCGTCTCCCGTCCCGCGGGGCTGGCTCCTTGCGCCACAGGGTTTGCCCCAGGTCACAACCAAGCTGTGCCCAGCCCAGTGGCACAGGGGCTGCAGGGCAGGCTTGGGGCCTCCCCGCCAGGACCTCCTCCCCTCCCCAGGAGAGGAGGGCAAGTAGGGGGGGGGGGGGGGGGGGGGAGTATAGATGGGGGAATGGGGCATCCAGGGAGGAGTTCCTGGAGCTATTGGGTGGGGGGCTAAAGAAGGAAGCAGCAGGGCTGGGACAATCCATGGGGTCCCGTGGGGTTTGTGTCACTGAGTGGGGTTGGAGAAGTGGAGGTTACATGGGGGTTGCAGTACCAGGTACATTTCAAGGGGGGGACCCGAAGGAGCTGTCCAGGCTATTTTGGGGTGGCTAACTGTAGTGGGGACTGGCGAGCGTCTCAAGGCGGGGAATAACGCCTAATCAAATCATGTGGTACAGATAACCTGGGATCTACAGCCAGAGAGGGATTTTATTAGCGTGACAGAAATAAAGCAACATTTTTAACGGCTAAAAACAAAACAACGAAATTCCTAACAAATAAAACGAAAATTAAATCGCACCCTCTCAAGCTCTTTCTGCTGGAGACAGCGCCTTCTGCTGGTCAGCCCAGGAGGCCAGCCCGCAGCTCTGACACCACTCAGCCTTCTGCAGCTCCAGGCCATCACAGACATACGTGTATTTATAGCACATGTGGGGGGACTAGAATTTCTCGGGTAGCTCTTTCTGTGCCAAATGTTGCATTCCCTCGCTCAGCCTCCCCCGCATCCCCCTCACCCTGTGGGCTCCTTCCAAATTCCAACAAGGAGCTCCAGGCTGGACTGATCTCTGAGGTATAACTATCCACCCGCCCCGTCTTTTGGCTTCCCCACACCAGAGGGGGCAGCAGAAGCAATAGAGCAACTGTCTTTGGTACGCACCAGCAACCATGCTGGAGGACGGCTCACCAGCACAAACTACCCCCCAGGATCAACCTTGCCCTTGGCTTCAGCTGCTTCGACTTCCTGGCCTTCAACTCCAAGGGAGAGAGCATTTCCCCAGCACCCTGGCGCCCAACACAATTAAACCAGGTTTGATCAGCCCTCCACTATCACCAGAAGCCACTTCTGCTCCTGATTCATGCCCGAGGCTTACACCAGAGCATCGCCGTCCTAGCATACGAAGAGTGCCCTGGATGGGCATTTAGAGTCAGAGTTAAGGTCAGCAAGGACCACCCGATCATCGAGGCTGACCCCCGGCACGGCACTGAGCCCAATAACCAGGATTACACTAGAGGGTAACAGCCCCCCAAGAAACAAAACCATCTGTGCCACAGGCAGGACGGAGGTGCATCTCTGGGGACTGCCTAGGAGACAAAGCCGCTGGAATTGTGATGTCCCACACGTTGGATCCCGGTGACCATCTACCAAGGCTTGATATCCTTGGCATTCAGATGGTATCTGCCCGGCTGGCCATTGCCTTCCCTGTGCCACGGGTTAACAGGGCCTAGACAGTCACGGCGTTCTTGTCGCCTCGCAAGACCTGCGTCGTTCCGCTACCCCACGTCCGCTATCTCCACCTGCTGCCACCAAGAGAGGGTAGATGGAGAGCACAAAACCCATTGAACCAGCAGCGTTTCAACCCAACACTTCCAGGGTCGCTACCAGCCTCCGGGTTGTCCTGGGTTTAGAGTCACAGTGCAGAGAGCAGGGCGCTGGCATGCAAGGGGCACCGAGACTCACATGAGCATTCTAGGCTTCGCCAAGCCCACCGCACCCTCACCCACTCCCTCAGACCCGGAGCACAAACAGAAACGGTCAACGCTGGCGGCTGCACGGCCCAGACTAATCGGGGAACCCACGTGGCTCAGACAAACCCAGCAGCGTCCCACCCCCCTCCCGCAGTGCCGGCATCAGCTCCAGCTTCTGGGCGGTGAAGCAGAGCTCGGCTTTCCCAGCCAAAGAGACAGCCTCGGTTGTGCCATCACCGCGCTGGCCTTAGGTTCACAGACCTGCCCCTGGCCCCAGAGCCAGTGTCTGGCAATTTGACTTTGTGCAGGGAGCGACACCGCTTTGTCCTCCTGCTGCCGAACGAACGCTGCAGGAAGTCGGAGGGGTACGTTGGAGCCCGGGCGGGGGCATTCTGCCGGACATGAAAAGGCAGAAAGCAGGGGGAAAGGGGAGGAATGAGAGAAGTCACCATTCTTCAGCCCTCTCTCACCAGGCGCACACTCCTCCTCCCCTTGCACCAATGACCGCCAGGAGTTTAAGCGAACATGGTGGTCAATGAATCATTCCCCCCGGCGGGGGACTGCTTTACTGGGGGCGTGGGGGCGCTGTGGTGATTGGATGGCGCAGTGCCAGGCCAGCCAATTGTGGCAGCAAAAACAGCAAGAGAGCTGGGCAGCTTCTCCTAAAGAGACACTTTAAAATGGTTTCTTCCTGTCTTTAAATAAACCAGAGGTTGGGGCGGGGCGGGGGGGGGGGGGGGGGAAGAGGAGGAACGAAGAGCCAGAAGACAAACGAACAAAAAACCAAAAATCTTTTACTGCATGTCAGGCCAAGCCAAGAAAACAAGAAGCCTTTGGCTCCGGGGCCCGAATCTGCCTCGCTGGATCCACTGGGCAGCAAGATCGCAAAGCTGAACTGAATCCAGCGCCCGGCCACACGTCTGGAGTGCCGGGCAGGGCAGACCCGCGGGGGCGTAAGGGAAGAGACTTGGAGAGCCGGAGCCTCCAAGGTTTGTTGTTTTCTATTTTCCCCGGCGAATGCAGAGCTCCTGAGACGCCCCAGAGCCCTACAAGCTGCAGCCCCGTCTACACGAAGCTTCCCCCCTCACGCAGGATCCCTGCACGCCGCGGGTTCATAGAGCAGCTGTGACTGTTCGAGGCCCTTGGCTTCACTGCAGCCCTGCCGGCACGCCCGCCGGCCAAGTGGCACTCATTTGCAAGGACGGTCACCCACTGGCCCCCTCACTCGGCCCTCAGAACCAGGGCTGCGGACAGAGGGCAAGGCTTCCCCGGCAGCTCCTCCTCCCCAAGGCCATGAGCAGGCAGCCAAGGGTCCCCTCCCTTTCTCATTGTCCCCCACAGCAAAGCACAGCGGGGAACGGCTAGAGGGGCAACTAGTCAGCAGTGCTGCGTCCTGG
Organism: Macrochelys suwanniensis; assembly: GCA_033296515.1. Lineage (NCBI taxonomy): Eukaryota > Metazoa > Chordata > Testudines > Chelydridae > Macrochelys > Macrochelys suwanniensis. The sequence continues at coordinate 3,691,385 of CM065786.1, read as the reverse complement.
ACTGCAGCAGCAGCCCATGCCACTCCTAGGAGGCAGCTGTGATGTTAGGGAGGCCAGGCCAGAGCAGGGGAGAAAGACATTCAGGGAAAGGAAGGACAGAGGAGAGGGGCATGGCAAACCGGCTAGGGGGAGGAGAGCAAAGCAAACAGGTCAGGGATAGTCTTGTGGCTCGCACAGGCCAGGACTCTCCCCAGCCCGACTCGCGGCAGGATGAACAGTGCAGCATTTTCTGCTCCTGGGTTAATATTTAGCGGGGTTGCTCCGGTTTCCCAATCCCCAACGTTTGCCAGACCGCTGCCAAGTGCACACAGAGTTTGCTGCTGCCTGCCATCCTGTCCCTCCCACAGCACTGCGAGCTTCCCACCTCCAGGGCATCATCGGTCTGGTGCTCTCCAACCCGGGAGCGGGGCACATCCGGATGGCACGAGCAGGCTAGGCACTCACAGGGAGAAAGGAGAGCACTGGGAAGCTTTACAGTACAGCTGTACTCACTCCCCCGTCTCAATCCCATTGACCGATCCCCGCTCCAATCAGTCCATTGCAGGCTCCCTCTCAGGAATTCAGGGGTTCTGGGCAGGGGCGGCCAAGGGATGCTGGAACAGCACGAAGACACTGCTGCTACTACTAATCCAAGTGTTCTTTGTGTGGGACACTGGCAGACCTTTCTGTTCTCTGGAGTGTTTTCACCCGCTGCCTGTTATCCTTGTATGTACGCACGGAGGCCAACTGGGAATCTGATCGGGTTAAACCCGTGCCATCAGGTTACGAGAAATGTCACAACCCAGCTCCCAGGATCATGGTAGCCCCCATTCATGTGACTCTCCACCCCACCCTCCATCGGTGGGTTTCCACAGGACCAAGGCCCGGATACCGCCTCGGAACTCCTGGGTGGGGAGATTCTATTCAAACCTCCCTAGCGCCAAGAGCGTCTTTCGTTCGTTCTAGCCCGTCTCTTTCCACCATCACCTCGGCCCCAGCACGGAGGATGGGAGAGGCCTGGGAAGAGATTTATGGCCTCTCTGGCGTGCTGTTGGGAGAACACCAGCATAGCAGCGAGAGTCCCCAACAGCCAGCACTCTGGGCTAATGTTTCCAGTGCCCCACATTCACCGAGCAGATATGCAGGCCACTAGAGGGGAGAATCTGGCCCGTCAGAGCAGCGTGTTGGAACAGGATTAATAGTTTAACCACAGAATTGAGCAATGCTACCGCCTGGATTGGTGAGCAGTTGGCTGCTGGTGCTGCAGCTGCAGGGAACTTGGTGGGGGAGGGAAAAGACTAGGGTGACCAGATGTCCCGATTTTATAGGAACCTGATATTTGGGGCTTTGTCTTATATAGCCTCCTATTACTCCCCACTCCCTGTCCCAATTTTTCACACTTGCTGTCTGGTCACCCTAGAAAAGACTGCATGATGGAGCTCCATCACACATCTTTGGCTAAACGGAGCAAGCCTAGGAAGATTGTGATCACTTGTGATTAGCTGTTTAGAGCCCAGCTCAGTTACTGGCTGGGGCAAAGGGATACAGCTATGTACAGCCTACTCCGAGATCAATCTCACCCAGCCCACAAATAAACTGGAGACCATTTTAATCAACTCTACTAAACTAAACTAATGATATACAACAGCCAGTAGTTTCCTGGCAGGCATCTCAACCTAAGAAGCATATGCCTGGTGCAGTACTAGGAGGGGCGACCTACCTGCATACGACAGAAGAAATAGTGTGGGTGACGCAGGAGGCGTCTCTTCAATTATAGCTGGTATTGAACCAATGGTCGAAGGTGCTATGCTTCTCGAGGAGAGCCCTCTTTCAGCTGAGACTTAAACGAAGTCCTGATCATTTGTGGCCATATAAGATCCAAAGGACGCACCCTGGACTGGCACCATTCCCACTTTATCGACGCTGCAGGGGGATTGGGATTGCTAGAGTCAGCATCTGCCTTTATTCTTTCTTGGTGCTGCTGAACTGTTACTGTAGTTCACACCAGAGGTGGCTGCACTTCAGTGGTGGGTAAGCCCTTCCCTCTCCCCCGAAGAACTCACAGCTCAGGGCACTCAGCCCTTTCAGCATCCTGCTCATGCAGACTCCCCCTTTCTCATGAGCCCTACCCTGCAAGTAATTTACTTATGACTAGGACTGTCTTGAGCCAGAAAAAGACTGAAAATTAAAGGCAGACAAGGTCTTTGGTTAAAAAACAAACAAACACCCTCTTCTGCACTGATGCATTTACTGGCTTCACCCCAGAGATGGCTGCATTTCAACAGTCACGTCTGCATCTGAAGTGCTTTGGGGTGAAGTGGATTGGATACATGCATGGCCATGATTAAACAGTAACTAAGTCTGAAAAGTCCCTAGAATACCACTGTAAGAATAAGGCGTGTTTCTCCATAGCTCTAAGATTTCAGACATGGGCTACAGTATGGGAGGAAGCAGAGCTGGTGGGTTTTCAGGAGAGAGAGAAAGAAGTGAGACAGTGGGGGAGGTTATGCAAAAGCGGATCCCAAGTCTTGAAGTTTAAAGGTGAGCTCCGTGGGGAGAGGATTAGACTCATGCTTCCAGGCAGTACTAATATGGCCCGGGGGGGGGTTGGCCTTAAAAAAGAAAAAAACCCAAAAAAACACCCCACCATTAAAATCCAGATCTTCGAGCCTGGAAGAAGGTCTGAGAAGAAGTTGATGCTTTAGTTCGACCACAAGTTGTTGGGCTCCACACAAGAATCAATGTGTGAAGTTCTCTGGCCTGTGTTATGCAGGTCAGTCTAGATCAGGTTTGCCAAAAAAGGATATGATTTTGGTTTCAAATCAACAGGTGCCATGTGTGCGCTGCAGTACATCAGCAAGCACCTGAGCCGTAAAATGCTCTTTCCAGTTTTCAGCCAGGAGGGGGTACAAACACTCCAGGACCGGGCTGGCACGGTAATTTTATTTAGCTATGTGGCTGTGCTGTACTCTCAAGCAGGGCACAGCTGGCTACGGCTGGCACCAAGTCACACAGCTCCAACCACTGAAGCGAAACGGTGACGTTCCGTATCACGCCAACACAGTTCCTCTCATCCAGAGCGCGGCACCTTCATCCAGGGTTCCGGCCAGAGCGGCTGCAAAAATCAGCAGCGCCAGGGAGCTCTGAGATCAACAGGCCGCCATACAGGAAACGGCTGCGGAGCAGGAACTCCCTCTGCACTCCCAGGTCTGCAGAGGCTGCAGCCTAGACACTGCAAGGCTAGCAGGCAGGGGGAGCATGGAGGGTTCCCTCTTGGCTCTGCAGGGAAATTATAGGGGACGAGGGTGGACAGTCGGGCCCACTGGATAAAAGCCAGGCTATGTGACTACGAGAGCCTCCTGGCTCTCTAACTGTGGGGCAGCCGGCTGGTTGCTATTTAGGCCTCCATCCCAGCAGGGGAAACCACGGTTCAGTCTGCCCAGCACTGGAGTATCCAGGGTCCGGAACCACTAAGAAGCTGCCTGATGAAGCCCCCACTTTCAGCCGAGATTCATCCACTTCCTTTTGCCGCACCCCGGCCCTGTTACACATACCTTCTGCAGAACGGCACTTGTTTTCCCGTGTTTGTTCTGAAAAACACCCAGCCTTTTTAGATGCAAGTTTTATAAGAAAAGAAGCAAAGCTCCTGTTCAGCGTGACTAGGCCAGATAAGAATGAGCAGCAACGGCAAACTTAAAAATCAAATCAATTAAACAGGTCAAGCCATGGAGCGCAGCTCAGCAGCATGCACCAACACATTACGAGACGTCACGACATGGGTAAATCGTTTCTTGCAATCCGAGTAGCTCAAAAGAAAGAGTGTGATTTCATTCTGGTTTTGAGGTGTTGTCTAAAACCATTATGTTTAAAAAAAAAGTATGCTATAATCTAACCTTTTAGGCTTCCTTAGGCATGTGTTTTACTATGGAGTCCAGAAATACTTAAATTATTTATTTTAAGCAGATCTGCTTAATATGTATGGTCACAAAAAGAAGAAGTTTGCATGCTTCACACTTTTTTTTTTTTTTTTTTTTTTTTTAAGATAGTGGTAAACGAATCAATAAAGGTTTGGAAATTGCTGGTCTAGATGATCACAGTAGCCCCTTTTCTGGCCCTACAGTCTGAAACGGTCATTCCAAGACATTGGAACGCCCTTCTGCTCTCTACAGCTGGTCAGACGAGTTAAACCCAGTCTATATTAGCAAAGTTTTCACCAGTCCAACATCATCAACTTAGGTGCTTAGCCTAAAGGTGCTTCACCATTTTTGTTTACAGCTATTAACAAACGTGGGAGAAAGGATGTCTGTGTTAAAGATTCAACATCCCAGCCCTTTCATGTAAAACCAAAGAGGCCATGGACAAGACCATCAAGAAGTCCTCCAGCAGAGCCAGGAATGAGCAGATCTGACAATCCTCACGCTCACAATACAGCCTTCCTTAGCCATCACAGAAAGGCAAACATCCAATCTCTACAAACTCGTTTGCGGGTCACCTCCACAAAGGAACCCTGCCAGTTTGAAGCACGCATGTGAAGCGAACAGTCTCCCTCCTTCTCTTCCCAACACCCCCACTGATCAGCAAGTGGGGGGGGAAAATTCTTTTTTACAAGGTCAACTTTTCACTAGTTATGCTGTTTGTTCCCCCCCCACCCCGATCCCGCCTGCAATGCTTTCAATGCCGACAGTCACGACAAGTTTTGCTTATAGCCAGTTTCTCTATCAGGCGCTGGGTGCCGTGGTGTTTGGGTGACAAACAGCACAGCGCAGCAGTTATTTGTTTTTAAAAAACTGAACAAACCACAACCTCTCACCCCCCTGCTGGACTAAAACGATACGTCTACAGAAAGATCCATGCTGAGGGGGCTGGGTCACTGTTGGTGACTAGATCGATATTTGGGGCCAAATCGAGTGATTGGCCTCCTTGGAAACGCTGCTGCACTTGTTCTGGCTGGGGAGGGAGGGAGGCAACTAGTTTTATTTTCCACACACACCCGGCGGCTGCTGGTTATGAGAGAGCGTAGAGTGCACAGGGCTGGAAGGGGTTTTTTTTTTTTTTTTTAAATATAAACAAACAACTGCACTTAAGGCAGGCCCCTCCCGCTCAACCACATGGCCAATCGCCGTCGCCACGGCAACGGAAGAGCCAATGGGAAGGCAGTTGCCAACGGGTTTGGCAGCTTAGTGCAAGGAGGCCCGCCCCTGGCCCAGCCCCTCGCTAGCCACCCCGGACTCCTCCTCCTCTTCCTGTGGCTGCTCTTGGCCCAGAGGTCACGGAGCCAGAATTAGTCGACTCAGCAGCTGCAGCTCCAGCCCAGGGAGAGCGCCCGGCGGCAGCCCCTCCGCGCGGGAGCGGGAACGAAGCCCCAGCCCCGCGGCGCTGGCTGGCCGGCCCGGGGGGGAAGCAGTCGGCAGGCTCAGCCGAGCCTCGCCCAGGCACAGCCGCCAGGGCCTGGGGGTGCCAGCCTAGCGGGAACCAGGCAGCTGTCGAACTGGGGCTCTCTGCCCTGGCAAGGCCGCGCCTCAGCTCCTCACCAAGGGCCGGACGTGCCTCTCTACCCACTCCCTCCCGCGGCTCTCGCCCCCAACGCTGCTGGGTACGGCCCTCCCCCTTGGATCAGGGCGTCTCCATCAGACTGACCCAACAGAAGACCAGTAGGAGGTGGAGGAAAGATGGGGCAGGAGGAGAGAGATTTAACTTGCCCCCACTCCAAACCCCTCTCTGAGACAGGGTGCAGCCGCGCGAGCAACCCAAGGGCTAAGCGACATCGTGATCAGTAGGGCTGCCGTCTGAGGCACCGAAGTCCCAGCGAAGAGAACGGCACCCTACTCCTCACAGCAGCAGAAGCCAACCGCTACATGGTGCCGAGGGCAAAAATCCACTTCTTCGCCAGGAGCCACACGTCTGGGCACGACACGGCAGGGCTTCCAGCAAATCAGCACCAAAAAATAAATAAATCACAGCTCCTTTGATAACGGCAAAACAGTACAGCCCGAGAGGAAGTGCAGTCTAATAGATAGAGCACGGGACAGAGGGTCAGGAGACTGGGTTCTATTCCTGCCACTGACCTGCTGTATGGCCTTGGGCAAGTCACTTTGCTCTCCATTTCCCCCGGTCATCCTTTGTTTGGACTGGGAGCTCTTGGTCTCTCTCTCACTAGGTGTTTGTACAATGACTAGCATAGCGGAGCCCTGATCTCAGTGGGGGCCACTAGCGCAATAAAAACCTCTCAGCCAACAAATGCAGGCTTGGCTTTAGGCCGATTCCACCGAATCGGGCCCCGCATCCTAAAGAAGAGAAATATAATCAGGGCCGGCTCCAGGAACCAGCATTCCAAGCAGGTGCTTGGGGCGGCAGTTACAAAGGGGCGGTAGTGTTTCCGTGGCAGCGGCAATTCGGTGGCAGCTTCTTTATTCTGCCGGCCACAGTGGCAATTCGGTGGTAGCTTGTCCCTTTTCCCTGCCGGGGCCCCATCTAAACTGTTCAAATCGTGCCCCGCACTTCCTAAAGCCGGCCCTGAACAAATGGATCATTTCCATCAGAGTTTGGACACCGAGGGACTAACTGCCCAACAACTTGTCCAGTGTCCCTTTCCTTCTGAACAGCATATTCTCATTACCAGCGTGGGGAGAAGCGGTAGCGTCTAGAACACAGGGGGACAGCAGTATCCTGACCCCAACTTGCCGCACGACTCTTGAGGAGTCATTTAATTTCTGCGTCTCAGTCTTCCCCAGTGGAACGGGGATATTTGGGAAAGGAGGATATTCCTTCTCACTGGGGTGAGGATTTCTGTTAAACAGGGTAAAATCCTCTGCTGAATTGGTTGAAAAACTGTTTAGTTCGCCTGTAGCTCCTACAAGTGCCTGTCTAGCCACTCCTAAAACACCAAGGAACCATATTCTGTGCTCAGGGACATCTCATACAACCCCACGAGGTCAACAGAGCAGAAGGCTGTTTGAGTTTTTAACTCCTTGCAGCAACAGGCAGCAAATAACGTCAGATATCCTTATGGTTCCCGCTGGGACAGTATAAATAGGAGATTACTGCTCACCCTTCAGCCGCAGAAATATAGCACAGCTCCAGAAGGCTGTAATGCATCATAAGTGGACCTTCTCTTGGAGACAACAGAGCCAATGAGTTAGGACTTTCAACTTGACTCCGGTTTTGATTCCTTTCTTACAGGCCTCTCGTTTGCATCCGTCTGAGTCTGGCAAACCTAGAGCTAGTCTCCACATAAGGTTGCATCAGTTTAACTGAAGATGTGATGTTAAGTTGATTTACTTCAAGCCAGTGCAAAAGACTGTGTGGACTTTGGTTTAAACCAGGTTTATTGCAGTTTAGTGTAAGTTGATCGGAATAGGTTTTAGCTGAACTGAAACAAGGGGTGTGCACTGGTTTAATTTAAATCAGGGCAAGTTTGTGCCTAGACACACTCACAATTTTACCTCTTAAAACAATAAAGCACAAAACCACCATGGCAAGTAGGGTTGCCAACTTGGTAATATTTAAAAACTGGACACTCCAGTAGGAAAACAGGAACCTCCCCTACCCCACCTCTTCCCCCTGAGACACCACCCCTGCCCACTCCTCTTTCCCCCCATCCCTCCATCGCTCGCTGCTTTTCCCCCTGCCCGACCCGGGTCAGGAGAGACTCGTCTGCAGAGCCAGGGATGGGAGCTGAAGCTGCCCGACCCAGGTAGGAGGCAGCCCCGGCTGAGTAGGAGGTGGTGTGGGTGATGGCTCAGTGCCTTCCCGCCTCCGCCACCTGCAGTGACCGGACACGGTCAGGTCCCCTTTTCGAGCAGACTGTCCGGTTACCCTAACATTGGCACGGTAGTATTTACTTCTTTGCAAAGAAGCTCACCACTGATGGCAGTAATGGAAATAGGACTTCTTAGTTCACGTGAGCGCCCTCTGCCGGCTGGATTCTGCTTCTGAAGAAGTGGGGAGAAGCCAGTGGCTACTAGATTGCTCAGCTTGCATTTTGGGGGGCCCCCCAAACAAAACATTTAAAGGGAACAGAGCCATTGATTTAAAAGGAGATATTTAGCATGCAGGGGCCATTCCCCAGCTGCAGGTAGTAGATCAGAGCTATGGTCACATTTCAGGTTTAAAGTCCCAAGGAGCATTAGGAGTGCAGGCTTAAAATGGTAACGTGTAGGCAGCTCAGACACAAGGCTGCCTATGCCTCAGGCTAGGATGGGGATGTGGCAGACAATGGATTTGATACCAGGAAAGACAGGGGGAGACTCAGGGTGGCGGTTGAGTGAGGACCTAGAACAGGGATCGGCAGTGACGGGTTTAAAGTGTGCAGAGGGTTGATGGAAACATGGCACAGCTGATGAGATCCACCAGTCTGGGAGTGAGGAGGAGGGGGGGCGCTTTCTAGTTTGACACAGCCCCCACTGTAGTCAGCAGAGACAGACCAGTCATGAATAGAGCTCAGAATGTGGCTCCAAGACCGCTCCCTGCAGAGAGTCAGTAACAAAGCCCTCCAGCTGCTGTGCCTTCCAGGGATCAGGACCAGGTAGGTATTCCTTTCCCGGACACAACCGGTGGCAGGAAACACGATGAGCGGCTCCACCCTGCAGCAGGCGAGGTGCTCAGGCTCTCCCCTTGGGCTGGGCCTGAATTCACAATGGCCCCAGAAGGCAGATGCCAAGCGGAGCTACAGCTACCACCGCATCGGCCCTTGTGTGCGTCCAAGGAGTTTTCCACCCACCCTCCACATCACTGCTCCAATGGCCTGGAAAACCCCAACTCTTGCCAAAGCCCCTGGAAGAAAGCAACAGCCAAGACCAAGCACTCCCAAGGAGAGAGAGTCTTTTGCAAAGCAAGAAATCAGGACTAGGACAGCAGGGAAGCGGGCCACAGCATGAAATAACACAGCCCTGGAAGCAACAGCCTCCCTGCCCTCTGCTCCCACCTGACTCGTGCACACCCACCCACACCCCACCCTCCAGCCTACCTTCCCACTTCAGAAGCGCACAGCAGTGATCATAGGCAACGGCAGCGCCACAGAAAAGCATCTGCACCTCGAGCAGCTCTAAGCAAACTGCAGATACACAAAGGAGAGGGGAAAGCCCCAAAGGCAGAACCACAGCCCCGACGAGACTGACCTTGTGTCATGCAAACCAAATCCAACTACTCAGCCTCGTGACTTCCTCCGAGACGCAGCCGCTTTGCAACCGGCCGGGACACGCTCACCAAGGTGGAACAGTGACAACAGCTGGTGCAATCATAGCCTAGGCAATGGGCTCAGCCATCCCTCAACACCCACTTGAGCGAGCAAGGCGCTACCTGGATTAGACACAAGCCGTCTTGAAGTCCAGCATCCAACACCCTTCCACATCTCACCTTTAGTACCCAAGCATCCAACCCAACCCTTCGCACCAGTATGAGAGTCAGTACCTGGGCCCCAGCAAACACCTTGCTCCTAAGAGACACGCCAAGGCATTTTGGGACATGTGGCCCCACAGATCACAACTGGAAGGACACCCATGCTTCAGATACTCAGACAGCAAAAGGAGACCAGGCGGCCTGCAGATCCTAGAGCACCGGCAGTGGGAACGACAGATGAGGGGCACCAAGGAAGAAGAGTGCAAAGAAAAGGTATCCAAAGAGAACGAGGGAAGAAAGCAAGACACCACCAAAATCCCTGCTAGGAAGCTATGCATCTATAAACAACAAATGGCTTCATTTATTATAAATCCCACTGGGGAGCAACACAAACTGACAATTCATGCTAATTTCTGTAAATATATACAGATTAGACACTGCCACAGGATTCAGACAAGCTCCCTGCATGGACTGCAGGGTTTGGGGGTCTCTGCTTTAGCTCTTCCGAATATACTTGGGAGTCACTCTCCCAGGGATGGAGTGAAAGCACTTTTTAAATATATAGCACTGGGCTCTGGTGATGAATCCTAGCCGTTAAGTAACAGTCCAGACACCGCACCTCTTTCGCTTTCTTTCCAGGAGTAATAGGTGCAGAGCGCCTTGGAACAAGGACCACCCCCACCAAGCTTCCAGGACTGGAAACGGATCAGGCCCTTCAAGCAGCATCAGCAGCCAGTGTTTACATATGGGGAAGAGTCTGGCTTGGTCTAGATTCCAAGATGTGCAGCTGCAAAGTCCAAGTGGCTAGAACATCCCACCTCTGGTCGTTGGAAAGCGGTCAGCAGCCTTCACACCACCACACGTGCAGTTGTATAAACAGAGCAAAATCCTGCCTCTGCCCATCACGCCCCAGATGCATATACCGTCTTGAGACGGGTCTGAGGAGCTCACCCATGCATGCAAGGGAGAGAACGCACATGAGCAAAGTTCTGGGCCTGGGCAGTCGGCTCAGCTAAACAGCTGGGCTGGAAAAACACGGATGGGCAGCATGCAAGGCCGGGAGGAGCCAAGTGGGCACAAGGCCAACCAAAGCTGTTTACTACTTGAGTGATTCCTTAACAGGCCCTCATTAGACTATTCTGCTTCTCCGCCCCCTCTGCACACTTCCCACAGACACAACATGGGATGATTAAGTTCAGAGACACCAAACACACGCGGCCATTGTGCAAGGAAAAAGGACTGGCACCGTGTGTCCTACAAGGGCATGTGTGTGTGCGCGCATGCTGCATTCGAGGAACGCAGAGTGCCCGGGATGGGAAACAACCTCCTGCAAAAGGCTGGAAACAGCAGGAACCATTTTTCAATCAGCTCCCAAACCTCCGGCCTGGAAAAAAAAACCCTCCCTTGTTTTCCAGGAAGGAAACACACACACAGTACATGTTCCAAACTCCACTGCCTTCGCTCCCACAACGCTCAAAGCCCCTCCCAGCCCTTCCCTGAAACAGGCACCAGAACTGCAACCAAACTAGCACTTTCAGTGTAGCGTGGTGGGGAAGGAAAGAGGGCAGGAGGGGTGGAGGTCCCTACCCTGGAGTTCCACTAGGTGGTGTTAGTCAGAGAGAGAGAGAGAGCGCACAGAGGAGAGGGCAGGGGGAACCCTGACCTCAATCCCTGTTGGGGAAAAACTGAAGCAAGGGAGTATGATGGGCCCTCGTGATGGAAATGGGAGAGGAGAGGAAAAAATTCTAGGCATGCGATATAAAGAGAACAGGAGCAAAGAGTGAGCACGTTCTCCAGGAGAAACAGCAGCTACTGGAGGGATGCTACCAAGGTTGTATCCATCACTCGAATCCCTCACTTTGGGCTATCACAAGGACGCCGGGCTGGGAGCCACCTTCTCTATGGCAGCCTCTGCCCTCACTGTGCCGGCATCCAGAACGGCCCAGGGCCCGGCCAAACATGTGTTATAGTTTTAGGAGTTGGATGAGACAGGTCTCAAATGGCCAGGAGTCAGCATGCAGGCTGTCAGCCTCGATGCAATAACCCAGCCTCCCTCCACAAGCATCTCTCCCTCTTCAACCCTCCCCGCTGCACAACGCCTCCTCAAACCCATCATCTCCTGGACAAAGAACCGGAAGGAGGGGGCTTGGAGTCTGATCCCACAACTAGCCAGAGGAGGATTGCTCTGCAGAGGCAATACAAGCTGAATCTCTGCCTATCCCCACCCACACCGCCCTCCCACCTAGGACAACCCCAGCCCTGGCACATCTGGCCGTCAAAGGACACCTTCTCCAGATAGCAGCATCCATGCGTGTGTTCCTGGGCTGCAAGAAATGGGGATTTACGTAAATGCCCTGAACACAGATCTACCCCATAGAGGGAAAAGGGCTTTCTGAAATCAACAGAAAGATTCCTGTGGGTAGGTCTTGCATGTGTCTCTAGGAGAAATAAGGTCAACCAGACAGATCCCTTTACAGTAGCCAGAGGAGACATACATCTGTGGCCGAGGCATTTGTGGAGTAGAAAATCGTAAACCAAGGAGGAGCAGATCCGGGTATTCAGATGAATTGGAACCAAGTTAGTCTGGACCATCAGAACTCACTGCTTCCCACCCAGGCTGCCTGTGATCCAACTCTCCTCACACTTTGCCACTGTACACAGCACTCATGTAATAGCTGCTCTACGTAAGAGCTGATGCTGTAATATTCCCTCTGGCAAGGTGGAATTTACTGTACTACCCATTTTAGGGTGGGGATGGAGATCTCTATTCTATTCAGTTCAGACGTCACACCAGGCTCATCACTGTAGTATCTGAGCACCGGTCATATGCAATAGCGGACTGTCTTGTACTTTGATGGAAGGTTCATAGCACTGGTCACTGGGACCCTCCTCTATTCCTCAAAGGATGGGCCCTGGGTGCTCCCAGCCTGCCTGTAAGAGGTCACCGCTCCCCTCTCAATCAATGGTGTAGGGGGCGGGGGGTTTCTTTATAACCGAATTGCTTTGCACGCAGGCTATACTCCCAGTTTGTTTGGAGAGTATCTGAACATCGGAGGGCACTTTCTGGAAGCCACAACATGCTGCCATGAAGCCTTCTCTCTCCCAGGCTTCTGCTAACTCCGAATACCCATGCTATTGTCCGTTGGAGGCCGCCTCTCCTTCCTTACCTCACCGTGTTGGGACGCTGGACACGGCTATTTCAGTACCCAAGGTATGTGAAATCAGCCACTGTTCCCAGAGCGCCTTGGCACCGCCACAGGGCAGAGTAGCAGCATTAAGTCTTTACTGTAACACTGTGTATTCCATTCACATAAGGAACAGGAAACAGCCAGCAGCAGTTTCTGTTCAGCACAAAAATCCAGGCCAGGATTTCTCCATTGCAACCTATTCCAGGTGATGAGTGTTTTCATGCTGTTAACACTGTATTAGAGCCACACAGAGAGCATGCTTCAGCGACAGCTAGTTCCCTTGCAATGAGCAGCGGAGGGTGGGGAAGAGAGAACACCTCAATAGGAACAGACTTGAGGAAAAGGAGATGAACTGGATTTTTCCAAGCCTAACTGGGACAGGCCCCATTACAACCTGTCAGCATCAAGACTGCTATTATCCAAACTGTCCTGGCAAGGGTGCCAAACCCTTCTTTAAAGGGTCAACTAAATAAAACTCTGAAAGCCAAGTCCTGTCAGCCCATGCCAAGCAGCTGTTGCAAAAAAAACCACAAGTTCCCCCCCTGCCACCACCACCATTTCTGGACTAGTGTCAGAACTTGTAACATACTAAGACATACGAGACAGCTCCAGAGACCATTCCCCCTGAGTGTGACAGGCCTCAACTGGGCCATGCTACGGGACACTGATCCAGTTACAGAATAGGGCTCCTCCCTTCTCTCTACCCACTCCCGAGTGCTTCTTCCAAACACTCCCCCCTAGCAACAGCATTCCACGCTGGAGCTACCTAGGCAGCTCCTGGAAATGGTCTCTGCACCCAGTGCCTGATCCCAAGAGGGGCTGAGCACTTCCAAATTCCCACTGAGGTTAGTGCACTTCTAGAGCAGCAGTGATCTGAACTGTAAGGGCAGTATTTTAGGACATGCTTTAGCACACCGGCACTCTCTTTTGGACTCCAACCAGGCTCTCCCTGCACGCTCTGCATCACCTGTAGAAGGAAGCTCCTCTTTGATGCCTTTCTGGGCAAGGAGACAAACCCCGTTTGCCCACATCTCCGAGAGGCAGAGACAGGCCCACGTCTGGGAACTGCACCGCTTGGAAGCGACTGGAGAGTTTGGCCCAGTATATGGCTGGGAGAGAGGAATACAAGACCAAGAGTGGAGGGGAGGAGAGATGGCGGGAGGCCAGCAACAGCAGATAAAGGAGGCGTTTGCAGTCACCCCTCAAAGAGCAATCAGCGTTGCCTGCTGTAGCAGAGTGAGCGGCATTGTCCCTGGGCTAGCTGCCCAGTGCAAAACAGAACTTCACAAAGGCAAAGTTATCAGGGGGAGGGAGGGAAAAGGGGAAGAACACATGGAATAAACTGACTCTGCAAGGCGCTGCTGATGAGTATTTCCAATAGACGGGCTCACAACTTCCCAGTGGCACCTGGAGACGCAATTACTAAGAAGAGGGCTTGAAAAGCACTCATGTGACCAACACTTTCACATTTCCTAGGAGATGGCCTGGGTATGCTGCATCCCTGCATTACATCGGTGGCACCCTAATACTGCGGGGCCCTTTGTCCCCAGCTAGCGGCTCGACTGCCTACAAGAGTTTGCAGCTATGTCCGAGCTAATGGACCTGGAGTTTTTTTTAGCATAAGCAACAGATGCTCCTGTTTTTAGATGCGGAGGGAATGAGTTCAATCCCCACACGAGACCCATCCAGGGCTGTCATACAGGAAAACTGAAGTATTCATCCAAAATGATGGGTCTCTACAGCCTTAGAAAATGCTGGTCAGTCTCAGGGGGTGGGACGGCTGCTTCCTCTTATTAAGTGGCACACGCATCACAATTATTATGTATGTGCACCAAAACCCCCACTGCTAGTTGCCTTTAGTTACCTTTCCTTATAATTAGAGGACAACGTGCCCTTCCACATGCTACGTTTTACCAAAGATGTCACTGGGATTAGGGATCTCCCTTCACACCCCGAACAGTAGATGCCTATACACGAGGAGGCTGGAACTACGATCTTATTAATAACTCACCTGGAAGCAGGCCTCCTTGGTGACAGATTCTGTGAGCACGGCAGAACCCACCTCACCTGTTATGAATCGGGCAACGATTCTTTAAATTTAAAAAAGTTTAGAGATGATCAAAAATCTTTTGGAGCTCCCCATCTGCAGTCAGTTCTCACTGGTCTCCCCATGTGTGTTTGCACAGGCCTCTGGGGCACCACGTCAGGGAATTCAGAAAAAGACGTGCAAACTTCAAAAAACCAAAAAACCCAAAAGCTGATTTTAACGAACACCTCCCCAAAGCTCATCCCCTTGGCAATACGGCCTCACTGCTGTTCCCCTTGGTAAATGCTTAACTGCTCACCCACTTCCCTCTGTGCCTAAGGGACGCCCACTGAGGTAAATTTCAATTCAACAAGACGGAGGGATTCACAGCCACCTCAGAAAGAATCAACACCGTCCCCAAGTCAGCCTGCTTGATGCCCACCCAAGGGGACCAGGAAGTGGAATGAGGGAAGTGGACTGGACTGAAGAACTCAAGGATCTGAACGTACAGGAGGCTTGGAGTTCGTTTCTGCAACTTTGACTTAAAGCATCTGAAGCCTACATCCCCAAGCAAGGAGAGGGAGGCGGGGGAAGGAAAATGTGTAGAGAAGAGTTGCAGACCAAACTGGATGAACAAGCATCTCAAAAACAGGTTAAGAGACAGCAGAGAGCCTACACCAAATGGCAGATGGGATGGATCAGCAAGGAAAGCCACCTCTGGGAGGTCAGAAAGTGTAGGGAAAAAAGTAAGAACTGCCAACAGCCCGGCAGAGCTGGACCTTGCAAAGGAAATTAAAACCAATAGTAAAAGGTTCTTGAGCCATATCAATAAAAAGAAAACAAGGAAAGAAGTGGGACTGCTAAACACTGAGGAAGGGATGAAGATTAGAGATAATCTAGGCGTGGCCCTACACGAATACTTTGCAAGGGTTTTTTTTAAAAAGAGCAATTAGGATCTTGGAGGCAGTGGCAGGGTGGCTACTGGGAACAAGGATATGGAAGAAGAAACCACCACTTTCAAGGTGGAAGCCAAATTCAAAACAGCTTAATGGCACCAAATCGGGGGCATGGATAATCTTCATCCAAGAATAGTCAAGGAAATGGCATATGAAATTGCAAGCCCAATAAGCAAGGATTTTTAATGAATCCGTAAATTCAGGGAGTTATACTCTGACTGGAGAATCTTAAAATATAGGTATCACGTTTTTTTCTTTAGCAATATGATACGGGAAACTACAGGCCTGTTAGTTTGACCTCAATTGTATGCAAGGTTCTAGAACAAATTTGAAAGTAAGTAGTTAAGGACAGAGGTAAATGGTAACTGGGATAAAATACAACATTGTTTTACAAGAGGTAGATCATACCAGATCAACCTGACCTCTTTATTTGAGAAGATAACCGATTTTCTATACAAAGGAAATGCAGTAGATCTAATCTTCCTGAATTTCAGTAAAGCATTTGATACAGTTCTGCATGGGAAATTAGTTAAATTGGAGAAGTTAGGGATTAATATGAGAACTGAAAGGTGGTGAAGGAATTGGTTAAAGAGAAGAGTACAGCAGGTCATACTGAAAGGTGAACGATCAGGCTGGAGGGAGGTTACTAGTGGAGTTCCTCAAGAATAAGTCTTGGGACCAATCTTATTTAACATTTTCATTAACGACCTTGGGAGTGTGCTAATAAATAAATAAATAAATAAATAATAATATCTGTGGATGACAAAATTGGGAGGTATTACCAAAATGGAGGAGGACCAGATTATACAAGATTTAGATGACCTTGAAAACTGGAGTAATAGAAATGGGATGAAATTTAATAGTGCAAAGTCATGCACGTAGGGACTAACAACAAGAATTTTTGCTAAAAGCCGAGGACCTACCAGTTGGAAGTGACAGAGGAGAAAGACCTGGGGGTATTAGTTGATCAGAGGATGACTATGAGCTGCCAATGTAACATGGCCATGAAAAAGGCTAAAGCAATCCTAGGATATATCAGGCGAGGTATTTTCAGTAGAGACAGGAAAGGGTTATTACCACTATACAAGGCACTGGTGAGACCTCATCTGGAACACTGTGTGCAGTTCTGGTCTCCCATGTTTAAGAAAGATGAATTCAAACTGGAACGGTGCAGAGAAGGGCTACTAGGATGATCAGGGGAATTGAGAACCTACAGTAGAAGAGGAGACTCATGGAGCTCGGCTTGTTAAGCTTAACAAAATGAAGGCTATGGGGAGATACAACTGCTCTCTATAAATACATCAGAGGAATAAAGACCAGAGAGGGAGAGCCGTTATTTAAGTTAAGGGCCAATGTTGGCACAAAAAATGGATATAAACTGGCCATCAATAAGTTTAGGCTTGAAATTAGAAGGTTGCTAGCCATCAGAGGAGTGAAATTTTGGCACAGCCTTCCAAGAGTGGGGGCAAAAGACCTAACTAACTTGTTTTAAGACTGAGTTTGATAAATTTAAGGAGGGATGATACGATGAGATTAACTACAATGGCATATGGCCCAGCCACAACTGTTATTAGACAACATCGCCACGGGCTGAAAGTAGGACACTAGATGGGAAGAGCTGTGTTATTACGGAGAATTCTTTCCCAGGTGTCTGGCTGGTGGGTCTTGCCCACATGCTCAGGGTTTAACTGACATCCCATCTTTAGGTTCAGCTCAAATGCAGCATTCACCTTCACAGGGCTGATATGGAAAGGGAAATGAGAGCTTGCCTCTAGTGATGGCCTCTATTCTGAACAGGACAGAAAAGCATAGGCCAAGTACACAGAAAGAATTTTGTCTCGAGTGCCTTGTTACATGCAGTTTCCTTGCCCTCACTTCATACCTCGGGGTCCAGGAATCTGAGTTTTCCCTTTCTTCCAACACCATCCATGCTTTAAAAGTCTTCAGTCGCACAGATTACGAAGCCAGAAGGGACCACTGTGGTAATCTTAGTCTAACCGCCTGTATAGCGCAGGACTTCCCTCAATTAATTCCTGTTTGTACCAGAGCAGATCTTTTAGAAAAGCATCAGTCTTGATTTTAAAATAGCAGAGAATCCAGCATAACCCTTGGTGAGCTGCTCCAAGGGTTAATTACTCACTGTTAAAAATGTAGGCCTTATTTCCCGACTGAATTGGTCTAGCTTCAGCTACCTGCCACTGGATCTTTTTAAACCTTTGTCTGCTAGACTGAAGAGCCCATTATCATTTTTTTGTTCCCCATGTAGGTACTTACAGACTGTGATCAAGTTACCTCTTAACCTTCTCTTTGTTAAGCAAAATAGATTAAGCTCTTGGAGTCTCATTATTAGGCACGTCTCCCAATCCTTGATCATTCTTGTAGCTCTTCTCCGAACCTTCTCACATTTATCAACATCCTTCTTGAACTGGGCACACCAGAACGGGGGACAGCATTCTAGCAGCGGACACTCCAGATACAGAGGTAGCATAACCTCTCTACTACTTGATATCCCCCCCCGTTCATGTTGGACTGATTATTCAGGACCCTCCAACTTCCCCCCTCACCCCCAAAGTCACTGCTTCCCAGGACAGAGCCCCCATCCTCTAAGTTTGTTTCTAGATGTATACATTTATATTTGGCCATATTAAAACACATAGATTGCTTGCACTGAGCTTACCAAGCAATTCAAATTGCTCTTTAACAGTAACTTGTCCTCTTCTCCGTTTGCCACTCCCCCAACCGGTGTGCTGTCTGCTAGCGTTATCAATTATGATTTTAGGTTTTCTTCCAGGTCATGGATACAAGTTTTAATGAAGGACTGATCCCTGCAGGACCCCACCAGAAACTCACCCGCTCGATGATGATTCCACATTTACAATTACATTTTGAGACTTCGCACATGTTCAATGGATTCAAAACTGGCTAGCTGATGTGTTTCTTTTTTAATCATTCTAGTTTGTTTAAAAATCAAACTGCTCTGCAGTACCAAGTCAAATGCCTTACAGAAGTCTAAATGTATTATATCAACACTATTACCTTTATCAACCTAACTTGTAATCTCATCCAAAAACAACAACCACCACCACCAACCACCACATTAGTTTGACAGGATCTTTTTTCCCCATAAACCCATGTTGACTGGTGTTATTCTTCCCTCCTTTATTAACGAGACCCTGATCAGAAGTTCCATTCTTTTACCCACAATCAATGTCAGGCTGTCAGGCCTATAATTACTTGGGTAATACCCATTTTAAAGAATAGCACAATAGCTTCCTTCCAATCTTCTGGAACTTCCCCAGCATTCCAAGAATGATTGAAGAAGGGGGGGGAGGAGAACCACCAAAAAAAGCCATCAGTGACCCAGCAAGTTTCTCAGCCAGTTTTTAAAACTCTTGGATGCAAGTTATCCAGACCTGAACCCTCTAAATTTCCCCACTCCAATAAGTCACAACTGCAGAGTCCCTGGGCCAGAACAGCAACATCGGGCTTATTCGGTCCTCTCCACTAGGCATCACTCTGCCTGCATCCGCCTTACAGAACTAGTAGCAGATCCCTGCCCAAGGAGGGAAGCTGATTTCTCCCCTTCCATTACCTTTTTAAACTCAGGCAGAGCACAAGGCAGAGAGCCTCTATCCTGAAATCTAAGAAGATTATAAATACATAATTGCCTCACCATTTGGTTTATTTTTAGCCTGGTGTTTCCCCAGCACAGATGCTGTGTGGAGTTAAGTGGCATGTCAACATGCAGCATGCCTGACTCAGAGAGTCAAACGCTGCTAGGAGCCCAATCACTAGCTTGCACGCCCACATCAGGCAAACACCTCCAGGCAATATAGTAGCTGCCCACGAATAGAACTGGGACAGAATGAGAAGGGACACAGTCTGCACTAGACCCAGACCGGTGCTAGAGCGCATGGATCCACAACTGATGGATCTGTTTGGGCCAGCACCCAAGCGCCCCGCCCTTCCCAAGCCAGTAGACGCATCAGGCAAAAATAATTACCTTTTCCCAAGGAATGACATCTGCCGCTTTGCTTGAATCCGATCCGAAACATACTGGCTTCAGCCTCCTCTCCTGGCCTCACTCACCCCCATTTCCTCTCCCACCTCCTGCTGCACAAAATCCATCCTGGGCACAACGAGCACAAACCCTGGCACCAAGACAGTCCAATGCTGCTTTCTCCAGAGAAGCTGGTGTCCTCCGCAGAGGCAGAGAAACCAGCAAGTCCAAGGGACACCCATGGGAAAACACGGCACCATGTGGCAGAGAGAGGGGCCATTCATGTGCAGCAGTTTCATCACTACAGCAACTGTTTCAGGGACCCCAGCAAGGCGGGCCAGCCAGGTACCCAAGACAGCGATTTAGCTAAGGGAGGAACAGATGGGGTTCCATCCTGAACCTACCAACCCCCAACACTGAGGCTGCCCCTGCTGCCCTCCCAGTGCTTGGAGCCTGAGCTCCCCAATGCAGCACAAACAATCATCCCACACCATTAGACCAGCCAGGACTGATCATTAGGGATACGCCTTCGCACGGTTCAAACCTGTGCCAATAAAACCCAGCCCCTCAAAGAGAGGCTCTGCCCTGCAGGTTGTGCTCTCCCCAGCCACCACATCCAATGCAGCAGGGTCTTGGCATCTCAGGTTTACCCTGGCGGGGGAGAAAAAGCTATTTGTCAGTAGGGGTTTTTAAATACACACTCTCCTGGAAGCTTTCCCCACTGCCATGTTGGGCAGACATCCCAGCACTTCTTGCACAGGAGAAGGCTACAAGGTGGGATTCAGCCAAGTTCCCTACCCAGGCAGCACAATCAGCTGGGGTGGGGAGACCATGTTGGTTTTGGTGCATCACACAAAGCTGGAGGCTCTCAGTGACAGAAGAGAGGATGAGAGCGAGACTCGGTCTCTTGTTGCTTGAGGCCCAAGCAGCCCCTGGGAGGTCAGGAGCGCTCCCTGCAGGCTGGGCTGGGAATAGCACAAGGGGAAGGAGCCGCTCCCATCACGCCCTACCCACTCCTCCAGGGCAGCACGGACTGAGAGGAGCTGCCGCAGTGCCTCTGGGAGGGCAGGTTGCTGTGACGCAGGAAAGGAACGGATGCTCCTCCACCCACCAGGCCACCCCTCCCCCTATAGCCCAAGGGATACACCTTGCCCAGCCCGACTGATAGGGGGCAGTAGGACTTGCACTTATTCCCTGCATTGGGCTGGGAGACACCAAGTTATTCACTTTCTCACCACCACCCCCCCCCCCAAACACACACACCCTGCAACCCCTCCCCACCCCAGCAGCAAAGCTCCTACCTCTGCCTGGGCACCGGGATGTAGGCCGAATGCAGGGGGGGGCACTGCTCCAGCCCCACGCTGAGAAGTCGCAGCGCTGCCTCCTTGTTCGATCCCTCCAGCTGGCTGTGGGCCGCAGCAGGCAGGCCCTGCCGCTCGTCCACCTTCCTGCCATTCAGCACCAGAGCGTTCGCCAGGCCCCTCGGCTCAGCTTCTTCCAGCAGCACGTCGCCATTACAGCTCTGCAAGACACGACCCAGGGACAGCGCGCTCATCACGGGCGTCGGGGCGTGCAGCGGGGTTATAAGATTTAGGGGGTCCAATGCAGCATAACCCCCCGCCCCCCCGTCATCCCAGGGACACCCTGAACCAGCTTTGAAGCCTGCATCCAGTCAGCCCTGAGCAGAGACCGCCCTGGTGCTCCTCTCCCGGGAGCCCTGGCAGGACAAGAATTTAAGTCAAACCTTGGGGAATGGGTGCCGTTTCACAGCAGAACGCGTTAGGGTTTAAAAGAGAAGCCAGGTTAGTCTGCAAGTCATGGATCCCGCAACCGGTTCTGCAGTAAACAAAGGCGCTTCATTAGCAACAGCCAGCCCCCATTTTCCCCCTTCCTGAAAAGGCAACTGCTTCAAATGGCCCCTTCCCTCACCTGCAAACTCACCCCCTCCAAGGGACAGACACACATTTCACACACAGACACCCCATCCAAACAGAGGTGCAAGGGGGTGGGTGAGAAGTCTGCTCTCCAGCCGCTCTGCATATAACTAGAGGACTTTGGTCCCCAGGGCCACCAAGCCAATATACCTCACTCCAGGGCTAGATTTACACCTTTGGCCTATAACATACCAAAAAAACCCACAAGTGATTTTTTTTGCACATGCTTGATTACCAGCTCTATAACCCCCATTTGGAGAGGGACTTCACTGGCTCTTTCACGTCTCACCATAAGGCCTCTATGTCTGCAGAGAATCAGCCAGGTCTGGCTTCTGCAAACAGGGCAGCAGCAAGGCTCCCAGGCCCTTCAAGTTATCTTACACAAACACAGCAGGTGTGAATCAAGGCAGCTCAGTCACCCCTCCGGCTAGAACCGATGGCAAACGTCTGCAAAACCCTTTCATTTTTCTGCAGCAGTCTTCTGTAGCAGGCCCCACCCCCTCCCCCCAATTGTGCGACACTTACTTATGCCAAGCAGCACTTCCACGCAGGAGCTGTACAACTAGGGTGACCAGATGTCCCGATTTTATAGGGACAGTCCTGATATTTGGGGCTTTTTTTTTAATATGGGCTTCTATTACCCCCCCACCCCCGTCCCGATTTTTCACACTTGCTATCTGGTTACCCTATGTCCAACTGACTTCAATGGGACGGCTCCCACACCTTGCCCTGGGTAATGGTTGCAAAGTTAGGCCATAGCGAGAGGAAGCAGAACTCGCCACGGCTCTCGGCAAGAACACGCTCCTACAGAAGGGAGGGTTTGAGACCTATGGCTGAACTCCGTCCACACAGACTGTGCTCCACAGCGGCTTGACTACAAACAGTGAACCCCTCCGGTAAGGAAGCTACACAGAACAGAATGCATCGGCTTATTCCTCAGATCTGGGCCTGAGAGCCTAGCTCGCCCGACTCCTAACCCTACCAGAGTAACTCAGAGGCTCCATCCACTAGGCCAGTTTTAAAGATGACCGTTTACATTCAGTTCCCTCCCCCGCCCCCCATCCTTTTTGCCTAGCCACTCCAGCTGGCGGCGTGGAGAGCAGGGGACTGTTAGGTACCCACCAAGGATTTGGGAGGGGTGGTTATTGAGCAAACAGTGCTCTGAGAACGCAAGCTACGGATCATTAAAGTGTTCTCTGACTGCCAAGAACGGTCACTTCCCACTGCCTGCAGTGCCACCTTCTGGAGAGGTCAGAGCTGATCAAGGCCTCTTCCAGCCACCTGGAATCCAACTAACGCCAGCTGTGCATGAGGTCTGCATCTCTGTTTGATAAGGCCAGACAGATGGAAAGTGGAGTCCAGCTGCACAGAGACAGGTATTGTCAGCGATCCTTTTAAACAGGAACAGTGTCACAAGTCACTGGGAATAACTATCTATGTTTCTAATATGCTCTTATTGATTCTACTCACTATTGATGTTCTTTGTTTACTTGCACTATTGTAACACTAGTAATAATAGCAGCATATCTAGTCCTGTCTGGTTTAAAACAAAAACAACTACATTTCTATCCTGACACCTTTCACAGTGTCCCGCTGCAGTTTAATATCCACCACTGTAACATGCACATTTCTGCCCAAACCATTCTGTTACAACCCTTCTGAGACAAAAACCAGCATTTGCTCCCCCTCTTCCTAAACCAATGAGCACAGGAATCAGGCCAATTTTAAACAGCGACTGTGGTGGGAATAAGGAGTTACCAATTTAAGAGGTCAAATGTATTAGGTATTATGCTTCAATAGCCATTGTTACTGTTATGGGGGGAGGGATAGCTCGGTGGTTTGAGCATTGGCCTGCTAAACCCAGGGTTGTGAGTTCAATCCTTGAGGGGGCTATTTAGGGATCTGGGGCAAAAATTGGGGATTGGTCCTGCTTTGAGCAGGGGGTTGGACTAGATGACCTCCTAAGGTCCCTTCCAACCCTGAGATTCTATGACCTGGGCAACTATGTGCAATTCTGGTTGCAGTATTCTCAAAAAATTATTATAATTGGAAAACGTACAGAGACAAGCAACAAAAATCATTAGGGGTATGGAACAGCTTCCATACCAGGAAAGATTTAAAAGACTGGGACTATTCAGCTTTAAAAAAAAAAAAAAAAAAAAAAAGGAGATGATTAAGGGGGGATAGGATAGAGGTATATAAAATCATGAATGGTGTGGAGCAAGTGAATAGCAAAGTGTGTTATGTGAAAGAGTAAATAACAAGAAACGGGGTTAATCCAATGAAATTAATAAGCAGCAGGTATAAAAACAAACAACAGTATTTCTTCACACAACACACAGTCAACCTGTGGAACTTGTTCCCAGGGGATGTTGTGAAGGCCAAAAGTATAACTGGGTTAAAAAGAGAATTAGGTACGTTCATGGAGGATAGGTCCATCAGTGGAGCTATTAGCCAGGTTGGTCAGGGACGCAACCGCATGCTGTGGGTATCCCTAAGCCTGACAGAAGCTGGGACTGGACAGGGGCCGGATTACTCGAAATTGCCCTGTTCTGTTCATTCCCTCTGAAGCATCTGGCACCGGCCACTGTCGGAAGTCAGGACACTGGGTTAGATGGACCATTGGTCTGACCCAGTGTGGTCATTCTTATGCAACTCCTAAAATGAATTACCTGCCACATACAGTAACTGTTGCCAAACTGTACTGTAGGCCTGAAGAAGTCCACTAAGAAGCTTCATCGAGGAACAGTAACATTACTTTTGGGGGGGGGGGGGGGGGAAATTGAGCCTCTAACAGTAGCTATCCCCACACTTGATTAAAACAAGTGTGTGTGTTTGGGATTGGGGGGGCACAGCCCATCGAGTAAACTCAGTCTTTTTACAAAAATCCTAGAAGTTCATAGGAAAGCTGCAGTTGCTACAGTATCAAAGGTGCAGAGGAGTCTGTTGTGATTAGTATCTCCCCCTCCTGCTCCCCTCCGAGCAGGGCTTAAGGTCTGAGCAGCCTGCTCACCAACATACAAGACCCAGAAAAGTGCAGCTGGTGGAAAGTACAAGCGGTTATCATCTTCTTCCTACAGCGGGGAACTTACATAGCTACGGCTGTGTGGGGTGTGAAAATTCACACCCCTGAGATCTGCCGTTAGGTTGGCTTAACTACATGTAGGTGGTGGACAGGAAAACTCTTCCAGCAACCTGGCTGCCGCCTCTCAGGGAGGTGGATGAACTGAACCCGGGGGAAACCCAGTCCCACCTCCACAGCGAGTGTCTACACTGCAGCGCCATACCCCTGGCCTTGACTAGATCCTGTCTCAAAGCAAGAACCCTGCTCCGGGAGGTCTCCCCGCCTGCAGGGTCGATGCGGATCCGCCAGCTCCTGGCGGTGGGGCACAAACAGGGGCCTGCACAGAACCGGTGGCCGGGGCGAGAGGCGCTTCCCTTCGCCCCCCGTCGGGGGCTGTAGGGCGGGGCGGGGGGGGGGGACGGATCTGCACAGAGCCTTGGGAGGATGGGGCGGATCCTACCGAGGCTGGCAGATCCCTCCTCCCCCATGCTCTGTGCCCCACCCCCGGGAGCCAGCCATTTCCCTCCCTCCTCTGCCCCGCCCCCCCGGTCCATGCAGCCCCCTCCCCCCACCCCGGGGCCCGGCAGCCCCCTCCCCCTGCCCCGCCCCCGGGGCTGGCTGTCCGCGCGCGGGGTGATTGATGGCCCGTGCATTCCAGCAGCGCCGGGCGGGCGGGCCGGCGCTAGGGGGTGGGGGGCCGGCCCCGCTCGGCCCAGGCCCGCTTCCCTCTAAACTTTCCGCACGGCCACTTCTACCGAGCGGCGCCATCTTTAGCGAGGGAAACTTTCCCGGCACCGCGGAGCCGGCAGCCGCCCCCGCCCAGCGATCGCGCTGCAGCGGCCCGGCCTGCGGGGCGGGCGGGAAAAGAGGCTTCGCGAGCCCGGGCAGGACCGAGCTGTCACGAGCCCCCGCTCACACACACACCCCCCCCCCCCCCAAATTGCAACGGCGCCTGCAACAGACTCCCACCCCCAGCGCGGAGCGACACGTCCCTCCGTGCAACCCCTTCGGAGAAGTCCCCCGCCCAGCCGCCCCATGCAGCCCCCCCAGAGAAGCCCCCCACCCCATGCAAGCCCCCTTCTATGGGGAGCGCCACACTTACCAAGGCGCGACATCCCCCCCCCAGCTGCCTCCACGCACATGCAACCCGTACCAGGCCACGGGACACACCCACCCCACCGGTGCCGCGCTCAGCCCCGCTCCCGCTTTGCAGGCTCGGGCCTCCCGTACCTTCTGCACATGCTTCACCCGGCCCTTGCCAGGGCTCTTCCCCTCGAGCCCGTTGGCCCCGGGCGCGTCCTCGCTACTTTTCCGCCGCCGCCGCCTCAGCAGGGCATCTTCCACCAGCACCGTGTAGACGGCGTTGCTGGCCGCGGAGGACGGGGCTTTGCACGCCTGGATCACCCCGCAGTACAGCCCGTGGCGGTGGGCGGCCGGCGGGGGGCTGCAGTCGGGGCAGCAGGGCCCGGCCGCTGTTAAGCCGGGCGGAGGGGAGCAGAGCCTGCTGTCCGGGGCCGCTCTCTTGGGGAGGCGCTTGGGATCCATGACCCCTGCGAGAGGGACCGAGCCCCCGCCCGGCAAGGGGGAGGTGGGGGGCGCCGTGCGGGCGGAGGCTGCAGCCCGGCCGGTGTCTTCGGGTCGCTCCCTCCACACCGAGCTCCCCCGGTCTCTGCACCCGCCGACCACGCCCCCCCCAGCCCGCGCTCTCCCCCTCTCGAGGCTCGTGCGAGCCGGGGAACCAGTCTCCACTCCCCGCCGCTTGCCATTGGCCCGCTCGCTGTATCAACATTCCGAAATGGAATATGGGCCCGGGCCCGGAGCCGGCTCACACGCCCATTGGCCCCACGGTGTTGCCAATTAGCGCGGGGGCGTTCCATTCGCCCCGCCTCCCTCCCCAGCCCGGCTGTTGTAGCTGCTGCTTGACTTTGATTTCAGACAGGGAGGGAGAGTGGGGTTGGGGAGGCAGCCGGGGTTTGCCGCTGGGTTTAGCGGCCATCTTCAGGGGCTTGGGTGGGGAGTGAAGGAGCTCTTTCGCCTTGACGCTTCGGGGTGAGGACGGAGAGAAAGCAAAGTCTCCAACAAGCGGATGGTTCGTCAGTTAAAAGCTGCATGTGTTGTTGGGTTTTTCCTAACTGTCACCCCAACCGAACCCCCTGGCTCTGAACTTTGGGGAAGTTGGATTCAGCTCCAGCCTTTAGTTGGGATTCTGTACTTTGTAGCTGGGGTCCACCTTTATTGACCATAAACAGGCTCACAAAAGCTGTTTGGAGAAATGATTAAGCCAGTACAGTACTTTTCACAACTAAAGCACCCACTGTCTGAGCATCTCAAAAAACCTTAGCACTGTTTATTATTTGTTTAGAGTCCAAGCTACCTGATCTGAAGAGATTACAACCTTAAAACTCAAAAGCAGATATTGACATGGGCAAGGTATACACTATACAGAGTCTTTGGGATGTGAAGTCTTCTATGTATTTTGTTAGTTCCAAATTAAAAAAAAAACAAAAACAACTTTCTGTGTCTTCCAGTCAGTCCTGGTGCCCAACTCACTCACTCTCACATAACCAGGTTTGTTTAACACAAACAAAAGGAAGTATTTTTTCACACAACGCACAGTCAACCTGTGGAACTCCTTGCCAGAGGATGTTGTGAAGGCCAAGACTATAACAGGGTTCAAAAAAGTACTAGATAAGTTCATGGAGGATAGGTCCATCAATGGCTATTAGGCTGGGCAGGGAAGGTGTCCCTAGCCTCTGTTTGCCAGGAGCTGGTAATGGGCGACGGGATGGATCACTTGATGACTTGTTCTGTTCATTCCCTCTGGGGCACCTGGCATTAGCCACTGTCAGAAGACAGGATACTGGGATAGAATCATAGAATCTCAGGGTTGGAAGGGACCTCAGGAGGTCATCTAGTCCAACCCCCTGCTCAAAGCAGGACCAACCCCAACTAAATCATCCCAGCCAGGGCTTTGTCAAGCCTGACCTTAAAAACCTCTAAGGAAGGAGATTCCACCACCTCCCTAGGTAACCCATTCCAGTTCTTCACCACCCTACTAGTGAAAAAGTTTTTCCTAATATCGAACCTAAACCTTCCCCTCTGCAATTTGAGATCATTACTCCTTGTTCTGTCATCTTCTACCACGGAGAACAGTCTAGATCCATCCTCTTTGGAACCCCCTTTCAGGTAGTTGAAAGCAGCTATCAAATCCCCCCTCATTCTTCTCTTCTGCAGGCTAAACAATCCCAGTTCCCTCAGCCTCTCCTCATAAGTCATGTGCTCCAGCCCCCTAATCATTTTTGTTGCCCTCCGCTGGACTCTTTGCAATTTATCCACATCCTTCTTGTAGTGTGGGGCCCAAAACTGGACACAGTACTCCAAATGAGGCCTCACCAGTGCCGAATAGAGGGGAATAATCACGTCCCTTGATCTGCTGGAAATGCCCCTACTTATACAGCCCAAAATGCCATTAGCTTTCTTGGCAACAAGGGCACACTATTGACTCATATTCAGCTTTTCGTCCACTGTAACCCCTAGGTCCTTTTCTGCAGAACTGCTGCCCAGCCATTCGGTCCCTAGTCTGTAGCAGTGCATGGGATTCTTCCGTCCTAAGTGCAGGACTCTGCACTTGTCCTTGTTGAACCTCATCATATTTCTTTTGGCCCAATCCTCCAATTTGTCTAGGTCCCTCTGTATCCTATCCCTACCCTCCAGCGTATCAACCACTCCTCCCAGTTTAGTGTCATCTGCAAACTTACTAAGGGTGCAGTCCACACCATCCTCCAGATCCTTAATGAAGATATTGAACAAAACCGGCCCCAGCACCGACCCTTGGGGCACTCCACTTGATTCCGGCTGCCAACTAGGCATGGAACCATTGATCACTACCCGTTGAGCCCGACCATCTAGCCAGTTTTCTATCCACCCTACCGTCCATTCATCCAGCCCTTACTTCTTTAACTTGCTGGCAAGAATACTGTGGGAGACTGTATCAAAAGCTTTGCTAAAGTCAAGAAATAGCACATCCACTGCTTTCCCCTCATCCACAGAGCCGGTTATCTCATCATAGAAGGCAATTAGGTTAGTCAGGCATGACTTGCCCTTGGTGAATCCATGCTGACTGTTCCTGATCACTTTCCCCTCCTTTAAGTGGTTCAGAATTGATTCCTTGAGGACCTGTTCCATGATTTTTCCAGGGACTGAGGTGAGACTGACTGGCCTGTAGTTCCCTGGATCTTCCTTCTTCCCTTTTTTAAAGATGGGCACTACATTAGCTTTTTTCCAGTCATCCGGGACCTCCCCCGATTGCCATGATTTGTCAAAGATAATGGCCGATGGCTCTGCAATCTCATCGGCCAACTCCTTTAGCACCCTCGGATGCAGTGCATCCGTCCCCATGGACTTGTGCTCATCCAGCTTTTCTAAATAGTCCCGAACTACTTCTTTCTCCACAGAGGGCTGGTCACCTCCTCCCCATACTCTGCTGCAGAGTGCAGCCATCTGGGAGCTGACCTTGTCTGTGAAGACAGAGGCAAAAAAAGCATTGAGTACACTAGCTTTCTCCACATCCTCTGTCACTAGGTTCCCTCCCTCATTCAGCAAGGGGCCCACACTTTCCTTGACTTTCTTCTTGTTGCTAACATACCTGAAGAAACCCTTCTTGTTACTCCTAACATGTCTGGCTAGCTGCAACTCCAAGTGTGATTTGGCCTTCCTAATTTCACTCCTGCATGCCTGAGCAATACTTTTATACTCCTCCCTGGTCATTTGTCCAATCTTCCACTTCTTAAAAGCTGTTTTTTTGTGTTTAAGACGAGCAAGGATTTCACTGTTAAGCCAAGCTGGTTGCCTGCCATATTTACTTTTCTTTCTACACATCGGGATGGTTTGCTCCTGCAACCTCAATAAGGATTCTTTAAAATACAGCCAGCTTTCCTCGACTCCTTTCCCCGTCATGTTATTCTCCCAGGGGACCTTGCCCATCAGTTCCCTGAGGGAGTCGAAGTCTGCTTTTCTGAAGTCCAGGGTCTCTGTTCTACTGCTTTTTCTTCCTTGTGTCAGGATCCTGAACTCGACCATCTCATGGTCACTGCCTCCCAGGCAGGGCCGGCTCTAACTTTTTTGCCGCCCCAAGCAACAAAAAAAAAAGTGCCCCCCACTGAAACAAAAAAACCACCACCCCCCAAGCGCCCACGGAAACACCACCCACCCCTAGTGTTGCACCGCAACACCCACCCCCCAGCGCTTCTCCCTGCCGGAGCGCCACAGGGCAGGGCGGCCAGCCCGCCCGCAGACCCGCTCTCCCGGCCGGAGCGCTGCGGGGCAGGGCGGCCAGCCCGCCCGCAGACCCGCTCTCCCGGCCGGCCGGAGCGCCGCGGGGCAGGGCAGGGCTGCTCTCCCTCCTGCAGCCCGCCACAGTATGTTTAAAAACAAAAAACAAAAAAAACCCACACTTGAGCGCCGCCCCCGCTAAGGTGCCGCCCCAAGCGCGTGCTTGGTAGGCTGGTGCCTGGAGCCGGCCCTGCTCCCAGGTTCCCATCCACTATTGCTTCCTCTACTATTTCTTCCCTGTTTGTGAGCAGCAGGTCAAGAAGAGCTTTTCCCCTAGTTGGTTCCTCCAGCACTTGCACCAGGAAATTGTCCCCTACACTTTCCAGAAACTTCCTGGATTGTCTGTGCACTGCTGTATTGCTCTCCCAGCAGATATCGGGGTGATTAAAGTCACCCATGAGAACCAGGGCCTGTGATCTAGCAACTTCTGTTAGTTGCTGGAAGAAAGCCTCGTCCGCCTCATCCCCCTGGTCTGGTGGTCTGTAGCAGACTCCCACCACGACATTACACCTGTTGCTCACACTTCTAAATTTAATCCAGAGACTCTCAGGTTTTTCTGCAGTTTCATACTGGAGCTCTGAGCAGTCATACTGCTCTCTTACATACAATGCAATTCCCCCACCTTTTCTGCCCTGCCTATCCTTCCTGAACAGTTTATATCCATCCATGACAGTACTCCAATCATGAGAGTTATCCCACCAAGTCTCTGTTATTCCAATTACATCATAATTCCTTGACTGTGCCAGGACTTCCAGTTCTCCCTGCTTGTTCCCCAGGCTTCTTGCATTTGTGTATAGGCATTTAAGATAACTCACTGATCGTCCTGCTGTCCCAGTATGGGGCAGGAGCCCTCACCTCTTGCACTCACCTACTTGTGCTTCCTCCCGGTATCCCACTTCCCCACTTACCTCGGGGCTTTGGTCTTCTTCCCCCAGTGAACCTAGTTTAAAGCCCTCCTCACTAGGTTAGCCAGCCTGCTTGCAAAGATGCTCTTCCCTCTCTTCGTTAGGTGGAGCCCGTCTCTGCCTAGCACTCCTTCTTCTTGGAACACCATCCCATGGTCAAAGAATCCAAACCCTTCTCTCCGACACCATCTGCGCAGCCATTCGTTGACTTCCACGATTCGACGGTCTCTACCCCGGATAGATGGACCTTTGGACCCAGTATGGCTGTTATGTTCACCACCCTATGTTAAAGATACTTTGCAAACATACACAGGAAAGACCTTCTCATACTACCAGATGTGCAAGCACAGACCTCTGCTGATGTGTGGAGCCCCCCTGAAGTTAATGGTTTCCCCATGGGTGCAGGGATCCATTCTAGAAGATCTGGATCAGAGCCTGAGGCTTGGTCTACACTACCAACTTATGTTGGTATGACTATGTCATTCAGGACCCTAAGCGATGTATTTATAAGAACATAAGAGTGGCCATACTGGGTCAGACCAAAGGTCCATCTTATTTACTTTCTCCATACCAGTCATGATTTTATAGACCTCAATCATATCTCCCCTTAGTCATCTCTTTTCCAAGCCGAAAAGTCCCAGTCTTATTAATTTCTCCTCATACAGAAGCCATTCCATACCCCTAATCATTTTTGTTGCCCCTTTCTGAACCTTTTCCAATTCAAATATATCTTTTTTGAGATGGGGCGACCACATCTGCACACAGTATTCAAGATGTATTATGGATTTATATAGAGGCAATATGATATTTTCTGTCTTATTATCTATGGGAGGAGGGATAGCTCAGTGGTTTGAGCATTGGCCTGCTAAACCCAGGGTTGTGAGTTCAATCCTTGAGGAGGCAATTTAGGGAGCTGGGGCAAAAAATTGGGGATTGGTCCTGCTTTGAGCAGGGGGTTGGACTAGATGACCTCCTAAGATCCCTTCCAACCCTGATATTCGTAATGATTCCCAACATTCTGTTTGCTTTTTTGACTGCCGCTGCACATTGGGTGGATGTTTTCAGAGAACTATCCACAATGACTCCAAGATCTCTTTCTTGAGTGGTCACAGCTAATTTAGACCCCATCATTTTATATGTATAGTTGGGTTTATGTTTTCCAATCTGCATTACTTTGCATTTATCAACATTGAATTTCATCTGCCATTTTGTTGCCGTTACCCAGTTTTGAGAGATCCTTTTGTAGCTCTTCGCAGTCTGCCTGGGACTCAACTATCTTGAGTAGTTTTGTATCATTTGCAAATTCTGCCACCTCACTGTTTGCCCCTTTTTCCAGATCATTTATGAATATGTTGACAAGGACGGTCCCAGTACAGATGCTTGGAGGACACCACTATTTACCTCTCTCCATTCTGAAAATTATGTATTCCTATTCTTTGTTTCGTATCTTTTAACCTGTTACCAATCCATGAGAGGACCTTCCCTCTTATCCCATGACAGCTTACTTTGCTTAAGAGCCTTTGGTGAGAAACCTTGTCAAAGGCTTTCTGGAAATCTAAGTACACTATATCCACTGGATCACCCTTGTCCACATGCTTGTTGCCCCCCTCAAAAAATTCTAGTAGATTAGTGAGGCATGATTTCCCTTTTCAAAAACCATGTTGACTCTTCCCCAACAAATAATGTTCATCTATGTGTCTGACAATTTTGTTCTTTACTATAGTTTCAGCCAGTTTGCCCAGTACTGAAGTCAGACTTACCAGCCTGTAATTGCTGGGGTCACCTCTGGAGCCCTTTTTAAAAATTAGCGTCACATTAGCTATCCTCCAGTCATTTGATACAGAAGCTGATTTAAATGATATGTTACAGACTACAATTAGTAGTTCTGCAATTTCACATCTGAGTTCCTTCAGAACTCTTGGGTGGATACCATCTGGTCCTGGTGACTTATTTCTGTTTAGTTTATCCATTTGTTCCAAAACCTCCTCTAATGACACCTCAATCTGGGACAGTTCCTCAGATTTGTCACCTAAAAAGAATGGCTCAGGTTTGGGAATCTCCCGCACATCCTCAGCCGTGAAGACCGATGCAAAGAATTCATTTGTATGTATGTATATACAAAGGATAGGAATACATTCATTTAGTTTCTCTGCAATGGCATTATCGTCCTTGGGTGCTCCTTTAACATCTCGATCGTCCAATGGCCTCACTAATTGTTTAGCAGGCTTCCTGCTTCTGATGTACTTAAAAACATTTTTGCTATTACTTTTTGAGTCTTCGGCTAGCTGTTCTTCAAATTCTTTTTTGTCCTCCCTAATTATATTTTTATGCTTCATACTAACCTAGCCCCCAGTGTAGACAGCATTATGTAGACAGGAGGGCTTCTCGGGGAGTTGGAGTATCTACACCAATGGGCGAAGCTCTCTTATTGGTGTAGGTAGCATCTTCACTAGAGTTAGCCTTACGTCAGCTTAACTCTGTAGTGTAGACCAGGCCTTACAGTAGACATACCCATACTCTCATAACATCCTTGTGAGGTAAATATTACTCATGTTATAGATGGGTAAAATGAGATAAAGCAGGTTTCACTGGCGGATTGTTGGAGCCTCCCGCTGTAGTACACACATGAGTGTCGGTTTGTTTCAGGTTTCAGAGTAGCAGCTGTGTTAGTCTGTATCTGTAAAAAGAACAGGAGTACTGGTGGCACCTTAGAGACTAACACATTTATTTCAGCATAAGCTTTCGTAGGCTATAGCCCACTTCATCGGATGCATAGAGTGGAACACACAGAAGTAAGATGTATATATACACAGAAAAGTTGGAAGTTGCCATACCAATTCTAAGAGGCTATTTAATTTAGATGAGCTATTATCAGTGCGTCTTCTTGTGCGAATGTAAACCAATGAGGGAGCCGCAGATGCGTCCGCACATCAGGCAGATGTGGCCACGTTTTTACCACTGCTTTCTTCACTCACGCTTCTCTCTGTTCTGCTGTTCTCGATGGCTTTAACCGCAGACCAAGAGGTCTGCTGCCATCCTGATCTATCGGCAGCAGCAGCTTCCCATGTGTTTGGGTCAACTTGGCCAGCTTTTAGGAGAGCTTTGAGAGTGTCCTTATTATCATTTTCATTGGCCTCCCCGTTTTCAACTGTTAATAAAATATGGCTTTGAGGAGGCACGCATCATCCATCAGTACAAGATAACCAGTCTAGCGATGTTGCACCTGCATGGTTAGGAAATCAATGCTAGTCATGCAGCACTGGTCCAGGACTTTGATGTTTGGTCTCCTGTCCAACCACTTGATGTTACAGATGAAACACAGACAGCGCACGTGAAGATGCTGTAGTTGCTTTAGCGCGTCCGTGTTTCACAGCCATAGAGTAGAGTGCGCAACACGATTGCACGATAAACACTGCTTTTGGTGTGAAATCGAATGCCGCTTGCATTCCACAGGCAGTGACAAAGTCAACCATAGGCAGAACTGGCTTTAGAAATGCTCCACATTGATTTCATCATCAACCATGGAATTATTAGACAAAGTGGCTTACTAAGACCGCACTGGTCAGTAGTACACCTGGAATAGGATCCAAATCCCTTAACTACTGATCTAGTTCTTTCTTAGCCTTGTCTACACTGGGCAGGTGGGGGTGGAATCAATCTAAGATATGCAACTTCAGCTACGAGAATAGCGTAGCTGAAGTCGACGTACTTAGATCGACTTACCACGGCGTCTTCACGGTGGTGAGTCGACTGCTGACGCTCCCCCGTCAACTCTGCCTGCGCCTCTCGCAGCGGTGGAGTACCGGAGTCTACGGGAGATCGCTCGGGGATCGATTTAGCGTGTCTAGACTAGACACGGTAAATCGACCCCCGATAGATCGATCGCTGCCTGCCGATCCGGCGGGTAGTGTAGACATACCCTTAGCATTTGAATGGAAGTAGCCCCAACCACAACCCTGTTGTGCTAGGCACTGTACATACACATAGTAAAAGACAGTCTCTGCCCCAAAGAGCTTACAGTCTCAACAGAGAAGACAGACAAAGGAAGTTGTTTTATCCCCTTTTTACAGATGGGGAGCTGTGACACAGAGAAATTAGGTGACTTGCCCAAAGCCACATAGGGAATTGTGACCGAGCCAGTGATTTAACTCAGTTCTCTTAAATCCTAGTCCAGTATCTGAACTGCACCACCATCCTTCCTCTCAAGCCAGAACTACACCTTACTCCTAAATAGTAACTCATTCATTTTACTGTAAGTATTAAAAATATTTACCTACCTAACAAGGGTATTGTGAGGATTCATGAGTATGCACAGCACCTTGAAAATGCAAAGCACTGTTTAAAGGCTAATTATACAATGTTTTGCACTTCTGCGGTGCCACGTTTGAACCAAGGTTCTCAAATATAACCATAAACACTATCCGTTTCTACTGAATGCAGCCAAAGGCATCCCAACACATTTCATAGAGCTAAATGTTAGTTACAGAGGGAGAGAGAAATAAGGAGACATCGGCAAGGGAGAAAAGGGAATTTCTCATCTGAGATTTGAAATGAATTAGAGTCAACAAAGTAGAGGGTCTTCCCAGAAAGAACTGCAGCAGAGGCTCTCACACGAACAGTGGCAAAATTATGTGAAGGCACAGAAATGAGGCTGGTGCTAAATCAGCTGAAGGAATAGGATGGGAAAGAAAGGGAGACAAGATCCATTAATTAATGAAGGCTCATGACAATATACATGCTAGCATACAGGGGCCTGTGTCCAAACACTACTGGGCATCTTAACAGGAAACCAATTTACATAGATAACAGAATATGATCAAAACATCTAAGATCTTTGTGAGCACACAGACGTCTGCCCAATACACAGTGCCAGGCCACATATACACATGCAATTACAGTAACTAGTTATCCTTGGAACCTCTAAATATTAGAGATAACAATTTCCTAACTCAGAAAGTATTGCATCCACCACGGGGAGATTCTATATTAGATCTCGTCTTGACAGATAAAGAGTAACTGATCACAGAGCTAAAAATTAATAACTTCAGTACAAGTTATCACAACTTGATAACATTTATAATGTGCAAACAGAATAAAGTCCAGACCAGTGATATATATATCTATATCTATATATCTCACACAAACACACACACACACTGCTTTTAAAGTGCCAATTTCACAAAAATGAAAACAATTATAAGCCACATCAGCTGGCAGGAAGAATGTAATCAGAAAAATGTGAATGATAACTTGGAATTGTTTAAGAACACTTTACTAGCCCAAAAAACCACAATTGAGAAATAAAACTATATTGGTCAAAAAAGCCATCCTGGTTTGGAGGGAACGTGAAGGCTGCTATAAAAATAATATATAACAAATGGAAGAAAGGGTAAATTGATAGCAATGAATATAAATAAGGAGCTAGGAATTATAGAAAATTGATAAGGGAAGCAAAGGGACACAAGGCAAAATCTATGGGCAGCAGAGTTAAAGACAATAAGAAGGATTTTTAAAAGTATATTAGGAATAAAAAGAATACTAACAATGGTATTCATCTATTAGATGAAAATGGTAGAATTATCAATCATAATGCAGAAAAGACAGAAGTATTAAATACACATGTCTGTCCGTAACTGGGAAGAAACAGATGATGTAATCATATGCTATGATAACACTCTTTCCATTCCACTAGTATCTCAGAAGGATGTTAAACCACGGCTACTGAAGTTAGACATTTTAAAATCAGCACACACCTGGATAACTTGCATCAAAGAGCTTTAAAAGAGCTGGCTGAGGAGCTCACTGGACCATTGATGCTGCTTTTCAATAAGTCTTGGAACACTTCAGAAATTCCAGAAGAGTGGAAGAAAGCTAATGTTGTGCCAATATTTAAAAAGAATAAACAGGATGACCCAGGTAATTATAGGCCTGTCAGTCCGCCATCAGTCCTAGCAAGATAATGGGGCAGCTGATACAGGACTCAATTAATAAAAATTAAAAGAGAGGAATATAATTAATGCCAATCAACATTGGCTTATGGAAAATAGAGCCTTTCAAACTAACTTGGATTTTTTGTTTATGACAGATCACTGTTTTAGAGATTTTTCCTTTTCATTTCACTGGTATCGTCCTGTCACAAAGTACCCCACTTCTTTCTCTCCATTTGAGCCATACACTTATTATCCTAGCTCTAATTTCATCCTCCATTTCCCCATTTTCTCAGATGCTGGTATCCAGATACTTGAAACTGCATTTTTGCTACTGTTTGCCCAGCTAGTTCCAAGATAATTCTTCATTGTTCACACTATTGAAATTACATACCAGGTACTGTTTTTTTCCTCTGCTTATTTTGAGTCCATGTCTCTCCAACACATCTCTCCACTTATTGAGATCTTCTTCTAGATGTTCTCCTCATGGCACAGAATAAGATCGTCTGCAAACAACACACACCAAAGGGCCTTTTTCTGTATGGTCCTTGTGAGAGTATCCAGGACGAGGATATACAAGAGTGGGCTCAATGCTGATCCCTTATGCACACCCACGTTTCCTGATAGGTCGTCTGTTTCACCACTAAAAGTTCTGACCACCGACTTGCACCTACATACCTGAACAAGCCACATGTAGGAGTGTGCGGCCATCCCTCCCCATCAGTCTTGGAGGGAGACCACGCCCCCTCGCTCTCCCATCCCTAGCAAGGCAAGGGTTATTGGGGCAATCAGCAGTCTTTAAAGCCCTGGCCCTCTAGGCAGGGTCAGGCGACAAGTCGTCCAGGGCCCTGGCCTCAGGTAGGGCAAGGCAAACAGTCTAGTAAGCTCAGGCAGGGCGGAGCACTAAACAATCTAGGGTCTCAGGCAGGGCGGAGCATCAAACAGACGGTCTGACGTCCTGGCTCTGGTGGATTTAGGGTTGCCAGGTGTCCAGTTTTAGACTGGAACACCCAGTTGAAAAGGGACCCTGGCAGCTCTGGTCAGCACCGGTAACTGGGCCATTAAAAGTCCGGTCAGTGGCGCAGCGGGGCTAAGGCAGTCTCCCTGGCTGTTGTGGCTCCATGCAGTTCCCGGAAGTAGCAGCATGTCCCCCCTTTGGCTCCTATGCATAGGGGCAGTCGGGGGCTCCACACACTGTCCCTGCTCCAAGTGCCAGCTCTGCAGCTCCCATTGGCCGGGAACTGCAGCCAATGGGAGCTGCAGGGGTAGCGCCTGCAGATGGGGCAGCGCGCAGAGTCACCCGGCTGTGCCTCCATGTAGCAGCTGGAGGGGGAACATGCCGCTGCTTCCGGGAGCTGCTTGAGGTAAGTGCCGCCCAGAGCCGGCACCCCTGACTCCCTCCCATGCCCCAAGCCCCTGCCCCAGCCCTGATCCCCCTCCCACCCTCCGAACCCCTTGGTCCTAGGCTGGAGCACCCCCCTGCACCTCAAACCCCTCATCCCCAGCCCCACCCCAAAGCCTGCACCCCCAGCCAGAGCCTTCAACCCCCTGCACCCCAACCACCTGCCCCAGCCAAGATCCCCCTCCTGCACGCTGAACCCCTTGGTCCCCGGCCGGAGCACCCTCCTGCACCCCAAATCCCTCAGCCCTGGCCCCACATCAGAGTCCACACCCCCAGCTGGAGTCCACACCCCAAACCGGAGCCCCCTCACATACTCTGAACCCCTCAGTCCCAGCCCAGAGCCCCCTTCTGCACCCCAACCCCCTGAGCCATCCCGGTGAAAATGACAGAATGAGTGAGGGTGAGGAAAGTGAGCGACAGAGGGAGGGGGGATGGAGTGAGCAGGGGCGGGGCCTCAGAAGGGGCGGGACATGGGCGGGGCCTCGGAGGAGGGGCAGGGCAAAGGTGTTCGGTTTTGTGCAAGTAGAAAGTTGGCAAGCCTAGGCGGATGGCAGACAAACGCAGGCCTCTGGGCCTAGGCAGCAGGGGAGGTAGGGGGACCCAGGCCCACCCTACTCCACCAGGTTCCAGCCCAGGGCCCTAACAGTGGTGGAGTGTTCCGTCACTGGGTCAGCGGAGAGCCAGCTGAAACACGATGACCTGGAGTCAGGCAACAACCCAACCAGATGATAGTGTCCCTGGGCTACTGCCAGCATTCCCCTTACGGTGT
This sequence comes from Macrochelys suwanniensis, assembly GCA_033296515.1. Classification (NCBI taxonomy): domain Eukaryota; kingdom Metazoa; phylum Chordata; order Testudines; family Chelydridae; genus Macrochelys; species Macrochelys suwanniensis. The sequence goes on along the minus strand of CM065786.1, from coordinate 3,652,568 downwards.
ACCTGTGAGTCGGGGTCGTCCGTCTCCCCAGGGTATGCCGCTACTGGCAGTCCCAGCAGTGCCTCGGCATCCCTGGCAGCAGGCTCCTCCGGGTCCTTGGTGCTGTAGCGGTCTCTGTCCAGCTGACGCCAGAGCAGCAGGTGAGAGGTGTCCGTCTCCACCAGTGACTTCAGCCCAACAGAACCGCAGGGCCCCCCTTTTATACTGTCTGTCCCGCCCCACTGCTTTGGGTGGACACAGGTGTCCAAGGCTTGGAGGGAGGCCATACCCCTTCGCTACACCACATGTTATGGTCTGGTGCCATTTTCAAGCCTTACCTATATTACTAACAACACCGTAGATTATAAAAACGGAAAGACCTGCAGAAATAAAATGTGCGGTTTGTTTATTTTCTCAGCTTGGATGATGAAAATGGACTAGTCTGTTTCACTTTTGTTTGTAGTCGGCGTCACTTTCTGAGTCCCAGTTACTATCTTACTACTACAGTGCATGCGTTGCAAACAGAGCAGGCATATGATTAAATTCCTACTAAAATGTTTAATTGAGGGTGTTTGATTTAATTTATTTATTGAATAGAAACATTTATTTTAAATTTTGTTGCATAGACTCCTCTTGCAGTCAGCTAGACGCCCTTAGCACTACCCACTCTACCTTTGTACATAGTCATTTGAGCTACCATCCCTTGGACATCTAAGCACCAGAAGAACACGTAAGAAGATGCAAGTTCCCACCATACTTTAATGTACTCTCACGTCTTCCTCTGGCTCCTAGGCTGCTAAGTGAGACCCTCCTACACAGGGACCATGTGGGTGTAGATCAAAGGGAGTCCAAGCTAGTCTACATTTTTATATCACCTATGGCATCACCTCTGAATTTGGCCCATTGACTTCAATGGGGCAGTCACAGCAGTAAGAAAAATGGTTGATAGTGAGTGTGTGGAGGATCTGTCCTTAGATGGATTTGGTGAGCCCCCACAGTATTTCTCTTGTACTTTTAATAGCCTCTCTGGCTCGCCTCTCTTCTGTCAATCTCTGCCTCTTCTGTGTCAGTTTTAAGCCCACACGCTGCCTCAGCTAGGTATTAGAGGCTGTGGTATCATTGCTCCTTCAGGACTAGTGAGTTAATAATTAAGAATTTACTTAAGCATTAGAGACCAACTTCCTAGCTAGATCTGGCTAAGACACAGCTAACAACTAATTGTGTTCAGGCAAACCATTTTGTAACTGCAGTAACCATAAGCAGGTAAATCCTACTTATGGGTCTGTGTTTTTGTGTTCCCAGCTGCCTACTAAGAGGTGCCCAGGAGGTTCCGAATAGCACCTTGCCAGGAGCCCAAAGGTGGCACCAAAACTGTATAAAGTGGCCTAGATTGCAGCTGTCCTCATCTTTCATATGACGGGGTGGCCCATGGAGACTACAGGGCCCGGCCTTCGATGCTCCATCTAGGACACAAGACTAAAGGTGTAGTGCTTAGTGTTGCATGCTGCAACATGAGGTATGCAAATTTGGCACATGCATGATGCATCAGGGCTTCTGTTAGTGAACCCAGCCATCATGAGGACAGAAAGGTTGGGTCCAATCATACTTGAATGGGAGACCAGACTCCAACGTACACCTGTCATAAGTTTTCCAGGAAGCTGTGCTGGTGATACCACAGGTAATCTCCTTCCTTCTGAGCCACCACTGAACCAAAGGCCCAGGAGGGTGCTGCTGGAGGATTCACATCTAGACAAAATGTTGCTAGCTACCTGTGGCCATTGAAGAACACGTCACTTTCTGTATGTGTCGGAGCATGAACCCAGGTGGTGTGGGCAAATTCCACGCAAAACTACATTCCACCTACCTACATTTCCCCTGCAGTTTTCCCTGGATGCAGGATTTTGCGTCACATCCTTTCACAAGCTGTTGTGCAGTGCTGTGGCATGGCTGCATTCCATCCAAGAGGTGGCTGCATTTCAGTGGCCAGCAAACTGATCCTCACCAAAGCAGTGTGGTTAATTCGGTCACATCCAGAAAGCCCTTTGAGATCCCTGGAGAAAGAGTGCTGAGCACCAGCAGAGAATTACTCTGTCCTAGAACATTGTGGGGTCATTTTTTCTTTTTACTCTGTTGTCTGTGGTGCAGTCTGGTGGGTTGTCTTCTGCAGGGGACATTCTGCGGTGGGTGGAGTCTGCCTGCTGCTAACCTAGGAATTTGGGCTCTTTAAGTTCTCTTTGGCTGTGTAGCTCCTCATGCTTCTGTGAGTGTATTTACAGAGTGCGCAGCAAGTTTGCTCCATTTATCTTACACTTGCCTATCATCTTGTGACCATTGTGTTACTGATTCATTTCCTGTCATCTGACGCCTTGACCTGCCAAAAGATAGATTCCACGACTCCTGACCTTCCACGCTAAACCAGGATAAGCCACAAAGTTTGAAGGTGGAGCCAAGCCAAAAGGTCTGAACTCTGAGCATGGAAAAGGAAGTTCAGAAACTGATCTGTGTGGTCAGTGTGATCACTGGGAAGTGATGCCAAATAAATCTCTGGCAGCTCAGCTCCTCTAGCTCGGACACATAGCTGGTTACTCTGCTCATGCTTAGCCTGAGCGTTCATTGGCTCGCCCATCTCTTAGTTCCACAGTTCTCGTACACAAGTAAAACCACAGTGAGATCACGCGTGTGTGGACAGAAGGGGGGAGCTGAGAGAGGAAAGCATTAGGAGGAAAAACATGGACATGGCAGGCGAGTTAGCATTTTCTCTGAGCACCGTCTTCTCCCCCCAGCATACGTTCAGTGCTGGCAGCCAGCACAGAGGGTAGAAGCCTTCCAGATGCTCCTACGGTCTGCTTTACAAACTGGAGGCTGAAAAGCCAGGACAGAGTCAATAAGGATCCCTCGCCTTTTGCTGCCCATGGAACGTGGACTTAGGGGTATCCGTCCGTTCCGTTCCCTGGCAGCATGACGTCTCTCTCCGGGCTGGTGCCTGGGGCCCTGTAGCTACAAGAATAGTGAGGTTCAAAAACCTCTCGCCTGCTCATCCTCCTTCTGTTCTCATCAGGACGGTGAAATTAAAACTGTTACTAGAAACCGGACTGTTCTGCAGACTACCCCCGCCATGCCCCATGCACCGGGATGATGTTTTCCCCTCGTGCACACACATAACTTCTTTGGCGTTATTTTTATACTTAGTTCCTCCCACATGGTTTCCCTCTTTTCGCCAGGGAACAGCAAGTCCTTTTAACCCTTCAGGAACCAAAACAGTAACTGAATAAACCCCCAAAGCCCCGATCTCCACACATAGCAGTGGGTAACCGTCAAATGATGGGTACAGTGTGAGGTCCTGTGTACCCTAGATTGGCCTAGGCTCAAGCTTCCTTAAGGACCCTCCTCGCCAGCTCTGTCCCACCAGGTAACTAACCCAGAATGCTAGAACTTGGTAGGGGAGCAGTTCTGGGGGCTGAAGTCAGACCAGACTCACCCCCTCTAGAGTTCACCCCCGTGTACTGCCAGGCCTACGTACCACTGAAGCCCTCGAAGACCTGGCATCTGGTTCAAACTGAAGTGGGTGGGACCATCTCTGTATTGGCATCTAAGCCTGGACTGGATGCCTATTAGATCTAAGCTGCCCAGGGCAGGGATTCTCCCATCAGCTGTGTGTGTCCAGTGCCTAGCACCATGGGGGGAACCAATCCCAACTGGAGCCATGGGCACCACCGTCATGTAAATGACCAGTGATATTATACGCTCTGCTCCCTTAGCAGAGAGCACCCAGGGCTTTACCTTTGAGGTACTACAGGAAGACTGGCCAGCCGGAGGCAGCCTATTGCAGGAGACCGTCCGTCACGAAACAGTTACCCACAGGGTCTGTTTATTAGAGATTGCCTGAATCCTAGTGGGCAGGAGGGTTCAGAGCTTCCACACAGGAGGATCCCGGATCCCCGTGTCCAGGGCTAGTTCAGTAACCATAGCCCGTAACTGCACTCACGTGGTTTGCAGAGAACATACAGATTCAGATTTTAGGCTTCCCTCCCTCTGAGGGTGACCAGATGTCCCGATTTTATAGGGACAGTCCCGATTTTTTGATCTTTTTCTTATAGAGCCTCCTATTACCCCCCACCCCCTGTCCCGATTTTTCACACTTGCTGTCTGGTCACCCTACTCCCTCACCCTCCCGCCCGCTCTGCGTTCCAAGGCAAGGCCTCCACGAAGCCTGTGTGGAACAATCGCACCAGAGCGCTGGTGGAAGTCCTGCTACATGCCGTTCCAAACCAGATGGGACATGGCGTTAGAGACCATTCCGCTGGGGAAGGTCCTGCACAGGTGGAAGGAGCGTGGCGGACGGACTAGCGGCTCTCTTCCAGCTCTAGTCCCTGTGACTACCTGGCCACAAACTAGACTTGATTTTGCAGCCTTTAAGCGGGCAAAGTGCCCACTGATGTTGACTGGAATTTGATGCAAGGATGGCAGGGCCCAGGGCGGCCAGCAACCGAGGGCATTGCTTGCTTTTCCTGTGATGGAGACGCCGTCAGCTTTCACTTTAAACAAACCCAGCCACTGGAATTCATGGCGTTAGGCTAATGCTCCATACTACGGTCAAGTGCCAAAAGGATCGCTTGAGGGCTGCAGCGTGGAGTCAGCGATGAACATGAGCTCCGACTGCTCCATCTATCGAGGTACTTATCTGGCCCGCCCACTCAGGAATGGATTTTTGCCTCACAGCACCCCAGTACAGTAGAGAAGGGTTACCCCCATTTTACAGATGGGAAACCGAGGCACAGGTTAGATGAAGTGACTTGCCCAAGGACACACCGGAAATCGGTGGCTGTGTGGGCAATTGAAGCCACGTCTCCCAGTCTAGTGCCCTAGCCACAGGACCAGCAGTCAAGCAGCGCAGGCTAAAATGCTCCTTGGCCAAATGGCTGACCTTCCTTTTCTGACCCTGCTCCGCAATCCTGGGGCTGTGTAGGTCACCGTGCTGCTAGGAGCAGGAACAGTTCAGGATTCACTTGCAGTCCTGGTCTCTGATTCAGCACACTCCCCACACCCGCAAACCTGGACAGGACCCGGCGTCACCCCGCCATATGTCTGTACAGGTGCAAATGGGCCAGCTGGGTTTTGTGTGCACAAAACATGTGCAGCTGGTGCATGCAGCTGCCGGGACCAAAACTGGCTGTGCAAATTCCCGGGGAGTCTGAAAATGGACCCCTTAACGACCCCCAAGTGCAGCCCCTCTGCCTTCACTGGACTGCTCCTTGGTAACCTTCACTGGCTAAAATGACCAGATTACTCATGGTCATTCAAACCCGAGCTCTCAGACCCTGTCCACCTAAGCCCTGTAATTGCTGCAGTTAGTGCTGTGCTTACGGCTGTCCCTGCGCATATACAGTTCTACGGTCATTACACTATATGGACCAGCGCAGCAGCTGGGGGGAGAAGAGGGCTTGGTTAAACCCGCCTGTGTTAGTCGAACTCAGAAAGAGTTAACAGCAAAACAACTTGCCATTGGCTGGAAAGGCAACGCCTCTTTTTTTTTTTCTTTTCTCAAATTATTATCGAAATAACAAGTCTGGGCTGTTATCACGCTGGGACCCGGGTGTCAGCTTGCAGGCTGCCTCTTTTCCAATCTCGTTTAATCTTTAACATAAAAAATGCTGAGCTGGCTTCTTTAGTGAATTTAAATATTATGCAACCGCAGCTAATGTAGTTTGCAGTCGTTTCACAACAGCGCCCCTGCCTCGGGAACCCACGGCCCAGACGTCCAATCTGCCTTTACCCTCTGGGGCCGAGGGGTCTCTGTCCCGGCTGCCTTGCTTCTGGAAGGGGTCTCCGGGGTGTTATTCTGCCTCTCCAGGCGATTGCCTTGTTGGTATCTTGTCCGGGGGAGAGCAGATTCTAGCTGGAAAGGAGAAGATGCCAGTTGGACAGTCCTGGGGCCTCTGACTGGCCCCAGAACCCGTACGGGAAAGGCAGTGGTGGCACAAGCTTCCCCCATGCGACCCCATCAACAAGCCTCACCCCTAACTTGGAGTCACCCCCTCGATAGGCAAGAGGGTAGCGGTCGCCTTTTGTCCCCTCCTCCGCCTGCTCAGCAGGGCTTTGCCCTTCCCACGGCCTGCAGGCAGCTCAGCCTGCTGACACCTGTGGGGAAGGGGCATCTTTCACCCCGCACCTTGGACTGGCCCATTGAAGGCTGTTTGCCTGGTCTTGGAGATGAGCCACAGGGAGCCCCTGAGAACAGCCTAAGTTGGCCGGTGCCCAGTATGAATCAAAGGCACTTGGAAAAGCAAAGCAAACGGCATTGGCCTGCGTGCTCCATTCAGCTCCCTGGACCTTGGCAGCGGCATCCACCCTGGCCAGTCTACACTTCTGGCTCCCCCCGCCCAGCTCCCTGGCTGCAAGCTGGAGACAGCTCTGGCCCCTCAGCCCCCTGCTGACCAGCTCCAGGAACACGTTTAACTCCAAGCTGGAAGCTTGCAGCTGGGCAGGTGGACAGACCCCAGAACGCCGGGCTCCCAGCGGCAGTGAGGCAACCCCTGCAGCGAGAAAGCTGAGTTCTGTGGTATCTCGGGGCCATACCCAGTGCCGCAGCATGCTGGTGTCTACAAAGCCCTGAGCAGTAACTGGGGCAAGTTCCACAAGGAGCACAGCAGAGGGGAGCAGCTCTCCACGAGGGCTTAGGAAGAGATGGGTTTGTGCTGCGTGGCTGGTCCCCAGACATTGCAGACACAGTTTCCATTCAAACTCAGCATCCCCAACCCCAGCTGAGTCAGGACCCCTAAATAATGAGACTGAAAAGAAAATCTCCGGATTTTTAAGTCAAATCATGACCTCGGGGCTCTTTTCACTTGGTTTCTGATCTTTGAGCCTTTCGGCTGCACTCGAGTCGTATTTCGATGCTTTTCTACAGCTTCACAAGGATTAGAAATTTGCTCTTTTTTTTCATTGAAAGCTGAGATTTTCCCTTAATCCCTGGACTCCAGGAGCTGGGGCTTGACGGCAAACGCCAAATACCGTGAGCCCCAGGATAAAAACATGAGTGCTGGCAACACGGCAAAGTGCACCTTTTCGCCAAATGCTGCTCAGAGCGGGTTTGGGAGAACTCTTGTAGTCACACCATTTAATGCGCACAGTTGGCCCATCGCTGGCCTTGGCATAAGTGGGTGAAATTCCCGTTGAAATCATCTGACCACTTCCCAGAGCTGTGTGGGAGCTGGGCCACTGGCCTGACTCCGGCATTTTAGTCTGGGAGTGTTGTCGGGTCTTCCAGCCATCGGGTTAGTGAAGTGCAGGTGTGTTGTGGAGAGGAATCCATAGCAAGCCCTTTTCTTTATTCCAAAGGCATGTGCAGGGGGGGGGCGGGGGAGGGCAGACCTCTGTCTTTCTGACCCTGTAGACTGGGCTAGCTGATGCTTTTAACCCAGGACACCCTCAGGTGAAACCTAGACTAGATTCTTGTGCCCATGTGGAATGGATTCTGGTTATGAGACCAGGCAGGAAGAGACCATCAGAAGGAGCCTAGCTGGGAAAGATGGGTGAGGATGCTGGTTAGGAGGGCAGGGTATAGCAGAAGGGCACTGTTCTTGGCCCCAGATGCCAATGTGAGTGCGGTTTGATGCCTCTCCACAATACACTTAGGCCTAATCTGACGAAGAGGCCTGGGCCGAAGGCCCACGCGCCATGGCCCCCCAGACAGACCTTTCCTGCACAGGAATAGGCGGGAACGTGCACATCAGAAAAAGTCACAAGGCAAATGTTGATTAAAACGGTCCAGCTTTTCCCCCAGCCCACACAGCTGCAGCTATTGTCCAGGACACCCAGCCAGCAGTTCCCCTTCCACACATCTGTGCACAAAGCCATATGACCGAGATTAGACTATCCCCTTCCCAGTTCTTGCAGCGTTCCAAACTGGGTTTGCAGATGTGATGTTCATTTCCTTCAGCCCTCTCCAACCTTCATTCCGGGACACCGTTTCCCAGCAGAAAATCTTGTCTGGAGCAGGGTTAAAGGTCACAGGGGCGAGCTGAATAATGAAACCATCCCACTGGCATTAGCGGAGCCGTGAATCTGAAGGGGCTCCGCAGACGTGGATGGGGCCAATGGTCACATCACCCCCTTTGCAGGGCACATGGTGGCCTGGCTCCCTAAAGTCAGAGCCCCGATGGGAGCAGTCGTGCGACAGGCATAGACGCACTTGACTCCTTTACGGCCAGATCCTGCAGCCTCGGGAAGGCCGTGGAGCCAGGGCAGCTCTGACGCAGAGGGAAGAACCCAGCCACAGGAGAGTTCCGCAGCTGGCCTCTGTGCACCCGAGTCCACGGTGACTCTCCCTGCGCTGCCTGGCAAGGGGCTTTGTGGGCCGAGCCAGGGTGGGGCAAGATGCTCCAGAACTCCTGGGAATCCTGCAGCCACAGTGCAGGAACCACAGATGTGGATGCAGCCCTGGGGGGGGGGGTGACGCTTCACTCCTGCAGTGAACCCTGGGTCCCGCCTGTGTGCACAGGCCTCACACCTGGCTCAGGCCTGGCCCCCACATCTTCAGCTGTGTGTCTGCTGGCTCAGCCAGTTCCTCCCTGTCTGGGAAGCTAGCGGAGGAGGAAAGGGTGCCCTGCCAATTCGCACTTTCAGCTCTCCCCAGCTTCTGAGCCCATGGGGGAGCCGTTCGCACCCAGGTGCTTCACGCCCATGCGATGTTTCACATTGCAGGGCGTGTTGCCTTTGCTGGCAGTTAGCCAAATCTAGTGTCTTCCCAAGAGTTTCTGAGCCCACCTAGGTTCTATCGTAGCCCATAGGCGCTGGGCGTGCCCACCGCGGGGAAATCCAGCCAGCCTGTGACACATACCACAGTTGTGCAGCGGGACAGGTTTCCGAGCTTGCTGGCCAGAGATCTGGGTCCGGCTGTAGTCTGTTTCGTTGGCATCCAAGAGAAAATGGAGCTAGGAGCTGGGCACTTCTGAATGGCTTGGGGCCATTCAGGCCTAGCTGAATGCTTTGGCCAGCCCAGGCGTGGCAAACCACCTGCTAACGAGGGCAAAAAACCACCTCAGAGCACGGATAGAGAGGAGATGGGCTAGGCATGAAAGTCAAGCCATTCCCAATGAGAGTTCCCGCTGTTCTCGGGACTGGACCCTGCAGACAGCATTGTCTTTGACAGTATATGCTGCTGTCATTGCAATCAGCGAGGAGGGGAAGCAGACAGCTCCCGAGGAACGGGCACCCCTAATCCTCAGCATCGCTATCTCAGCACAAACTAGCTGAATGCCCAGGGCCCGAGGCTCCGCTGGTACCAGCTGACGTCCCGTCACTGAAGTCACTGAATGACTTCAACCGCCGAAGCCCTGGCCCACCGGCGCTAACGTCACGGACCTGGGGTTGGTTCCATCAGCATCATTCCTCCTCAGTTGTGTTACAGGAGCAGCTGGAGGCCCATTGTGCTCGGCCCTGCATGCTCCGCTAGAGAGAGAGAATCTTTGCCCTGCAGAGTTCACAATGTACAGAGGTAAGAGAGACCAAGCGTGGGAGAAAAGGACGCTCAGTATCCCTGTTTTTACAGACGGGGCACCGAGGAGCAGCTGTGCCCAGGGCCGCACAGGAAATCTAGGAATTTATCCCCTCTCTCCTGAGTCCCAATCTAGTACCTTAGCCACATGCTTTTAAGTTCAAAGCAGCAGCATTCAGCGTGCAAATGTTAATACGGCAGGCTCACGATCTGATATGTCCCCTATCAGGGGACTGTGGCAGAGAGATGGGACCAGATGTCTAGCAGGGCTTTTCTATCGCTAAGGGCTGTGGTTCTCCATTGAGCATCAGTCTGACAAAGATGCACGTGAGGAATGGCCCATGAACTCCCTGCTGCCTGGAAGTGTGTTAGGCTTAACACACTTAGTGCATAGCATTTTTAAAAGAAACGTGAGCATGATTCAATAGCGGGTCAAAGCCCCTGGGAGAGGCTGCGTGATTTCCATCCTGTGAAACGGAATGCCGGCTGTCTCTGCACTGGGACAAGTATCATTGCTGGGGGGGGGCTGGAGGTTTGGAAGGCTATTCGGCCTAATTTCTGCCTCATTTAAAAGTCAAGGTGTTAATACAGTGGTTAAATTGCTTGGTGCCTTGTGCCCAACGTCTATCTCGTCAGGATACTGCTTTGCCAGTTACAATCAAGGGTGCCAGGAGAACTGTTAAAGGTCACCACTCTTTCAGTGCTTGCAAAGAGGTGCCACTACAGGGCTATGTAGCCTTTAGTTAAACTGCGAGATGGGAACTTCAATCAGAACCGAGAGTTAAGCTGATTCCACCGTAGTGACGCTATGCCGCAGAGATGCACTAAAGCGCATTCAAATATTACCATATTTGCATATTCCCCAGAATGCATGAGGGGAAAATATGTGATATGCTAGGTTGATGCCACATGTTGGTTGCCCCCTGTAGGTCGCCTGCTCGGATCACCAGGGGAAATGAGAGTAGTAAATCTAGCTTAGCACCCCGTGTGCATATTTGTGTATCTTGATCCCAGGGAGGTGTGGTGTAACCAGATGTCCCGATTTTATAGGGACAGTCCTGGTTTTTGGGGTCTTTTTCTTATATAGGCTCCTATTACCCCCCACCCTCTGTCCCAATTTTTCACACTTGCTGTCTGGTCACCCTAATCCCAGGGCACAGTAGGTGCAATTGCAATAGCACACAGCAAATGCCCGCACGGCTTTGGCACCTGAGGACGAGGGGCACCGGTCTGAACAGCTGGGCCACGGCACCTTGATGACGCATGGGCAGCGGAAAGGCAGGTAAGTGATCCCTTAGCTTAGTATAGGACAAAGCGTACAGCCTAATCTATTTAATGGCCTTTGAAGTTTGCACCGCCCCTGAAACACTTTCCTGCAGCAGCAATCCAGAAACTAGCGTACTCATTCGACGGTGGAGAGAGACAATGAAGTGCAAAGCAAGTTGTCCCAGCCCAGGAATGCAGAGTTTTACCTGTATCAAGATCCAGCCTTCACAGGGCAAATCCTGACTCTGCCCACAAGGGCCCACAGAGCTCCAGGGGCAGGGGAGCTGGCGGGATTCTGCTGCTTGGGAATAAGTAGGATTTACAAAACTTGGCAGAGGGGTTGCACCTCCAGCAGCCCACAATGCACCTCAGGGCTTTTCAAACACACGCGCAGGGGATGAGGAGGGAGGTGAGCAGGCCTGAGACTCTCAGAGTGGCCTGGAGTCCAGAGCTCCCCCCTCAGTGCACAGCCTGGTCCCTCCAGCTGTGCTCTGGGTTCAGGTTTGTCACATGGGGCAAATCTACGCCATTTTTAGGCTCTGCAAAGCCACTTGTCGTTACCTTCGCAGCCGAGCGCCTTTGGTGATGCAAACACGCTGGCACACTTGAAATGCCGCTCCTGTGTTTATTTTAACCCCGAAGCCATCCTAGCAGGCAGGACAGTAAAGTCTGTGTGGGGTGGGTTTGGTTTGTGTGTTACAATGTGTCAGAAAAAAAATATCCCAAACCAAAACCCAACCACAAACCTGCTCTTTAGGCGAAAGTTTAAAACAGTGTTTGCTCCGGTAGAAAAATACTCTCAGCCCTTTAATGATATTATTGGGTTATTACAGCGATAGGAAACTGCAGGAGGGTTGCAGGCTTCCTGACCTTCAACAGCTAGCAGGAGACATCTAGAAGAAAAACAATAATCCCTGAATCTGATCGTCAGTAGATCTCAAAGCACTTTACAAAGGAAATCAATATCGTTATCCCCAATTTACAGACGGGGAAACTGAGGCACAGATTAGAGAAGGGACTTGCCCATAGTCACCCAGCAGGCCAGTGGAAGAGCCAGGAATAGAACCCACGTCTCTTCTGAGTCCCACTTCAGTGCTCTCCTCACTAGGCAACACTGCCTCCCAAAGTTACCTTCCGAACTATCAAAGCACTGCATGGAGGCTTGGGCCACATGATTTCTGTCACAGGGAAAGGGCTTTAAAAGGGTACTACGTTACACGGAAACTCTATATACACCGGCACACGTTTTGAACAGCACAGCTAGGCGAGCTCTCTCGCACCCAGTCCTCATCGACGCTGGGATTTCAGCCATTGGTGGAAGCCCCCAGGCCCGCTTCTCCCCAGCGCTGCATGATTTGACCAGTTTGCTTGGGGGTAAGCTGTGCCAGCAGGCACATGAGAGCCTGCATTAGTGGAGTAGCACCAGTGACTGGAATCCTAGCAGAGACGAGGCCTGACTTGCTTTCGGGGCAGCAGTACCATTTCTGAGGTGCCTAGGGGCAGAGTCCTGAATTCTCTCCTCCTTTGCTGGACTGCGGGTTTCTCTACACTGAAAACGCTTCCGTGTAGACACTCACAAAAGTGACGGGAGGGGTTCTCATCAGCAAAGTTAATCCACTGTCCCGAGTGGTGGTAGTGAGGCTGATGGAAGAACCCTTCCATTGACCGAGCGCTGTCTAGACCAGAGGCTAGGGTGGTTTTACCACGTTGCGAAGGGATGTGGATCTTTCACCCCTGGAGCGACACAGCTGGGTCGATTTAACTTCTGAGTGTAGACCCGGACTAAGGCAAGGCAGCTGTAGTGTGTGTGTGTCCGCACAGTGAAAGGTTAATTGGTACACAGCCCTGGTTTCCCCAAGCAGCAAGCACCCAGTGTCTGGGGTCCTCAGGGTATCGTCAGCCAGCGTAGGTTCCTTGTATTAATACATCGGTTAGCGAGGAGAGGAAATTCCTAGATCCACACAGGGAAGGCATTAGCCCTCGCTCCAGCTCACCCTTGCAGTTCTGCAGAAATTCTCTCTCTTAACAAACAGTCCTTATTTTGCTAATTTGTCTCTGGACTCTTCAATATTCCAAGCACTAGAGGTGCCAGTTACTCCATGTAACCCGTTAGTGGGGCCCCGACGATAACTCCCAAGCTTAGCACATGGGCGTTCTGGCCTCTGTCTGTCTGGCGTGCATGGCTCTCACGGAACAAGCAGTGCACCTAAACCGTGCACCTGGGGACTCCCGACACTGGCGAATCCCAGGGTGGTGTAAGAAGGGCACAGCCTGTTCTCAGCCACCACCAGGGAAGGCTGGCAGCAGGAGGGGCTGTGGCCAAAGTGGCAGTCCCTGGGCAGCGTAACAGGACCTAGAGGACCGTTCCTGCTGGTACTGTTTTTGCTAGGGGCTGAAAGGGCCCCGCTCAGCCCAAGGATGGAGGAGGTGTACAGGTGGCTTAGAGTCCCCCTTCTCCCCCTGCACTGAGCGCAAGGCAATCTGGCTCCAAATCTGCTCTACCTGCTGTGCATTCAGCCCCACGTGGCATGCTCCATCCATCCACTGCACTGCTTCGATTTCCTGCCCTCTCTTTTTGCCCCTCCGGAGACGGTGGCCTGCGCCCTCCAGCCTGACTCAGAAATCTGGCCGACGTTTGCCTTGTTTTGCTACCCCCTCGCTGTTATAGCCCTGGGCAGCTCAGGCTGATAATCAGAGCTCCAAGGGCCCGGACAGGAAACCCTCACCGTCTCCAGAGGAACAAACAGGCAACGTTATCCCATGAAATGTGCATTCTCAGGCAATAAAAACCACCCTGTTTCTAGGTATCTCAGTTGCTGCATTGTTAGCCTGCTGGCTGGGACAGATGCAGAAATTCAGAACAGGGTTAAAATACATAAGGGAGATGCCTCTTTATTAACTCAGCTGCCCCTTTCCTTAACTAGATTTCTGTGCCCAGCTTCACTGGACCCTGCATAAAGACTCAGGCAAGAGAGGCACCGGACCTGGGTGTCTGTGCCCCCTAGAATGGGCACAACCCCCAAGCAATGCCAAACGCCACTGGGCACTCATTAGAATTACTCAGTTCTTTTGCCTGTAGTTTTCAGATCACCATAGGTCCATCAAGTCCAGCGAACTGCCTCGGGCAGTGCCCAGCACCAGCTGCTTCAGAGGAAGGTGTGAGGAGTTCTGCAGAAGGAGCAATGGGATACCCGGCCCGCAGGGAAAGTTTAACTCCCGCTAGTGACAGGTTGGCCTGAGACAGGAGGGTTTAGAGCGGGTTGATGTTTTTAGTATTTACTGGTGTGGTGTTGGATGTTTTTGTTGTGCGTCGCCATGTGGCTGAGATCCCAGACAGCTGGAGGTCTTGGTGGAGGAGCACAGACCTTCTCAGGAAGGGGACAGCTATACATAAGGGGTTATAAGTCTGTTATGTATACCTCCAGCCCATTGGGAGCCGTCAGGGTAGTGGTGTTCCTGGAGTCCCCTTCCCACATTTCGCTGATGCTTTCATACAAGTTCTCAGTGGGGCAGTTCTTGGAAGACTTGTCCCTTCTCTTGGGCTTTTTCCAGTTGACATCTACTGCCTCGTAGGCCGGTTCTGGGGCTGGCGTCCTGCCGTGCTCAGTCCAGGATCCATCATTGATAGACTCGTAGCAGGGCTCAGTGAGTGAGACTCGGCCCGGTGTGGATTGATACCCCGCCCTGACACCTCTGGGATGGGCAGCTGGCCGGCCGTGTTCCCCTTGGCCTGTCTCCCCAGTGTCCATTCCTTCAGAGAGGGATGGAGCAGATCCTTGGTGTTTCTTCTTGCCAGCTTTGCACACAGTCGAGTACATGTCTTCTACCTACAAAAGAACACCTGTGGTTACTGGGAATTCCTGTACAGCAGGGGGACAACAAAACCCGCCCGTGTATTCCTGCCTGTGACTTCATGCTCTGCCCACTTGCTTTATAAAGTCACCGATCCCACCAACAGAATTAAGGGCATCCAGACATTTACCCAGCAAAGGTCCATCTAGACTATGATACAGAAAAGGTCGAGAACGACTGATCTAGACGTAACAGGCCAACTTCACCCCTGGAGCAGCTGAACTGCGCCCATTTATGCCAGGCCTGGTCTCGCCCCAAGACCCGGATTTCAAAGAGGTTCTACAGCTACCCGACCTGCCAGCAGGATTAACAGAGGCCCAAAGCACTTCCTAAGTCATCAGCCCCTGACCCCTGTGACAGGGGTATTATGTCCAGGCGCGTTAACTTGAGGGCAAGAGCCTAGCACTAATTCAACAAGAGGTGCCCAGCTCCCCGGGACACCCGAAGCGAGGGTGTGGCGAAGATGCCTCCATCAGCCCCAGCCTAGATTTGTTACAGGGAACGCCGGGCAGCCGTTTCAGTCGCCCTGTTCCTACCTGGGATGATCTGGGAAATTCAATTCCTTTGATTTGCCTCCCGCCCTTCCCTCCGGGGAAACGTCTGATCCCAGAGAAACACAAGGAGCCTCCTCCCAGAAGCCTTTAGCCTTGGTGATGGACTGACTCAGCTCCCGATATAAACCCCTGGACAAAGTGCCCAGGGCTTCTCAGTGCCCACCACAGACCCTCCTAGGAAGGCTCATGGTTTTCACCATCTACTGGTGAGGTTTTCAGGGCTAAACTCAGCTAACAACCCCCTTCTCCTTTCACTAACTTCCTCTTCCAAAGCTCAGATCCTAGAGGGATCCATTTCAGAGTCTTGGCCTCACCTGCCTCTTGTGCTTATTCGTAGTCCTCTACTGCAGGAGAGCCTGGCAGCTCCCCTCGGGGATCAGGGCCCCGCAGTGCTAGCTGCTGCACAGACGCACACTAAAAGGACAGTCCCTGCCTATAAAAGCCCATGATCTAGGTTATAGCAACAGAGCAACGTGCAACGGGGAGATGAGACGAATGGAGGGGGGGGGGGAGACGTAACAGCAGAGTGAGTAAATTATAGCACAATAAGCCGAGGTCCTGGAACATCCTCTGCCGAGCTGCGGTCAGCGGCAAGTACTTTGCAGGCACCATGACAGCAACACAAAGGGCTGGGGGCTCTCTGCACTCCAGCCAGGCAGGTTTTAGCAACGAGACTTTGGCACATGGCTCTCCAGGCAGGTGCAGCATCCTCGGTGGAGGGCTGGCAGCAGTGCAAATCCTCCCTCTTCCCCCTCCCTCCCACTGTGCAGCAGCTCAACCCATGTCTGGCCACGCTTCAGCCTCGCGTGCTAACACGCTGAAAAGAGCCAGGGGGCAGAGGCTCAGACTAGCCACCCGAAGCTACCCCGTTGGTGCAACCTCATGCGGCTAGCCCATGCCGCTCTGCTATTTACTAGTGCTCAGCATGAGCCCTGCCACCGGCAGTCTGTCTACCCAGCTCCCAGCCACAGCGTGGACCTACCCAGAGTGTCAGCCCAGGCCCCTTTGGCCCCAAAAGCCAGGGAGTGGGAGCTGCTGTTCATATGGTTATTTAGCTGTGGGGCTGAGCCAGCGAACATCGCTGGCTCTGGACGCTCCCTCGGGAGATCGAGGAGGAGATGTTGCTGGCACTCGCCTCCCCCGCTCACCGCCCCCGGGGCTTGGGACAGTAACAATCAGCCTTTTGCTTTCTCCGAAGCTGTTACTGCTCTTTTGCCGCCTGGTCCCTGTAAATGCACAATCCTCGCCGGGGCCGGCTGGAGAGGGTGCCACGGACCAGCCAGCAGCAGTCCAGGAAACCCCGGCTGGACGCTGGAGCCAGAAAGCTGGCGAGACAGGAGGGATTTTAAAAATAACCCAGTGCGGAGACAGAAGGACTGGCAATCTGCTGCAGAATTCCCTCTGCCTTGGCACACGTAGGGGCTCGGTTCCTCCTGTTTGGCTTCTTGCAAACTGGACCGAGCCCGCCTCCTTCCCTCTCTCCTCCTCCTGAGCCACTTTATCCCAGCCCAAGTCACAGGTGTAGCTAGCTGCTCCTCTGGGCCCGAGTCTGGAGTCCTCAGAGATTCACGCCCTCCTGCAGAGAAGCCACCTTTACCCTTTGGCCCCTCTTGCAGGCTACACAGTTCTGTGAGAGACGTAAACTCCTGTGACTCCTGAATTACTGATTCCTTGGGGTAAACGTTCAAACTGGTCCCTGCTTGTGTCATTGCCCAGAGCTCACTAGCTTCCCACAGTTCCACCATTGTCTGCGGTGGAAACAATCTACCCTCTGCCAGGCTGCTGGCTCTATCCTCTGCTAGCAGCTCTCATGGCCATGGGCAGGTCAGCGGCCATCAGCCAAACTCACCCAGGGGAAGGAGCAGTATCCAGATGGTGGCTAAGCTCTGACAACATACGGAAGGAGGAGGGATTGGGCATGGCTGGGAAAAGGCCTCCTGCATTTCTGTTGCGTGCAGCCCTGCTAAGGGATCCCTCGCCCCAACGACAGGAACTGGGCAAATTCTGCTCTGCTCGCAGCACTAACAACTCCACAAAAGTCACCAGCATTATCCTGGCTTGCACCTGCCCCGGCCTTGGCCCATTCTTTGCAGGGATTCAGACCTGGTGTAAACGGGGGGGTGGACCAACCTATTGAAGTGAACAGATTTGCCTCTGCCCCGGGGACTGGCTTCTGAGGAGTCTGCCTGTGGCCGGCTCCACTCGGGAGAACAAGCCAACCCAGTTCCACCTGTGCATAGTTAATTGGACAAGTCGCTGAACGGCACTTCGTTAGTTAAGGAACACCGGGGTGCAAGGGCTCACAGGTGCCAGGCAGCTTCCCTCTGGCCACCACTGGGCAGCCCACCGAGAACAGCTGGAAGTGAGGGGCTAGCAGAACTCGAACCCAGCCCACAGGCACTGTCCACCAGAATCCAGACTGGGGACGATGACCGGTCCCACGGATTGGCCCGATCATACTAGAATCCAGACTGGGGACGATGACCAGCCCCACGGATTGGCCCGATCATACTAGAATCCAGACTGGGGACGATGACCGGCCCCACGGATTGGCCCGATCATACTAGAATCCAGACTGGGGACGATGACCGGCCCCACGGATTGGCCCGATCATACTATTTAAGCCAGAAGGAGGCACAGGGAATTGTCCAAGCAACTGAGAGATTTCCCAAGTGACCAGTGCTCTGACCCCTGGCTGAGACTCTGGCTCTGACCTCTAGATCGAACTGTCCCAGTCCTGACACTGGGCTGTTATAAAGCGCCCAGTCAGGAGGCCCCAGGACAGAGGAAGCTCCTGGGGGGGGAGAGAAGCTACTCCCAGCAGTGCCACCCTGGAGAGCAGAGGCATCTGCTCAGATCCCCCGGAATGCAAAGAGAGAAAGCTCCAGAGGAGAAAGCCGAAGACCTCCAGTTGCCCAGGGGAAAGGTTGCAGAGCTCCAGACAGTGGAGAAGCCTGGAGACTTAGAGCAGAAGGAGACGACTTCTTGACATGCCATGCTTAATAAACCAGACCCCAGAAGGGGTGCTTTTCGCTGCATACGAGTCTCACTGAATGTACTGAAAGCTTATTAGGGGAAACTGAGGCAGGCATAAGTGTGGTTCCTCACTGGGCTGCCAGGGGGCACTGCTGGGATGAGTGCCTGCCATTACAGCCAGGTCTGCATCCAGCACTTTGACTCAATCAAGCTCACGCCCACCCACCCAGAGCTGGTATTGGTTAAAAAGGTCAAATCTATTTCCCAAAAATGTTGACAGAAACAAAACTTTTTTCATTTAATTGAAATTTCCCACAACGAGTGTTTATTGGTGAAAAGCCTGTCCATTTTCTGTGCATAAAAAGAATCCCCCACCATTTTCCAGTGGAAAAAGTTTGGGGGAGGAATAAAAACAAGGGGGAAGAGACTGGGATTTCACCCCCCAAACCACAGCTCCGAACGGTTGGCTGAAAAATGTTGACCAAAAATTAAAAACTTTTTATTTTGCAAAAAAAGTTTTCTTTTTGCTGAAAAAACACTTTCATCAACCCCTCTCCGCATCTCAACCCCCCCAACCCCCTCCAACTTTTTATCAGAAAGATTTTCACCAGCTCTAAGGGCTACGTACGCAGGCAGGCGTGTGCACATGTTTAAGGGAAGTGTTTTCCCTGGGTTATTCCAAGGGGTTGCGCCCTCCCAAACCAATTTTGTGTCCCCTCGGCCATCCGTGGAGTTGAATCCCGAGGGCCTGAGCCACAGCTTACCTAAAGCAAAGCAAAGACTCCTGTTTCCTCCCGTGACTGACTTGCCCAATGCCCCAGTGATCCCCCAAGGAGATCCCACATCTGCCTTAGGGATTGTGGTGAACCCTTGTACCCTGCTGCACAGCTGATCCCCTGCAAGCTCATGGACTCCTGAGCTCAGCTGATAAGCTACTGGTCAGCCCAGCAGATGCCTGGTCACAACAGCGAGGACAGGACAAACTGTTTTACTCCCTTCCAGAAGCACAGGCAAAATCCAGTGCCAAAACCTGGCCTAATCCAAATCCAGAGTTAATCCAAACCCCCTCCTTGCCTTCAGATGTGTGGTTAAGGCAGGTCAGCTCCCCAGTACGGGCAGGGTGGAGGAGGGGTGGAGGTTGGCACTGCTAGGAGCAGAGGATTTAATAGACCTAGAACCTTAGTTCAATAGGTCAGCACCAGCCCAATCAAGCTTTGTTTGGGGGGGACCTGGAATCTTCCTGTAAGGACACCTTCTAAGAGTCTTCTTGCAGCTATAGTCTGCATCCAGACCCCCCCTCTCCCCCGAATGAAAGCAACAACAACATTGGTTAAGTGTGTTCTTTTGTGGGGGAGGGAAGGAGGTGGGACTCCAGTTTAAGGGGGAAAGAAATCAAGGCCCACGTTTTCAGAACGGCATGCCCCTTTGCATGTACATTTACTAAGGGTATGTCTACACTACCCGCCGAATCGGCGGGCAGCGCTCAATCCAGCGGGGGTCAATTTATCGTGTCTAGTCTAGACGCGATAAATCGATCCCCGAGCGCGCTCCCCGTCGACTCCAGAATTCCGCCACCGCGAGAGGCGCAGGCGGAGTCGACGGGGGGGGAGCGGCAGCCGTCGACTCGCCGCCGTGAAGACGCCGCGGTGAGTGGATCTAAGTACGTTGACTTCGGCTACGCTATTCCCGTAGCTGAAGTTGCGTAACTTAGATCGATCCCCCCCAGTGTAGACCAGGGCTTAGATTGCGCCCTCAATTCCCAACACTTGGGCCTTCCACAGGCACGATATTGATACCAGAGGCGATGAGTTTGGATGAACATCCTCAAGCTCTGGGCTGTTCCCACAGGGTTTGCTTTGATCAGTCACTCTTCATGGTGAGTGGTTGGCCGCCAAAGTCACATGCTGCCATTTCTGCTCCCTGATTGGATACCAAACATTTCAAATGGAAGGGGCTGACAAATAATGAATACATCGGTCGACTCAGAGTTTAAGGCGAGATCATTTACCCTGAACCTCCTGTATAACAGGGGCCAGAGAATAAAGCCCTCAGCTCTTCGGGGCTGGTCAGTCCTTGTGCTCCCAGCACAATGGCCCCCTCTCGGTGCTATCGATAATAAACACACCCTTTCTGCTGACATTCAGGAGGCTGGCAGGATTTGTAACCATTTCCACAAATCTCCCCGGCCACCTGAATCCTCACAAATAAAGAACACTGCAAACCCCTGGATAATGGCAACCCCCACTCGGGGCTTCCATCCAGGACCAGGCAGTGTGCTCCTACCCACCCAGCACCGACCCTGCCCGTTTCCCGTCCCCCAGCGCTGTGAGGCTCAGCGTGGGAGGAGGTGATGGATGTTACTGTACCTTCACCGCTGGGGGGTTACAGGCAGCTCCTTCCCAGTCTTCTGGGTCCGCAGGCCCCACGGAGGATTCGCCCTGTGTCTCATCCGGGAAATTCTTCTTCACCTTGCGGACACAGGCGTACTCAGCCGTCACTGCCTTGTCCGCCTCGCTCAGAGGGGTTCCCAAGACGGGCTTTGGTGGAGGCCCTTCTGGAGTCACGGCCGCACACATGTACAGCGCCTCCGGGGCTGGGTTCAGCGGGGCTGAGAAGAACAGGTTTGAGTAGGTCTGGTCAGGACACAGGGCATCAGCCGAAGGGTCGGAAGGGGGGATCTGGGGCAGCTCTCGGCGCAGCAGGATGCTGAAGCTCGAGCTATGCATGGCTCCTTCTCCATCCCCCGAAGACCCTGATGGGTAAAGGAAATCCACGCTGGCTGGTCTTTGGTCTGGGAAGAGAAGAGAAGGTGCGTGAGGAGTCTGCACTGCAGTCACCCAGCTCTTGAAGGGGACACTGGCTGGCCCTTTCAATGGACTCACCAAGCAGCGCTAGAAAGAGAAGCGATAATACCCTGCCCTTGCCAATCCCCCTTCACCGTGAAGCTCATTCCCAGCGTGCAGTGAGTGTCATTGCTCATGCGCACGAGGACGACATGCACGTGCAATTACCCCGTGGGGACACGTGTGATCGCAGGAATACACCAGCCATCCAGTAGCAGGCAACGCGGCCCTACCAGAGAGGATGTTGGGAGAACCACCACCCTATCCCTGCGGCTGGAAGGCTGCGCTGCCCCTCGGGCACAGACACCGTCTCCCTTCGCATCGGCGCGCGCCCCGCCACAGAGCCGCCAGATCTCTCTGCACCGCAGCTGCAGCTACCGTCGAACTTCCCAGCCACTCACGCTCGTCCGTGCGCTTCACCCTGTTGAGCTCGTGCAGTTTGGTGTCCGATTTACTGAGCGACCGGAGCTGCATCTGCCTCAGCAACGACTGCAAAGAGAGGAGACCATGCACCGGTGAGACTCATAAAAACATGAGAACGGCCACACGGGTCAGACCCATGGTCCATCTAGCCCAGTGTCCTGACTTCCGACAGCGGCTGGTGCCAGCTGCTTCAGAGGGAATGAACAGAACAGGGCCATTTACAGAGTGATCCATCCCATCATCCAGTCCCAGCTTCTGGCAGTCAGAGGCTTAGGGACACCCAGAGCATGGGTTTGCGTCCCTGACCATCCTAGCTGAAAGCCATTGATGGGCCTATCCTCCATCTACTTATCTAATTCTTTTTTGAACCCAGTTATACTTTTAGCCTTCACAACATCCCCTGGCAGTGAGTTCCACAGGTTCATTGTGTGCTGTGTGGTGAAGTACTTCCTTTTGCTTGTTTTAAACCTGTTGCCTATGCATTTCATTAGGTGCCCCCTGGCTCTTGTCTGATGTGAAGGGGTAAACAACACTTCTTTACACATTTTCTCCACACCATTCATGATTGTATAGACCTCGATTATGTCTCCCCTCAGTCGTCTCTTTTCCAAGATGAACAGTCCCAGTCTTTTTCATCTCTGGAAGCTGATCCACACCCCTCATCAGTGTTGTTGCCTTTCTCTGTATTTTTTCCAATTCTAATATATCTTTTTTACATGGGGAGCCCAGAACTGCATGTAGCATTCGAGTGGTGGGGGTACCATGCATTTATATATGAATATGATATTTTCTGTCTTATTATCTGTCCCTTTCCTAACGTTCTGTTCGCTTTTTTTGACAGCCGCTGCACATGGAGCAGACGTTTGCAGAGAACTATCCACAATGACTCCAGGATCTCTGAGTGGGTAACAGCTAATCTAGACCCCCTCATTTTGTAGGTGTCGCTGGGATGATGTTTTCCAATGTGCAGTACTTTGCATTTACCAACCCTGCCCGCCATTTGCTTGCCCAGCTCCCGTTCTGTGGGAGCCCTCACAATGTGAGAGGGGCACCGTGCCCTACAGCCAGGCTGCGCTGCCTCAGACCCTCCCCGCAAGCCTGTTCCATCTGCCGAGTGCAGCGCTGGTGAACTTTACTTTCTGATTTAAGCACCACCCAGCAATGCTAGGGCTCAGCGCTCTCTCCCCGTCACATAATAAGCTTGGTGGAGGCTGGTCTCTGCCGCTCAGTGAGCACTCCGGCCCCCTGCTGCTCGTGTTTTTGAATGAATGCCTCTGAATAAAGTAACTGAGTTTTCCAGTGCATCTCTGGACACCAAAATATGCTGCTTCGGCTAGAACCTGGCTCCCGGCTCAACCGGTCCCTCCCAGAGCAGTATATCAGTCACCTTTCTACAGGCCGCCCCAAGGGTTCCCCTTCCCACGGGCTGCTCGCTCCAGGCAGAGAAGACTCACTCCACCTTCTGCCTCAACAGCTCTTCCCCAGAGTTGTCCAGACAGTCCTAGCTAGGTGCTGAGCACCCCCAAGTCCCACTGAGCCAGGAGGAGGTGCTCTAAGACAGCTCATTTCTAGAGCTTTTCCTGCAACAGCTGCTGTCCAGGAGATGGCCATCCCGGCCCTTTCCTAAGGCAGTGCCGCCGGGCTCCCCCCAGGTCACCCGTGCTCCACTGGGGCAGGAGTAGTAGCTCCCACTGGTCGCTGCGTGACTTTGGGGCCGTAAGCTTATCTAGCCCATGTGCACACTTACCACATCTACCAGCTTCACCCCGTCCAGTGGGACCACCTTCTTCCTAGCTTTCCTGCAAGGAGAGGGATGAAGCCAAAGGTTGGATGGTAGCAAAGGATCCGCCAGCAAGCCCCATGTGAGACGAGCTCTCCTGTGGCCCGGAGGGCAACGTTTTCAAACACGACCAGCGTTTCTGGGGGCCCACGCGGAGAGGTCTCCAAAAGGCCCAATTTTAGCCTGCTCCTGGGAATCAAGCCCCAGTGAGACATCTCTAGTTGGGCACCCAAAATCACAGGTCACTTTCTAAAGCCTCGGCTTTAACGTATTGTCTCTGTGGAGCACTGGTGAATACTAATCACCCAAGGAATCTGCTTCTCACGGCTAGCCCAGCAGATCCAGGTGTATTGTATCCAGGGTCCTACACCGTGCCCATCACCGCTATATCTGAGGCCACATTTCCGACTGTAATACAGGGATGGTCACACTGATGTCAGGAGCGTATACCGAATGTGGGGAATGATCCTAGTGAAAGCACCGCCAACGAGCGCTCTGCTTCCTCAGTGCATCGTACAGCTGCGCGGATCAGTCAGGCGAACACCCCACATCCTGCCTGCACGGGCACCAGCTGCAGCGTGCCCGTGACAGCGTATCCTGTCGGCACTGCACGGCTCCTAAGCTTGTACATTGCAGTTGTGCCTGGGAGCCTGCCCGCCACGCTGGATCCACGCCCACGCGCTCCTGTGAGCACGCCCGCCACGCTGGATCCACGCCCACGCGCTCCTGTGAGCACGCCCGCCACGCTGGATCCACGCCCACGCGCTCCTGTGAGCACGCCCGCCACGCTGGATCCACGCCCACGCGCTCCTGTGAGCACGCCCGCCACGCTGGATCCACGCCCACGCGCTCCTGTGAGCACGCCCGCCACGCTGGATCCACGCCCACGCGCTCCTGTGAGCACGCCCGCCACGCTGGATCCACGCCCACGCGCTCCTGTGAACACGCTCGCCACTCTGGATCCACGCCCACGCGCTCCTGTGAGCACGCCCGCCACGCTGGATCCACGCCCACGCGCTCCTGTGAGCATGCCCGCCACGCTGGATCCACGCCCACACGTCCTTGTGAACACGCCCGCCACGCTGGATCCACGCCCACACGTCCTTGTGAACACGCCCGCCACGCTGGATCCACGCCCACACGTCCTTGTGAACACGCCCGCCACGCTGGATCCACGCCCACACGCTCTTGTGAGCATGCCCGCCACGCTGGATCCACGCCCACACGCTCTTGTGAGCA
Organism: Macrochelys suwanniensis; assembly: GCA_033296515.1. Taxonomy (NCBI): domain Eukaryota; kingdom Metazoa; phylum Chordata; order Testudines; family Chelydridae; genus Macrochelys; species Macrochelys suwanniensis. The sequence continues at coordinate 3,628,160 of CM065786.1, read as the reverse complement.
TGCCCGCCACGCTGGATCCACGCCCACACGCTCTTGTGAACACGCCTGCCACGCTGGATTCACTGTGCCCAGACACCCCTGTGACTGTCCTGCCTTGTATCTTTCCTCCCAGTGCCCCCGCTAGCCAGGCCTGGACCCTGTGGCAAGCTGGCTCTCTGTGCTTCCTGCAGCACTGCTCTCCTGAGGGCAGCTGCCACTTGGCCCCCCTCGCCCCTGCTCATTGCCCTGCCCGTCTGGGCTCTCGGGCAGCCTGGCACTGCAGGGCTCCCTGCCTGCTCCTGCTGCGCTCGGCGTGGGAATCCTGCCCACTCCCTTTACCTTGACAAGACCTTCGACATGCTCAGCTGCATCTAACCCTGCAGGAAACCTCAAGGCTCCCTCTTCAAAGGGTCTGGCGGCATCTCCGCAGATGGGCCGGGCCCTCCTTCCACGCCAGCCTATGGGAATGAGGCTCTGGCGGGATTGACACATGCCTCCAGGCCCTGGCAGCCTTCCTGGGCTCACGCTGCTGCCAAGGGGCGGAGGGGTGTTGCTGGCAGCTTAGCTGCGATCGGGCTCCTGCCCAGCCAGGATCACTTCCCCCTTGCATTTCAGGCTCCCCTCACCTCCCTGCTCTGAATCTCTGTGGTGGCATAAGGACCAACTCCTCCTATTAGCCGCACCCCACCCACATGGCATGGTGACGCCGGGAGCAATGGCCCAACCCCACCTCCGATGGGCAGCCCTTTGTCCTATGCCTCCCTAGGCCCTTCCCAGGACAATCCTGGCTGGCCTTTAGTTCAGCCCCCCCCCCGTAAGGAGACAGATCTTTCCTGGTCCCTTAGGCGGGGGGTTTAAGGCAAGTCTCACTGTACTAAGCCGGGACAGAGGTGTCCAGCCCCCTTTTTATGACAGCGACGGGGGGCTGCTCTGCCAGGAGACCAGGCAGCAGAGAAGCCCGGGAGAGGCTGATTCTGATCCCATCCCCGCCCTCTGCAGGGCTGGGAGTTGCTCTGGGAACGGGGAGCCTGGCTGGGCTTTGTGGCTTGTGGTTTGGGTTGGCTGGAAGAAGCAGCCAGTTCGGGACATACCGGCCTCTCCCTAGCCCATGACTCATCGGTTTGCAGCCAGTGCAGCGCTGGCTTGGAGCTTTGCTCCCGCTTTGGTGCTGGGGAACAAACCTGACAGGGATAGTCCGTGGTGGAGGGGAGAGGAGTGAAGCAGGAGGGTGGGAGCTTTTGGAATCTAGTTGCATATCGGCAGCAGGGGGTTTCATCCCAGGCAACTGAAATCCAGGCACTGGGGTCCTCACATTCCTGCACTGCTGAGCTACAGGGATAGGTGGGTATCCAAACAGCATCAGCAAAGCTCCCACAGCCTTGCCCCGGCATGCACGGCTCCACCATGGTTGGTTGCATTTGAAGGACAGCGGGATGCGGGCTGGGGGGGGCTGACATACAGACAACCACTACTTAAGCCAAAGGAGATCCATGTATGAATTAACCCTTCCATGACCCATGCAAAACTCCTGAGGTTTGCTCTACCCGGACGTACGCTGTGAGAGGGAGGCTCAGCCACGTACCTTCTGCAGGCAGCGCACAGGACTGAGAGGAAGACCAGGACACCAAGCAATGCCAGTCCCAGGGCGGTGGTGAAGGGGGGCAGATGGGGGCCAGCCATCCTTTTACCACGGTCTGGAGCCACGTCAGAAATCCACTTCACACGGAGCTCTGCAGGAAGAGAACACTGGTCATTAGTGCCCCCTAAGGCGAATGCAATGGGCATGCCAGCTAATGTCCCGGGCTCGGGCTGGGGCAGGCCTGGGATCACGCAAGCAAGGAAAGTAATAGTGCCACGCTTAAATACTGACGGAGTGAGCATGATCCCAGGCAACTCCTGTCCAGCCCAAGCACAAAGCATCATAACAAGCAGTTGGTTGGCATGTCTTGAGCTTGCAGCAAGGTATCCACACTCGGTAACCCAGCCCAGGATCCATGCACCGATTGGCCCAGTGGGTCGCATCACCTAGACCAAGAGTTTTAGCTGAATGCAGCTACAGTAGCATCTTCCCAGCATGGATGGGAAGCCACAATCCTTGCAGCCGATCCCCTGCTCCTCCCAACTCCGCTTCCCAAAGCAGCCCTCTCCTGCTGCGGCTACGGTGGCTAGGAAGTTTAGTTCAACAGCATAGACGTGGAGTCCAACAAAACCGGATCAAACCCCAGCAAAGTGCTCAGCTCTACCCTGGAGGTAGGTACTAGCCGCTCAATAGCTACCTAAAGGATCTGCCTCGTGAATTACACTTTGGCAACCTGCATCAAGCTTGTCCTGCCAATGAAGTCTCCTAGAATTGAACTGCTGAAATTCACATGGATTTGCCACCAGGGGGAGCCAATAAGGAAGAAAAAGCAGCCGTCGTCCATGGATGCTTTGAGCCAACGCAGTTCTGGGGGCTGCCACGGTCTTCAGATCTGGCCTGATTTCCCCTTTTCCTAGACAAATGTGGACTGGCTGGAGTAAACAGACCTCCCTCCTTGCTGAGTTTCCAGGGCTCCAGGGCTGTATCTCGCACGCACTCTCTCTCAAATGTCCTTTGGGCCAGCGCGGGCCATGAGCCTGTGATCTCCCAGGCAAAGGTGTTTTTGGGGCTGGACGCCGTTCCTCACCTGGAAGGCAGAGTTGCAGAGAGGGCTCCCTCTTCCTTGCTGCTGCTTTGCAGCAAGCCAGGGGAGAATCCCACACGGCCATTTGTGGCCCAGCCCAGGCAGGTGGAGTCCGGCATCGCTAATTCTCTTGTCATTTGTAAGCCACTCTTATGATCTCTGGGCGCCTGACACCTGATCTTTGAATGCTTCGGGCTGCCAATACTGGGCTTCTAACTACAAGCCAGGGCTCAGGTGGGCCTGACAACACTGAATTTGGGAGCCGTGTGTCCTGGAGCCAGCTTGATGCTGGAGTAATGGCCCCTGCTTGGAAGAAAGGAAGGCAGGGAAAAGAAGAGAAAAAGATGGGGGCCCGGAGCATAAGGCGGCATTTGAACTCTGACCCGTAGAATCAGAAAGGGAGCGGGGGAGGAGCTTCAATCTGGCCCGTCAGCAGGTTCTTACCAGAGCAAGCACAGGGGCGACGTGCTTGGAAATGAATATGGAGTCAGACCAGCCTGGTATTTACACTGAGCGGGGCTAAGAACAGGGCATCTGCTCTGCATTCAAGTGGGCATGGGAGGTGCACTGAATCCAAGCTGGGATTCTGGTCCCATGGTGCTTCTGTCTCACCAGCCGTCCTGGTCCCCACGGGTGGAAACCTTGCAAGATCGGCTGTTCTCACGAGATTTCTCCTTAGGGCCAAATCTCCCAAGAATGACTGTTCAGGCCCTGAGATCTCAGTGGGGAACAGGCCCCTGCTGGTTCTGATCCAAAACTAAAGGTATCGTGGCGTGGAGGAGGGGCTCTGATCCAGAGTCGGATCCTCCTGAAATTCAGGGAGCTTCCGCCGTGAGGTTCAGGGTGGGGCCCAGCTTTAGATTCAGCACATTTTTAAATCTAAAATGAGAGGCAGCCCCCAAGCCTGAAATCCCCAGGCCGGGTATTGGGTCCAAGCAAAGTTGGGAGCCTCAGTGTAGCAAAAAATGTGTGAGGGAGTGTTGGGTTGGCATTAAGTATTGCCATGGGGAATGTCCTGGGAGCTTCCAGGCCCAGCCCCCGGAGCACCCGGCCTTGGTCTGGCGGTTGCATCGCCTATCCCGCCCTGCAACCCCACTGTCTTTCCTCGGAAGGACACAGCTCATACCCCCACCCCCACGTGTGCCCGCTGCCGGGCTCTGCCAGGACATCCCAGAAACCGCCGGCCATTAACAGCCTGCCTGCGTTAGCCCAGCTACCACACCGTCACGCCCCCCTCCTTGGGGCAACACCAGGTGGCAGATGGGGTCAGCCCATTAGGATGTGGAAGGGGTGCTCTGGCACGGGAACCAGGTGCCCCCCCACGGGCGCATATGGCTCGTGTGGACAGGCCTGACAGGGCCAAGTCCAGCCGGGGCCAGGGCCTATCTGCAAGACCCCTTAGTGCTGTGTGCGTCCAGGTCACCCCACTGCTCCTTCCCCAGGCCCTCCCCCCACTCACCGCTCTGGCCGGCACATCGAGGCCCCGGTCTCGAGTGGAAATGCTGTGCCCACCGTCAGGCAGCTCAGCGGCCGCCCATCTTCTCGCAGAAGCAGGCTCGAGTGGTGGGGTGAGTAACAATGGGAAGGCAAAACAGGCTCTGTGTCAGCACACAGGAAACCATGAGGGCTTCACAGTCAGTCGCACCGCCTGCTTCCCACAGCCCCGCCAGCCACCAGACCTACTTTAGCAGCTGTGGAGTGGGCGTGGCTCTGGTATTCTCCTAGGGCCTGATCCGGGGGCCCCAGCGGGCACTCCCCCCTGCCCGGCTCCGGCCCTTAAGAAGCTAAGCTCGGTAGAGCAGCAGCTTGCCAGTGACATGAGCCCTGTAGGCAAACAACCCCCCTGAGAGAGCCAGATTCAGAGCTGGGGCCAGCAGATGCAATGCCGCTAGCTTCCACAGCGTTCGAGCTGCTTTCACGCCACCGCAATCAGTGGAGCAGCATCACGGGCACCAGCTCGGAGCATGGCCCTGTGGCTTAGAGTCCAGGTCGCCGCAGAGGGAGAAAGCAGCCCCCTCTCTGGCCTCGGATACTTACAGCGAGAGCTGATCCTTGCTGGGGTCGGAAGGGGGCTTAATATGGAAGGGAGAACAAACGCACGTGGGGCGGAAGAGCGGGGCTGCAGGCACACTGCCCTTTGCCCTAGATATGCAGCCAGTTTTGAATCTCAGCCCGCCCTGGGTGTTATTTCAGAATCCAGTGTTGTCCGTCTGTAAGCCTGCCACGGCCTTTTTCCGTTTCCCATGCACGGCAAGTCACCACGGTGTGAGCCCAGACACATCCTGTGCTCAAGGTATGGCCCCAACGACTGGTTTGGAGGCTGCCGGTGACCCGGGGGCCCAATAACCAGGATGGGTTTTCTTGGAGAGGACTGGCCAGCCTTGGAAAAGGCAGAGACAAGCCGCAGCCTCCGCTGGCTGGCTTCTCATCCCCAGCACGTATCACATCTGGTCCTGGAAACACATTCCTTCCCTGGCCCGGCCTGTGCTAATTTCCCCTGGCTGCGGCAGCTTGCCCAGCCCCTGCTGGCATGAGTAGTGAGACCAGACTGGGGCTTCAGCCCCCGGACGCCCTCGCTGGCAGTGCATGGCACCAGCCAGCACCAGGTCTGTCCTGGGCGGTAGCCAAAGTCACGCGACGGGGGCGGTGCTGACTTACGGGGTCGAGGCCCAGCCCGATGCCTCACCAGAGCTCCTTGGGCCTGCAAACCCGTGGTGGCATCTAGCTCCACCCACTGCCCGCAGACAGACCCACACTGAGCAGCACCCTGCTCCCACCTGCCCCCGTCAGAGGGGCTGAGCGCTTCCACGCGGCCGCGCTGGCCGGCTTGCGCCTCCGGTGGCGCCCAGCCAGGCTTCGGGCAGTGTACTGGGGGCAAGTCTCAGCTGCTGTCCCCTGCTGCCGGAGTGCGTGGCAGAGGACTGGGGGCGTTCATCACAGAGCATGGGGGGGTGGGTGGGGGATGTTCTCCCACCCAGAGGGCTAGGAGGGAGGAGTGGCCAGGCTGGGAGAAGAGTCATCTTAGCACCTGCTTCAGCCTGACCATCACCTTACAGCCCCTTGGAACGTGGCCCACCCACACGAGTAGGAACCAGGTGTTACACACGGCACAGAGGGACTCAGCCACGTGACCCGCTCAGTAACAATCTGTGGCGCTGCTGACCCCTTTAGCAGGCCCCCCAGTGCCGTCCCCAAGGGGCGGAGGCTTTCCTGCATGCAAGCAGGCATATAGTCACATCCTCTCTCTCTGGGCTGGCTCCAGTTCCATCTATCGGGGCAATCGGTTTCCTGTGCCCCCCACCCCCCCGCACCAGGCGGGCTCCTTGCAACAGGACCACAAAACGAGAAAGCCACAGCTCCCCTCCACCTGGCCTGCCAACCCCCCGAGCGCGCTCACTGTGGTCTCCAGAGCATCCCACGTGCTGCAAGAGAAACAAGACGAGAGAGCGCGCCGCAGTGCAAGGCTTTGCAGAAAAGAGCAAACTGTGCAACGGCACAAGGGGTTAGCAACACTTCCTGTGATGCGGGGCACGAATCTGCTGTTGCCTCTTACCATCTACGGGCCTGGCCCTGAAAGGGCACTAGCAACTGTGTCTAAGCACGGTGCTTGTGAGCAGGGTGCTTGCATGGTTTCCACCACCACCATGCACAGGGGTTTCTCTTCGGCCAAGTCTACACTACAACATTAAGTGCGTCTACACTTAGCTCCTTGTTTCGGTGGCGCGCGTCCTCCCCAGGAGCGCTTGTATGGATTGTACTCTCAGCGCAGGGCATTGTGGGACGGCTTCTGAAAGACAGTTGATGTAAGGGATAGATAAGATGGAAAATATCATATTGCCGCTATATAAACCCCTGGTACACCACACCTTGGATACTGCATGCAGATGTGTCGCCCCATCTCAAAAAAGATATATTGGAATTGGAAAAGGTTCAGAAAAGGGCAACAAAAATGATTAGGGGTATGGAACGGCTGCCATATGAAGAGAGATTAATAAGACTGGGACTTTTCAGCTTGGAAAAGAGACGACTAAGGGGGGAGATGATAGAGGTCTATAAAATCATGACTGGTGTGGAGAAAGGAAATAAGGAAGTGTTATTTACTCCTTCTCATAACACAAGAACTAGGGGTCACCAAATGAAATTAATAGGCAGCAGGTTTAAAACAAAAAAAAAAAGGAAGTATTTTTTTCACACAATGCACAGTCAACCTGTGGAACTGCTTGCCAGAGGATGTTGTGAAGGCCAAGACTATAACAGGGTTCAATAAAGAAGTAGATACATTCTTGGAGGCTAGGTCCATCAATGGCTATTAGCCTGGCTGGGCAGGGATGGGGTCCCTAGGCTCTGTTTGCCAGAAGCTGGGAATGGCAACAGGGGATGGATCACTTGATGATTCCCTGTTCTGTTCATTCCTTCTGGGACACCTGGCATTGGCCACTGTCGGAAGACAGGATACTGGGCTAGATGGACCTTTGGTCTGACCCAGTAGGGCCGTTCTTACGTTCTTAAGCAACACAACGTCACTGTGCTGATTCATAGCTGTGGAGGATGTGGCCCTGTATTTGTGAACTGGATGCCAGCACTGGAGTTTACTCAGTTGTAGCACAGACTAGGGATGGGGTAAGATTTGGTTCAGTGCCAGCCACATGGCAAGAATTAGCCATATTTGAACCTAACCAGGTTCTCCCTTAGGCAGCACTTCCAGGGCAGAACGGAGCTCTGCGCCTGTCTAGAGAACGCTCCGCTGTGGGGCACAATTCACAGGCAGTTCTAAGGGCGGGCGTTGCAAGGCCACATGCGTGTTGTCACACCACAGTTGAAAACGATGCACTTTCTGCCTTTGAGGTTTCACCCACTTCCCTCTTTACAAAAAATGCCACCTCTTGGGAGGGGGACTCTCCTGCCTTAGCCGTTCTCTTGTTAAAGGGAAAGAACAACCCAATGAGCTTTAGAAACACAGATGCGGACACCGTGCTGGGCTCTGAGACGACTGTGAATCCTCCTTGTCCTACTCTCTCTTCCTTCGGCCAGGGGAGGCAGTGCCAGGCGGCATGGAGGGGCCAGGGTGTCAGCAGCTGGGTCTCCAGCGTTCTCTCTGCCACTGATTCACTGGGGGCCTACGGGAGGGTCACTTACACTATGTGCCTTGGATCTCCCTCTCTTTAAAAAGGGGATAACGGTATCGACGCTATAGGAAGCTTGGGAATCAATGTCTGCCAAGGGCTTTGAGAATCTTGGAGTGCTGTAGGACAAAGTATTTTATTTTGCATAGTCCTATGGAAAATAAGTCACACCTGGCCTAAGCCTGCTTATCTGTGCCTGGCCCTCCTCTCACATCCATGCATGCAGGCCAAGTATGTAGGCACAGGACCCTAGGCCACCCAAGGGCAACACTGCCAAGGTGATGTGGTGCTGAGCCCAGGAACTAGGAGAAGGCGAGAGTCCTATTTTCCAGGGCTCTCTCCGGAATCCCACCTTGCCCAGAGGATGTGGCAAAGCACAGTTGTTCCCCAGCTACCAGGGGCATCCGCAATTCTCTTCCTCACCCCCCAACCTCTATTTGCATGTTGCAAAATGAGCCGGGGGTTCCCACCCCCCATGCAGATGGAAGGAGGGGGGTTGCAAGAGAATGACTTAGGGCAACCTCCCATCATTGCAGCTGCCATGCAGAACAGAAGTCAGTAAAATGAAGGACAGGCAATGACACAGCTGCTGCTCACCTCAATGGACAAGGCGGCACAAAGGCAGATTCACTACCTAGAAGAGCAGCTCGCAGTATGGATCGGGCAGAACAGATGCACACAACTTCAAAAGCATCCCTGGAGGGGAGAGAACCAACTCGGCCGTGCTGCTGGGCCCTTTGTGGGCCTCCTACCTGCTCCGTCATCCTGCCCAATACTAAAGTACCTAGAAAAGGAAAACGAAGTCAGGCAACTCCCCGGCTTCAGTCAGCCCACAACAGGCCCTGGTGTCAGCCCCATGCGCTGAAATTAGGGCCCAATTCTAGAAGGTTCTGATCTCCCTCATCTCCCCTTGATTACAGTGAGAGTACAGGATCAGCCTCCTCACAAAGCAACACAATCTCCGGCCCCATCGCACTGGAAACAGAGGCCCCCAACTCTTCCCCAGCAGTTGAAGGCCACATGCCTGGGGAAGCCTCTTGAGGAATGGGAGCCGAAGGAAGGCACAGCTCCCGTAGCCTGACCGATCTCTTCACTGGCTTATGCGCCCAAAGGTACAAGCCAACGTGCTCGACAAATCTTTGCCCAAATAAACAACAGAGCGCTGCACTCGGACAGCGCCTGCCACCCGAGAATCTCACCGTCCTTTGAAAGCGTTAAATGACTGACGCCTCAACACCCAGAGAGGAATTATTCCCAAGTTTGACAGATGGCAAAGCTGAGACAGAGGTTAAGTGATTTGCCCAAAGAGACGTGAGTCAGTGCCAGAGCTGAGACGAGAACCCGACTTTTCTGACTCCCAGTTTGATGCTTTTACTAGACAATACGGCCTTTATCTCTGAGGATACAGTTCTTTTATGGGATAATTGCAGGACAAACACTAATTTTAGTCAGCTCCCTTAGCTAGCACAGACCTAGTGCAGCCTTAGAGTGTGGGTCCCGCAAAGCAAAGCTAACACTCAAATAGATGGGTACCTGGTCATCCATACATACTATGCACCCTCGAATATTTTTCAACCCCTTAGCAGCTTTGCAATGCTGCAGTCCAAAAGCATTAACACAGTGTAGGGTATGCACTACAGCATGCTTACAGATTATTCTTTTGCTGCACAGAGCTACCGCTATATCTACTCCCATCTGTTTTCGGAAGGCCCAGTGCTTTGGGACTGTAGAATACAGATACAGCCTTTAGTATCAACATACCAGTGAGAGTAGGTAAACGTTACTGTCTATGTAGCACCAGAGGGCCGAGTCCCCAGCCTCATGTTATAGGCAGCTTTCTTCCTGAAAGTTTTCAGCCAGGTTTTAACATTTCCTCAAGGCCCATCAATGTCCAGACGGCCTTGTACAAGTCCACAAAATACAAATCACAACAGAAAGAACACTCTTGACCACAAAAAATGATCCCAGAACCCACAATGAGCTAACGTTCTCATCTGGCCTCAAATTCTGTGAATTTAAGAAAAAACAGAAGAACAAGGCAGGAAGGAGGAGTGGGAGGGGAATCCTACATCTGTTGACAAAAGTAGGATTATTTTTGAGAAAAGCCATTTTTGGGAGGCCGGAGTCAGCATTACGGACTATGAATCAAGGTCATTTGACATTTTAAAATGTAATGGCTGACTCTGCTTACCCTTACTTACGTGAGGAGTCTCTCCTCCTGTGAGTAGCCTCATGGAAGCCAGTGGGACTCATTGCATGCGTAAGAGCATGTCACACAATTAAGGGTGTGCAGGATCAAGTCCTTAAACGGACTTTGAAACGTGCAATTAAGCTGCCTGGCAATAAAGCTATTGACCCAAGTCCCTGCAGCTGTTCTCGAAGGTAAAAACATACAGCAGTGCTGCACAGAGGACAACCTTTACAGGCCATAGCAGCTTTGATCAGGCAATTACATTATTAGCATGTGTCCAGAGTACAGAAAGACCCTGGCACTAGGAGAATTAGTGGGGAAAACATGCAAGGATAGGCGCTAATCAAGCATGAAAATAGTTCATTGCTGTTATCAGAGGGGTAGCCGTGTTAGTCTGGATCTGTAGAAGCGACAAAGGGTCCTGTGGCACCTTATAGACTAACAGAGGTATTGAAGCATAAGCTTTCGTGGGTGAATACTCACTTCTTCGGATGCAACCACTGCTTGCATCCGAAGAAGCGGGTATTCACCCACGAAAGCTTATGCTTCAATACCTCTGTTAGTCTATAAGGTGCCACAGGACCCTTTGTCGCTTCCTTGCTGTTGATTTTTCTCCCCTATGATTTTTTTTTTTTTTGGCGGTAACAAGAAGAGCTTACATCCAGCTAGCTGCAAGATTACATGACATGAAATTCACCATGAGATGAAATTCTATAGGTTGTGTAAAAAGGAGGTCAGACCAGATGATCTTAATGGTCCCTTCTGGTGAAAAAAGGGAATGAACATGAATTTACATTTAAGAAATAGCAACTTGAAAGAGAGGAGCCCACAAAATTCCCCAAAATATTGCTTCAACTTTTTGCTGTTATTTGAGGAGGAGAAGGAGAGAGGAAGGTTACAAGTTGGGCACCACCAGAGATCATCAGCTGGACTGTGGCTGACACAACTCTCAGGGATTCGGGGCGGGGGGCGTTATTGAAAAAAAGACTTTCTGCTTATCAAGATTCCTACAACAGCAAAAGCAACCATAGAGGTAAACTTCAATGAGAGCTGCAGTCAGCCCAGGACAGCATCATGGGAGGCTAATAATGATAAAGCGCTAATGAATCCTGGAAGAACTTTTCAAACCTGAACTGAGTACAAAAGGTTCCTGGCCAGCCATTCAGCAACAGAAGATGAGGAGCTGGGCCGGCTCTGAGGGACACCTTTGGCTAATGGATGTGGGGGGTGGTGTTTGGGTTTTTGAAGAGCGGCACTGGATTTATGAAGGTTAGTCTCAGAATGGCCAGGGGCGCAAAAGCACAAACACTTCCGATTGCAGGGCTTACTGTGCCACGTAGGGTGGGGTTTTCAAAAGCATTCAGCATTGGCCTAACTCTGCTCCCCTGGCAGTCCATGGCAAAACTCTGAATGATTGCCATACAGAGCTGGGCCAACACCAAGTCCTTATTAGGTGCCAGACGGCTTAGGCCTTGTATTTGATCACAGCATAGGTGCTGCTGTTTACACTAAAAATAAGTAGAAAAAATAAATTTAAGTTTTGGTAAAGACGCCTGTGGCTTTAAACGTTAGGTCGTCTTCCCATACCTTGAACCCTTCTCTTCACACCACGGAAAACTGGCTGAAACCTTGAGACTCAGAAATGTGATTATTTTGTACCTCCCTTCTGCTGACTGAGACAATAGAAGTGTTTCTGCTGAACTGAGTGTATTTTTAAAACAGGAGCCAGGCACTGCTAGAGAGGTTTCTGATGCAAACATTGGGCTGGAAACAGCAAGGTAGCAGTTCCGGTGAGAATTCTCATTGCTACATTTATAGAAAGACAGATTGCAAAATACCGAGTCGTGCTGTTTGCCAGGAAGGTGGTTTTAGAGAGAGGTGTTTGGTAGTTACTAGAATCATTCACCTGCTTTGGAATTTTTCCCACCATAAGAGCAACTCCATTTACACAGTTTGAAGTCCCAGATAGATGCTGTTATTTCTGTGATCAGTCTCTCCACCCCTAACAACCTCAACTGCATTGGTGTGGTCAGTGATGCTGGGGATTTCTACAAGAAGGTGACTCACCCCAAACAATCAGGGGCCTGACTTTTCTTCTCTCCCACCCCACGTGCTGAGCCTCCACAGTTTCAACTGATTCCAAACTCAGCATTTCTGAAAATCAGGCACTAGGAAATTAACAGCCCCCACTGTACTCTACAGGGTGTCAGTTGCAGGGCTGTGAAGTTCCACTCATGAGATGCCAGACACACTATCAAAGCTCAGCGGAGCTTTCTGTGCATTTAAGCCTAGATGCTCCAAGGGGTACAAATCTTAATTTGCACAAGGCTGATAGTCACTGGCCAATGAGGTTAACACACCGACATTTGTTAAGTAACCTGACCAACACACAGATATAATTGGGGAGCAAGAATCTTGCCGTTCCAGCAGTGCCAGCCTCACGTTCTTTGTACAATATTTAGAGTTATGAACAAAACTGGCTCAGATACAGGAGATGCAGCGAGGTTTTTCAGTAGCTGACAAGGGGACACCTGAGTTTGCTTGGTAAGAAACGAACAGCACTTACTTTACAGAGACTCAGAAGAAGCCAGATAGCACGAAGAGCAGAAATCCATCCATATCCTCTTCCTTGCCCATAAAAGTGGATTCTTGTTCACCTTCTAGTCCCTTGCACTGCAGAATGGGGCTGTTCTGAACTACATATTCTGGAGTTTTTCAAACATCTTGATTGTGCCTCTTTCTCAGGCTGCCTTTGTTCAACCCTGATTTTCAGCCGGAGATAGAGATGCCTTTGAGCTGAGACACCATGCCGTCTAATACCACAGCTCATTTCCTGGCCTGCAAAAGTCATCACATCACCCAACTGACTTACTTTTCTACTCTGCTTTTGCAGAAAACATGCAGGTGGATGGGATCAGTAGGACTATGTGCAACAGCGCCCTCAGCTGGACATTCATCAGTACTTGACCTCAGTTCTATGACAGTTTACTCCTGGGGGAATTCTGTGCCAAAAAAATAAAAATTCTGTGCACAATATTTTAAAATTCTGCAAATGTTGTCAAAACGAACACTACATAATCATGCCAGTTTCAATTATTTTGGTAATTTTATTTCAAAATACTTGTAAGTATGTCTGTAACAATACAGACACACAAAAATTCCCCCAGGAGTAGAGTTAAAGAAACCCCTATGACAACCCAGTTCCTGTCTCTCTGGCACCCCCCCTCCAAGCCCAGCCAGGTGGCCAGACACCCACAACCCCTCTCCCCCAGAGCCCAACTGTGGGCCCCCGCCAGCCAATACACCTGAACCCCATACCTCCGCCCGAGCCCAGCTGTGGGGTCCCCCCTTGCTCAGATATCCCCTCCCCTTCCCCCACCAGAGCCCAGCCATGGAACTCCACCCACCCGCTACCCCTCAGACCCCATCTGTGGGCCTCGCTCAGCCCAGACATCCACCCCCCTGCCCCTCAGAGTCCAAGGATCCAGAGGGAGAAACAGCCTGATGCTGGGTCCCAGGCTTGTGTGGAGTTTCCTGCATGCTGCCGTCTCCTTCCCTCAGTGCGTGCTGGGAACTGCAGCTACTAGGAACTCTCTACTCTTCTCCTCCTCCCCACCACACCCCGGCAGTGTCTTCTATATGTGAGCTGGGCTCTGCCAGGTCCAGCAGCCCCTAGTGGCAGCCAGCAGCACTGCAGCCCATTTCTGTGAGAGAAAGGAAACACTGTGTGCACATTTCTGCAAAATTCTGCATTGCGCAGTGGCGCAGAATTCCCCCCAGAGCATATAACACCTGTAGGGGTTGCTTGATTTGTTTTGTAGATTAATATAGTGAAAAAGAATAAGTTCCCTTTTGATATAGTATTGTTCATTGTGAAGGATCACAAAATGCTTTACAAACAGAGATCGCTTTATCCACCATTGATATGCAACCGTCTCAAGGTGAAACTGTTTAGGACAGTACGTGAGGAGGCAATTGAAACCACTGAGAAAATTCAAGGGACTCAAAATGCAGTTATGCTTATTGGACAATGGAACTAACACGCCCACTCTCGCAAAATAAATAAATAAAAGATGGCATGCCCATGAATACTGGCAAAAGATAAGAAGCTCCTGTGCAAGACTCCTCCACCCTGACATGCTTTTCTAGTACTGGATCTCTCAGACACAGACAGCCATGTGGAGCTGTGAACCTTATCACAAATAGTACTCGTATGAGATCACTAACTGTAACTTGGGAGCTAAGTGTATTAACCTTCTTTACCACCTGTCTCCCATTTCCCACCAAAACAGCTTTGAATTAACCCACTGCAGAGAGAAGACCCATACTTAGTCACAAAATGATAATGCTTGTGGTGTTGGTGCTGATGAGTTGCAGGCTTGGAAGGAGACCGATGTGTTCAAGACAAAATCCACATCACCTTCAGTTACACGGTAAACAGAAGAGATGAAACTTCAGCTCCTGTTTAGGGTCTTATGATAGTGCCCATTGCTGTAGGATTGAGTGCTTCTCCGGAAAGGACAATCACAAAAGATTTAATGTTCTTCCTGCATCCCTGAAGTAGCCAAGAATTTACCATTTTTTTTTAAATGTATTTTCTCTCTCATTCTTGCCCTCACTTCCTTTTCTGTCTCCTTTGCTGCTCTTAAGTCACATGGGGGAACTTCCACACCTCGGTCTGAGGCTGTGAAAGCTGTGGTCATTTTAATCACCCCGGCAGTGAATTCAATTCCCTGCCCTTGTAGCCAAAGCAGCACTGTCTCCCGCTCTTGTGACTGTTACACTTGAGGTTGACAGCTCTGTAATCCTTCAAAGGCATCTGAGAGGTAGAGATAAAAAGGCAAAACAAGTCTCTTCTGAGGTAAAAGGGGTCGGATATCTTTTACTTAAAAAAAAAAAAAAAGTGTTTTGTCAAGACACCTGCAAAAACTACAGAATCAGAAAATAAAGGTGCACAGAAAGCTACTCGAATGTATAGGCCACTGCCTAACACAGAATGCCTGATAGAATCAACACCTCCTCAACAGCAAGAACCAGCCACCACTGACAGAACCCGTCTGGGAGATTTTCAGCTGCCTGAGATTGTCTGTACCCACTTCTGCCTCCAGGATTGCATGAGCTCTTTCACAGGGATAGGTATGTGTGGTGGGTACACCTGGACCTCGTGTCGTTTCGTATGGTTCTGTGGGGTTTCATAGAACCTACTTGTTCACGTAGAGAGCTAGAGCAGAAAAAACTCAAAGCAGCCAGAGTGAAAGCCAAAGCTGCCTGGAGTATTGTTCCTGGCCGGCAGGTATGTAGCTGACCTGTTATATACTTAGCTGTTTATGTGGTTGCCACATTCCCCTCCCTCTGGCACTCAGTGGTGTGATATGGAATGGGGCAGCATTCCATATGGTCACCATTAGCATGAGGGCCGACTTAACAGGGAGGCCTAAACCTTTTGTACTAGGTTGGGACCCAGTCATACTTTTGCTGTCCGCTGGCAATAGTGCAAGGCCTGGGGATCTCAGAACTTAACACGGCCCTGCCTCTTCTCTTTCTGGTCATCGTGCTGGCGCTTTAAAGAGCTACTCCTAAATATCACAGCAACATCAGAACGAATCAGGACAAACCCAGCATTGACTCCTGAGTGATGCCCAGAGCCAAGGATAGAGGGGAGCGGATAGCTGAAGTGACCTGCCCTGGTTTTCACCATAACCAGACTCTCTTTGCTGCAGTGCTGGTGTGTGTTTGGGACTCAGTTCCCAGCCTAGTGGATAAACACACAGAGGCACAACCCACTAGTCTCCAAGGCAGAGTGACAGGCCATGGGGCTCCCATGGCTCTTCCCACCAGCTGATCTGTGGACAACCATGGTATCACCCGGGTGGCTATAGACTCTCTGGATAGAGAGAACTACCATGGTGATAACTGGGAAAAGGGAACAAAAGCAGAGTGCAGGGGCCTCATTTTTTTTTATAGCAGGTCAATGTAAGCAGCTTGGGCCTTCTGAACACCTTCAGGACTGAGCAAGTACTCGCTTCCCCCCCACCCAGGGAAGCTCGGCTCAGCCAGCATCTGATTTTTTGGAGAACGGCTGCTTTTCACCCCAGTTTCACAGCTGGGCTGCCCAAGACCCAGAGGAGATGGCACAGCTCATCCTGGTTCCAACGCACGGAGTGCTGGCTCAGACATAACGAGAACCGGTACATCACATCAACAACTTTCCTTGGAGACTAGAACTCAGTCATTTTCTTGTGCGTCTCCGCTTTCTTCTGCTCCTGCTGCAGACTGGCCTCCTGGGCCCGCAGCTGCCCCAGCTGCCTGTGAGCACCAGCCAGTTTCTCCTCCAGCTGGGCCGTGGCAATACTGTGCCTGAAAGCAGAAGACGGGCACATTAAGGATATCTAGCATGTTAAGAACAAAGGCTCCTCATTAACGTCTCCATTTTACTGCTAGGAATCCCAGTCTCAGCAGTGGGGTGGATGTAAATGACCCGCTGGGAACCATGAAGCGTCAGATATCAAGCACAACAGGAGCCAGAGAACTGTGATTGTTCTTGCCATAGTACTCATCACAGAAATGCTAGAAGGATGGCCCCTATCAGTGTAAAAAAACAAAGAAAATTCTGCAGGACTCTGGAGGGTTCTCCTCCTTCCTGAATTTGAATTCTGGCCCGGGGTCCTTGCCTTCTCAAGGCAGCAATCAGAGACACAATCTGGTTCAAGTCATGGTTTGGAAGCTTTTGCCTACCACTTTATTCTAGGCCTCTTCCCATGCCAGTGGTTAGAGTAGGAACAGTGACAAACACCTTAGGATAAGCTCAGCTCTTCTCCTACAGACAGCCACCTCATAGAATCATACGACTGGAAGGGACCTCAAGAGGTCATCTAGTCCCCTGCACTCACGGCAAGACTAGGCATTTTCTATCTAGACCATCCCTGAGTGCCCACTCCGAGTCCCCTTCAAAACTGTTACTTTTTAATGTAACAATCCAACTCTTCACCTTCAGCTCCCATCACCTGCATAATCCACCCCCAGCCTAAGCAACAGGCAGCCCAAAATCATTCCGGAACCTCAACCAGGGATTTCCCCATACCGTCCAACATTGCGTGCCAGGGCCTCCTGGATTCCCCTGATGGTCTTCTGCGTTTGGTCAATCTTCTCCATTGTCTGGAAGAGGCGGACACTGAGGGCCTTCTTGGTGCTCTTACTGGCGTGGTAGATCTCCTTGTTGTTTCTCTCCATCAGCGTCATCCCTCCATCCTGCTCCCCAGAGCCCTTCCCCTGAAGCTTCTCATTCAGAAAGTCAAAGACATTGCGGGGGGGCTTGCGGCTCCCAGCAGAGGGACGGCCAGCATGGTTTGCCTTCACTCGCCGTTTCCTTGACTTAGCTGGATCCAGCTGCTTCTTCTGAAGGATCTCAGCACATTGGTCAAGGGACTTCCCTTTAGGCAGCACTATGGCTTGCACTGGCTCCACTCGGCCCTCAGCGTTCTTCCCCAAACCTGAGGGAGGAAGAAGGGCACCAGGTAGAAGCCAAATGCTAACAGTGGAGTCTCTCCATACACCAGTGACTCTTCCCATCCACCTCTACACAGCCGCCAGGCTCAGAACAACAGAAAACAGTCTGTTGGGGCTCAATGCTGCTACCCATGAAGTCAACAGGAGCAGCGTTGGACTGTATACGTGATGGTACGGTTCACTGCTGAGTGACAGGACGTAAGATGCACCTTCCCCCATACACACCTTATTCACACACAAGAACCTCAATGATACAGAACAGGGTCATGCAGCTGAGATGTTGCAGCGAAGCCAGGCTTGGATTTGCACTGTCAGCTCCTTGAGCAGAGAAGACCTTTCCCTTCAGAAAGCAGGTTCAGTCACACCACAAGAACAGGAGGCAAGCATGGGCAGCAGGCTGGCTTCCCACTGGGCTCAGCAGAACTTCAGTACAAGTTGTCTGGAGTCAGAAGCTGGCTCCGCGGGCTTTGAAGTCTGTGTTTGAGGCCAGAAGTCCCTGAGCCAGACCCCCCATTACCTAATGCCCTACAGGACAGCTGAATAGTTAAAGCTCTGCTCTAACAGCTTTAATCATTTGGCCATTGCTTTAAATCCTCCCCCACTGATGTATCACGGAACATGAACGTCAACACGCACACACCTGCAACCCCCCAAACATCGATATTAAGACTTTATCCCTTAACTGTACAAGATCATATTTCAGCATCACCACCCATGTAATCCTGCATTCAGTACTGAATGCATACCCCATTCTGGGCCTGATCCGAGCAAGGCTGATGAGACTTGCTGTCAATGGACAGAGGATTTAGTGTCACCCCATTCCCCCGCTCTGCAGGAACAAGCCCCTGGTCCCTTTGTGAGGCTGGGATTAAGAAGCAGGCAACGCGTGCAGGCTCCTTGTCCTGCAGGTATTTTACTCTTCTGTCCTTACCTTTTCCAAACTCATATCCCATTTGAGCGAGCAGTTTGGAGCCAATGCCACGAGTATGGGCCTCCCAGCCACCAAAGGAAGAACTGCAGGCTGGAGCCCCTTCCCCGTTCTCCAAGGGCCCTGAATCGATCACTGTAGCACAAAACAGAGATGGATCAGTAAGGCTGGCGAAACAAAGCACCAAGTGAAAACCTCAGCAGGCGCGAAGCTGTGAGCAACGTTGCAAAAACCAGCAACCTCTCCCTCCACACAAGCACTCAGCAACTTCACGGCCTCTTCTTCAGTTCTCTGGAGTACAATCAGTTCTGCTCCCCAATAGTTCCTACTGAGCTAATCCCTAATCCATCAGCACAGGGCAGGAGTATGAGGAGTAAGCAGGGTTTTAAATGCTGGGGTTCATGGGGAAATCTCTATTTACTACACACAGAACCCCTAAGTCAGGCAGAATCATCCAGAAGTGTTAGTGGACCCTTTCCATGCTCCTGGGGTCTGGATAGATTTCACAGCTTCATCAGGACAGAATTCAGCATGCCGAAGATCATTCTGTGCCTCCATCGTACTTCTAACAGGTTCAATGGCATGGAGGAGCCTTTTATCTATTTACCTAAAATTAAGGATCCCAGGAGACTCCCTGTTTGTTTCTATGAAGTGGTTAGGGCACTAACCTAGGACTGGGGAGAGCCAGATCCCTGCTCTGCCAGACTCCCGGTGTGACCGTCAGCAAATCCCCTAGGGAACTGAGGCACCTGTACAACGGTGATAACAGCACTGCCTTCCTCACAGGAGAAGTGCATTAAAGATTTCAAGGCGCTCAGGTATTACAGAGATGGGTGCCATGTAAATATGTAAGACAGACAGACGTCCTGGCAACTTCCTTCGGAAATTTGAAATCTCCTGGTTTTTCATTTCGTTTTCAAAACTTTTTTTTAGTAAATAACTAAGTAGCTCACCCAGAGTCACACAGCAAAACCGCAATAAGAACGCAGGGATTCCTACTCCCAAACCCCATTTCACTCTGGTATACTCTCTAGTCCCATTGGGAGTGAAATATGTTTCTTTTTCATTGAAGCTATTTATCTGCATCAGCTTAGTGAAAATCATTAGCATGAAACATAGCAGAGATTTTAACTGGAGACAGTGATATGCATGACACTTAATGTCCTTTCATCTCCTCCTGTAGCAGAACAAGAGGTAAAAAACATTGTCAAAGTTCTGCTAAGTTGGGCAATAGTCCAAGAGGTCCTAAATTAAAAGGCAGACCTTGATCACTGACAGTTGCAGTTCACTCGCTGCCTTGTCTACCTTTAGCATAGCCAGAGTCATCTACGTTGTCTTCCTCAGATGAGGGAGAGTCTTCCTCACTTCGCAGTGGTGGCATGATGCCATCTCCCTCCACGACAGCCTCCTTCAGCAGCAATGACTCAAACTTCACTGTGTAGTAACCACTGTCAACGTCTGTAGGAGGAAAAGCAATGGACCGCATGAGCACATCTCCACGAGAATTACTCCTGGGGGGATTCTGCGCATCTGCAGACGTGCAGAATTCATCTGTCTCACATAATTTTGTAATTGCCATAAAAAAACATTTTGCTTAAGAAGTGCTGCAGTTCTGCCTTTTGCCCACCAGAGGCCACTGTGGCGCCATAACAGCCAGCTGCGTTCATGCCGGCTGTTCTAGCACCACAGCGGCCACTGGTGGGAAACAGGCGGAACTGCAGCACTAGTTAGGCAAAATGTATTTTATGCAGGAAAATACAAAATTCTATGCCCAGTGTTGCAGAATTCCCCCGGGGAATAGAGTTCATCACAGCACCCTGCCCGCAGAGCCAGGTTAAGCCACAGTGGGGCACGCAGGGCTGCTGGGGGGTCAAGACGAGTTCAGAATGGCTAGTAGGTGTGACAGACTGGCGCATGGGCTCAGGAATAGGGGGGTGACAGTGTTGAGCCTGGGGACGGGCTGCAGAGACCCATGAGGAGGAGAGGTGCGGGGATAGGGGCAGATGTGCCTGACTGAATGAGAGGCTTCAGCTCAGCCAGGGTCTGCGTGGGGGAGGCTTCCCAACACCCTAACAATCTCCCCCACTCACACCCAACACCCTTCAGGCTCACTCCTAGGCTCCTTCCCTCTCCCTCAGTTCTTCCATTACCCCTGAACCCCAAAAGCCTTTGCACTGCTTCTGACAGGTGCAGGAAAAATCGTTCTGTTTGTACTTTAAATGAATTACACAAAGTTCTGTATTAATATGCCTAGTAAGGAATCTATTTTTTTTGGTCTGTATTGTTACAGACATACTTGCTGACAGATATTTTGAAATAAATTACCAAAATAATTGTAATGGGCATGATTCTGTTATTTTGACAAATACAATATGTAGAATTTTCAAATATTATGTGCAGAATTTTTAATGTTTTGGTGCAGAATTCCCCCAGGAGAACGAAATGTAACTAGAGGACCATGTTCATCCCATCTTAGCTAATCGCATGGACTTCAATGGAATGACATATGGGATGAGTTTGGTCCAGGAACATGGATTTAAAAAGTCTCCTCTTGGCTTTTTCTGCTTCATCTATTTTGGGTTGTCTGATGGAAGGTGGAACCATCATCACCCACTGCTACCATCAGGTACTGCCACATGGTACAAACACAGAGATAGGGCCATAGTAAATAGCACTAGGGTCATCACTTATCTTCAGTTTCTAATGGTACCAGTGTGTTTTAGAGCATCTGAGCACATTACTCAGAGTTTGTTCTTATAGGGGAAGGAGGACAGGTTTGGGGAAATACAAGAAATGCTACTTCACAGCAGCTCTGAGATGAAGCGTGAGGAACAAATCCAACCTCCCCACACACACAGTGAAGCACAAGTCTAACACTCCTTTCAGTGACTGGTGTGCCGGCGAAGTTCTCTGGCTTTGTTTAAACTGGAACAGGATTAAAACAATAGCCAGTGGTTCCAAGTATCTAATTTCAGTATTTGACAAGATGTCAGGACTGATATTTGGACAAAGCTGAATGGGGGTAGGAAAATAAAGGACAATTTACTGAACGTCTAGTTGTTTGTACTGATTTTTTCATTCTCTCTTTTTCATTTCTAATGTCCTCTACTCTGCTACTATTCTCTTCTCCCAAGTCTCCCCAACTTTCCCTGTAGACTCTTCCCACCACTTTTCTGCCCTCCCATCCCTAAATCCTTCTCTGGTTCCCCTTTCGTAAAGATCATCTGCCTTTGAGGATCTCAAAGCACTTTACAAACATTAATGAATTAAGCATCACAACATCTGAGGTCCCCCATAAACCACACCCAAAGTCTGTGGCAGAGAAATCAGTTGTCTCGGACTCCCAGTCCTGTGCTTTAGCCTAGAAGACCATCCTTTGCTCTGTTTATGTTTTAGGAGTTTAGTTAAAATGAAGAGTGAAGTATTTCTGTTCAACTGTCAAGACCCACCCAGATCAAACAAGACTCACCAGTGATTTTTGCAGCATACCATATTCCATCATGGTGCTTCGCCAAGCAGGCTGAGCCCACTTCTAGAGAGCTGAGATTGGGCTCCTGAAATGGATGAAGCTCGTCCACAGATACCACTTGCCCATGGGAAAACCTGCAGGGGATATAGGGAGAAGCAATCAGATCCGCCCTTGTCAAAAGGAGATTCTAGAAAAAGTTTCCTTCCCTTATGGAAGTATGGGCAAATTGTCTGCATTGTCCTCACCAATAACAGTGAAGATCTCACCACTAGAATAGTTTCAACTGCATAACTTATTCTTCACTGTGTCTTAAAAAAAAGACTGTTTTATAGCATTATTGTGTTCTATTAAACAAGTGTCACATTTGACCCCAGAAGCGGCCGCATTTTACAGACCAGTGACAAATCCATTAAAAAAATGACAAGGTCACATCTTTTAGGATAAAATGCACTAGCTAAATGCAAAGTTCTTATAAAAATGTGTTATTTTTCCCTACAGCAGATTTTATTTTTTCCTCTTTAGCCAATATTCAGTTAGGTACCCAATATATCCTTGTACTTTTCCCGCTAAGGATTTTCCATTGTCTCCCTGGGTTAGCTGAAGGAGTGTACGCCCACTGACATAGCACAGTAAAATGACAACACTTGAAACCAGGGATCTCAAACTCAAATCAACACAAGGGCCACATGAGGACTACTACATTGGCCCGAGGGCTGCATCACTGAAACCTTTTCATACAACGATACAAAGTATAGTCAAAAATGAAAAAAAAAGAAGAGTAATACAGTATGCTACTAAAAGTCACTGTATTAACTTTTTTAAAACTGTAATGCGTAGAGGGGTTTTAATAAAATATAAACACTCAGTAATGCATCTCACTCAAATGACAAAGCACGCATTTACTTTTAGAATTACTTCCGTTAAAGCCCCTGCCCTGCCCCCGGCCCCACCCCCACTCCACCCCTTCCATGAGGCCCCGCCCCCATTCCAACCCCTTGCCTCTTTTCCGCTTTCTCCCCTGAGCGCGCCGCGTCCCCACTCCTCCCTCCTGGAAAGTCCTAAGCATCGCTAAACAGCCGTTTGGCGGTGGGAAGCACTGGGAGGTAGGCAGAGGAGCAGGGACGCAGCGTACTCGGGGAGGGGGGGGGAGAAGAGGGAGAAAGAGGGGCAGGGGTTGAGCGGAGCTTAGCTGCCGGTGGAGTTGGCGCCTACGGCAGGCTGCAGGAAATAACTCAGTCTGCGGGCTGCGTGTTTGAGACCCCTGCTTTAAACAAATAAAAAGTTGTTTGGCAAAGTTGCAGCTGATTTAAAAAACAAGTAAGGTGAGATATTTACAAGTGAGAAGTTATTCCCACTGGCTGACATTGCCACTAATTGCCCTCTTACTACACAACGGAGATAAGCTTTTTTACCGACAATTCTCTTTAAATCTGCATTTGCCATCCAAGAAGAATGGACATGGCTTCAAGGACTTGTGAGTTGGGTAGAGATACAGCACTCTGACTCCTGCACTGCCGTCTTCCAAACACTCTGTCCCCACAATCATGGCATTATGGTACTCCAGGGTACCCCATGGACTGTAGTATGGGGCTTTAACCTTCATCCCACTCACTTCCTCCTCCTCTTCTTCAGATGCTTCCTCCTCTTCACTGTACTTTGATTCATTTTCCCCATCAGCCTCTCCATCTTGCTTTGGAGAGGCCTCGTCTTCAGTACTCAATGGCTTGAGTTCAGCAATAGCTTCCTTAAAAGCAGCATACTCCTCATCATTGCAGGACCTGCCTGAATTACTGTCCTGTTTTAGGTGACCTGCTGGAGAAATGGAGGGTGCATCTGTGTCTAAAGTGGCCAGTAGTTTACTCTTTTTCACTGACACCAGGCTGGATTCAGTCAGTTCTATCAATTGTTTCAAATCCTCCTGCAATTGGATCAAGTCAGATTGCTGTGATGGATCCAGCCCCGCCCCTAAAGCCAGCTCCACTTGCTGCAATTGTGCTTTATAGGTTTGAATTGCTGTTTCCAGACTCTCCTCATCCATTGTTATCACGCAAAAAGCTGTTTCACTGATTCCTGTCTGGGAATTCAGTACATACTCAAGTAATTTACTAGGCAGTGATGTGAAACATTGAGTCTTTGTCCAAACTAGCTGTCAATCTTCGCGGTAGTCCTGTGTTTTCTTCCCTTTGGTGCAACCAAATGAAGATCACTGAAGTGAACAAATATTATAAAGCTGTGTTAGAGAAAGGGTTCACAAGAAAGGTAGCCATCCTAAATTGAAAAGGTATCTTTAATGCAGACAGCTACCACCATGTGGCATTATACATGCACGAGTCACGTACATTCAACCTGACATATCACATTTGCAAAACAGCAAATTAAAGTGCAAACTATTAAGCTTTTAACTTAGCTCAGCGAATTCAACCATGATTAGTTATGAAGAGAGAACATTAGCATTGCTTCTCTTTCCCTTTAAACCTGCAGCCCCGTGACATGACACCATCACTGCCTACCTCCTCTTTAATCAGATCTTTGTGCATACTTTGCCTCCCACTCAATGGCATGCAGCATCTCACCCTCTGCGGAACTGGGAGCAAAAAAACCCTGTGCTGCTCTCAACCTGCACCTTTCCAATGGCTCCCACGCTCTGCAGGCCCCATCAGGAGCCCCACACTGCTTCCTATTCACTGGGGGCCCAGAGACTACCCTGCCACAGACGTGAGGCACTTAAAATCCCCCTGCCTCATTGCCTCCCACTCACTGGGGTACAAACCAGGGGGAATAACTGCCAATACTCCCCAACGGGACCCAGCCCCTCCCTAGCCATGGAGACCCCAGGGGAGAGGTAACGTCCAATCCCCCCCAATGGGACCCAGCCCCTCCTCAGCCATGGAGCCCCTGGGGGGGGGAGGGGTTACTCCCACCCCTCCCAAGGGGGCCCAACACCTCCCCAGCCATGGAGCCCCTGGGGGGGGGGGAGGGGTTACTCCCACCCCTCCCAAGGGGGCCCAACACCTCCCCAGCCATGGAGCCCCTGGGGGGGGGGAGGGGTTACTCCCACCCCTCCCAAGGGGGCCCAACACCTCCCCAGCCATGGAGCCCCTGGGGGGGGGAGGGGTTACTCCCACCCCTCCCAAGGGGGCCCAACACCTCCCCAGCCATGGAGCCCCTGGGGGGGGGAGGGGTTACTCCCACCCCTCCCAAGGGGGCCCAACACCTCCCCAGCCATGGAGCCCCTGGGGGGGGGAGGGGTTACTCCCACCCCTCCCAAGGGGGCCCAACACCTCCCCAGCCATGGAGCCCCTGGGGGGGGGAGGGGTTACTCCCACCCCTCCCAAGGGGGCCCAACACCTCCCCAGCCATGGAGACCCTGGGGGGGGGAGGGGTTACTCCCACCCCTCCCAAGGGGGCCCAACACCTCCCCAGCCATGGAGACCCCCAAATGTGAACGCCCCACCCCAAGACCTCACTCACCTCAGGCCTCCACCTCCCGCTAAGCCACCGCCATGACACCCTCCATTGCCAAGGTTTCCGCTTCTCCCCACGGAGTCCAAACGATAGATACCGCCCGACTTCCGGCTAGAGCTGACTTCCGCCTCGGCCGCCATCTTGGGCGAGAGGGGCGGGGCTAGTCCTCCAGCTCCTCCTCCAACGATATTTCCGGCTGGCTGAGGCCGGGACGCCTCGCGTCGGGGGAGCGCGCTGAGCATTCTGGGAGTAGTAGTCCACTAGGCCTCCCTCGTCCGAGTCGCTGGCGCGGGCCGCCTGAGCCGGAGGAACTACGTTTCCCAGGGTGCCCGGCGGGACGGGGGAGCTGCCCACCCAGGTGGGGGTAGTGGGCGGCCGCGGGGGAGCTGGTACGCGCCGCAGCCGGAAGCGTGGGGGCTGCGGGGCCGCTGAGTGGCAGGAGGAGCCGCCGAGACCCGTCACCCAGGTAGGGGGCGGGGCCTCCCTGGGCTCCCCCTGCCCCAGGGGCCGGGGCTCGGGGCGGGGCTCGTTGCCAGGGCCGGGCCTGGGCGCGGGGCTCCCGGGTCTGGGTCGAGCTGGGTGGCCCCGGGGGCGGGGATGGGTCTATGGGCCCGGCCCAGCTCTGCAGCCTGAGCCAGGTGACCCCGGGTATTGGGGGGGTGGGTTCCCTATGGGCCCGGCCCAGCTCTGCAGCCTGAGCCCGGTGACCCTGGGTATTGGGGGGGTGGGTTCCCTATGGGCCCGGCCCAGCTCTGCAGCCTGAGCCCGGTGACCCTGGGTATTGGGGGGGTGGGTTCCCTATGGGCCCGGCCCAGCTCTGCAGCCTGAGCCCGGTGACCCTGGGTATTGGGGGGGTGGGTTTCCTATGGGCCCGGCCCAGCTCTGCAGCCTGAGCCAGGTGACCCTGGGTATTGGGGGGGTGGGTTTCATATGGGCCCGGCCCAGCTCTGCAGCCTGAGCCCGGTGACCCTGGGTATTGGGGGGGTGGGTTTCATATGGGCCCGGCCCAGCTCTGCAGCCTGAGCCAGGTGACCGCAGGGATGGGGGGTTTCCTATGGGCCTGGCCCAGCTCTGCAGCCTGAGCCAGGTGACCCCGCATATGGGGTGTTTCCTATGGGCCTGGCCCAGCTCTGCAGCCCGAGCCCGGTGACCCCGGGGATGGGGGGTGGGCTTGTGGGTCCTGTCCTAGACTTTGAGCTGAGGGGGCCCTGTGGGTCCTGTGATGGGATGCTGTGACTGCAGACCGCTGCGGGAGCTGCCGTTTAGTGCTCCATCCTTAGCCGAGCAGCTCCCGGTCCCAGCGGGCGTGACTTGACTCACGCTGGCTGAGCGACTTGGCCCCAGGAAGGTTTGCCCCGTGCTGGGACTGTAGATGCCACCGGCTGCCCTCACGCATGCAGAGTAATCTCCATTCCGGCCAAGATGGGACCCAGTGTAAGGTGGAACCTGGAGTCTCTGGGCTGCTTCCCCATAAGGGGCAGTTGCAACATGTTCCATTTCACGGGAGTGAGGTGTGGCCCTCTGGCTCCCAGGGAGAGGCCAACACCCCCCCGTCAAAGGTGTGCAAGGGCAGGCACCTTCGTCATAGAGTTCAGTCTCTGCTATCACAGGCAAATACACATCATAGCATCCCGTTCATAAACTTAAAGTAAACTTGGCCTCGGTTGGGCAAAGTGTGTGTGCGCACCCTTGCAATGCAAACTCCATGGAAAAGTGCTTGTTTGTACAGCAGCCATCTGGCTTTGTCTGATTCTTCCACCCTTACTCAGGATACTGACTAGTCAGTTTCACTGTCTGGTCCTCATGCGTGGTGGTGTAATGCGTATACTGCAAGAAGAGGTCCTGCCGAGGAATGTTTGCATTCTGACCAGAAACTATTTTCGTAGGCTTTTAAAACGTAGGTCCTGTCTGCTCAGTGTAATCATTAAGTATGCCCCAGTATATCTCATCAGAGTCGGGTTGCTCTCTGCATTCTTAATCAAAATACCCCCTCCCTGCACACGTGTGGGTGCTATGCATCTGGCTGTCACCCTTCCTTTGCGGAAGTAGCTACATTTCAGAGAGCTATCTAGACAAATACTCACGAGTGCTCAACTCCCATTTGGTCACCTAAATAAGTGGCTAGATTTTCAAAAATGCTCAGCATGAGGGGTGTACATTAGGTGCTGAACTCTTTTGAAAATCTGGCCATCAGTGTTGTGATAGAAGCTGCTGGGTGCTGAGCATGTTTGAAAATCTGGGCCTATTTAGATGCCTAAACAAGAGTTGAGCTCTTTTGAAAATCCACTTCCAAGTATTGAGTTTGAGCACTTGAAAATCTGGCCTTGAGTTCTTTTTAAGGTTAGTCTCCTTGAGTCTGTGACTTGCTCTGGGATCCCCCAAGGTGAGGTGCTATATAAATACAAAATTGTATTATTATCTGGCAGTGAATAGAATTATACAGTTGAATGCAAGGCCCTGGGAAGACTCATTTGCTCATAACGTCTTGATATTTATTGCAGGAGCAGGATGTATACGCTGCTGTCTGGACTTTATAAGTACATGTTCCGTAGGGATGAGTACTGCATTTTGATCCTTGGGCTGGACAATGCGGGGAAAACGGTATGTGCTTTTAGTTACCTGTTAACACGGAGGGCACATACATCCCCACTCACTCCTCCCCAAAAACACAACTATGTTAGCACAGGCCAATTTCTTCCCTGGTGTCACTTCAGTTGTTTCAGTGGTGTTATCCCAAGTATGAATTTGATCCCCACACATCTAATTTTAGTACAATAAGCCTTCAGACACACACAAGCATGGGCTTCGTTAAGTGCATAAATACCTGTGAACTCTTCCGTGGCGCTGTGCTATAATGGGAAAACTGAGGGCTGTGTTGTGTTCTAAGATTTCATGGAGAATCCTGATCTAATAGGGGGAGAACAGGTCTTGGATAGGATTGTCCTTGCCAATAAAGTGTATATAATACTAGCTAGTTTTATTTCTTCTTCCCTTTCAGACCTTCCTTGAGCAGACTAAAACCCGATTTAACAGGACCTACAAGGGGATGAGCTTATCCAAAATCACTACCACTGTGGGCTTAAACAGTAAGTGAATCTGTTTAAAGGTTCTTTGCCGCCTCCTACAAAGTTAGACAACAAGTGATGGTTCCAAGAGTTTACACTGTGAAAATAGTGCCTGATAAGAGCCACCCTACCAACACTCCCCACCTGCCCACACACGCGTTAAAGAGCAAATGGACTTGTCCATCAGATGGAGAAAACACTGGTGTAACGCCACTGAAATCAATGGGTTTGTGTCTGCTGATACAAAGGTCAACTTAACCCACTGTCTGCTAATGATAGGTACTGCCATCCTGCTGACGATTAACACTGTGTGTGATGGCTCTTCCAGCTTGCCTTCCCTCCTGTGGGACTATGCATGCCTGCCTGCTTTAGAGAACAGTCAGTCTGCATTGGGTTATTTTTTCTTCTTTCCCTGCTCTAGTTGGTACGATTGATGTAGGCAAAGCCCGGCTAATGTTCTGGGATCTTGGAGGACAGGACGAGCTGCAGTCCCTCTGGGACAAGGTAGGGGAAATAATTTTTCTATTTTAAATGTTCTGTGTCTCAGAGTTGCAGAGAAACAAGGATACTTTATAATTAGCCAGCCCTGCTCCTTAGCACTGACCCGTGTGCTGTTGTTCCACATGTCTGTTTGAGAGAGTCACAAAAATTAATATTTAAGTTACACATACTGTAGTTTTACAGACACTAACTACTTCTCACAGCACCCATGTCAGGTAAGTACCACTATTATCATCCCTATATAACAAGCAGAGGAAATTGGGGCAGAGCTTAATTAACCCAGAGGTTATGTGCACAAGACCACAGAGAGATGTGATAGCCTAGCCTGGATAGCTTCCTAAAAGATATGTTATGAATTTAAAATAGGGATATTGATTCTGACTTTCATTATATAGTGCTTCTCATCCATAATCTCAAAGTGCTTTACAAGAGCTAGGTATTATCGCTCCAACAGGAGTTACGGGTTTGATGCAAAAATTATTGGGGGAGCTTCTCTGGCCTGTACTATAGGAGGTCAAATAGTCCCTTGTGGCCTTAAAAATCTATGAAAGCCAGTATTAGAACTCAGGAGTTCTTGGCTTGACCATGCCTCTTGGTTATCACAGCACTGTGCAAAAGTAAAGTCTGTAACTGTTATCTGTACCAGTCTCCAT
Organism: Macrochelys suwanniensis; assembly: GCA_033296515.1. Taxonomy (NCBI): domain Eukaryota; kingdom Metazoa; phylum Chordata; order Testudines; family Chelydridae; genus Macrochelys; species Macrochelys suwanniensis. The sequence continues at coordinate 3,598,617 of CM065786.1, read as the reverse complement.
CCCTAAGAGCCCTGCGTGCTGGGCACTAACGTCTCCGGCAGAGTCCTGTGTCGTGTTATAAGCTACATTGCCATGCAGGAGAATTATTACACACTCTCCACAATGGCATCTGGCTGCTGTCCAATGTAAACATTGAATAAATGTACCCGTAGGTCAGCCAGACAAGCCACCTTTACTGTTGGGTGTTCTTGTCTGACAATAAACAGATCCTCATGGCTGCCAGATCGATAGTTAACAAAACACTTGACTAAATATACTTTGTACCATGCTCTAAAAGCCACCCAATCCATGCTGTGGTGATCTGTTGGGTGAGGCCAGCTCAACAGGTTCAAATCTGTTTCCTGGAACAAATGTAATGAGTTTTGTCATCTCTACGTAGCCCTTTGTGAATTTGTGCACATCAGAAAACATCCGCACAGCTGAGTACCACTGTCGGGCTCTGCTTAAGAGAGCCCGGGGCACTGGAATAGCACAGGGTACTGTAAGTCGAGACTGAGGTGTATTGGCAGAATTCAGTAGGAGGCCCACAACAGGAGGAGCAGGCAGTGCATCTTACCTGTCTGGATAGAGGAACTTCAGCAGATCTGTGTGGATGGAGCTTGCAAAATCAACTGCCGGCACCGTGCCTGGCTCTGGCTATTTGATCTCGGTCCATCTCTTTCATGAGTACCAAAAATCATATTAAATTCACATCAACATTGAAAAGAGAAGCAAGCAGCCCCAGCTGTTCGAAGCTAACACCTGTGCTGTGGTTTCAGTACTATGCTGAGTCCCATGGGGTCATCTATGTTATCGACTCCACTGATGAAGAGAGGCTGTCGGAATCTAAACGAGCTTTTGGTGAGTATGCTGGGCTTTTACCTGTAGTTATGTACGTTTCATTATATCCTATGGAGACTTCCTCTTATTTCAGTCAAACCCCTTCCTGCCACGCTGATTGAAATATGCAGTTGATTTTATTATGCATGTGACCACCTGTGTGCATATCATGGCTTGCAGACTATGTGGTCATACTTTGCAGGTATATGTTTTGAAATCAATGGGGCTGTTTGGGCATGTTGCCTGTTCAGTCATTGAGAGATTGTTATTGACAGAACCTTTAGTTGTAGTCGCCTTGAGTTATCCTGGATCTTTCCTTGGTCTTGTTTTCCTTGTCTGTCAGCATTTTGTCCCTTATTCCAAATGTAGCAATTTTTTTATAACCAGCTGTTAACCTATCCAGTTAATACCTGCATAAAATACTCAGTTGATCAAAGTAAAGGGTGGAAATTGTGATGTTTTTGTGCCATGACTAATTTGGTTCTAGAAGATTTGATCAAATTAAATAATGATGCACGTGGTACCTTTCACTCCTCTCTGTCTATCCAGCCAATGTAATTTTTGTATTTGGAGGAATCTCTGTGTGTATTCTAGAGTTACCTAGACATTGCCTGTTTCTGTGCTTTACAGAGAAAGTGGTCACCAGTGAAGCTCTGGAAGGGGTTCCCATACTGGTGTTGGCTAACAAGCAGGATGTAGAGGTAAGATCATCTCCTGAGGTTCCACCCCCATAGATTGTGTTCTCAACTGAGCAAATATCTTGCTTATTATTTTAGCTTTAAAAAGGTGGGCCGTGTATTCACTCTGCATTTGTTTCATGCTTTTAGGCTGTTCTCTGCTGAGCAATGACAGTGCTTTCTTGCTATTGTGTAATTGCTGTGAATTTAATTTTCAAGTATTTTCCTCTCTCTCCTCCTGCCCCACCCCATTGTAAAATGACCCCATAGCAAATATTTCCATCTGTGCAGTAGCTGTCATGTGTACTTTGTAAATACCAACACAGTACATGGCTGTTTGGTTTTTTTAATAACCTAAACAGCTGATCCAATTTTTGATGAGTAGTAATATCCAGTGAAACTGTGCTGTGCTCATGTGATCTCATACCAGTGTGACAAATCATGTGATCAGATGCCCTCATTCCTCTTTCCTTGAACCAGACCAGCACTACTCAACGAGGCAGTCTGTGCTACAGCTCTCTGTCGGAAAAAGCTGTGAATGGCAGAGGACACAGCCTGTTTTTATTGGGTTTATAATTTCAAAACTCTCTTGGATATGTAGAATTACAGAATAGACCTACTGTAGTTTCAGATCAGATTGTGGATACTGTTTGGGTGACAGTTTGCTATTCTACCTGGAATTCCAATAGCTGCAGTACCACCTGTCATCCTCTAGAGGGCACCAGATACATTTAATAGGCACATAGACCAGTGAGCTGGCATTTAAAATCCTATCAGGTCTCGTAACCTACTTCTGGCAATAGTCAGTACCTGAGGCCTCAAAGGTAGTTAATGCCCCTGAGTAAAGCACCTACCTAGATCCTGCATGACTGTGACGTACCTTTCTGATCCCTAAACTGATCACTTGATGCCTTAGGGGATTTGATTATCCTTATTTTAGAACATCGGTACAGATCATAGAATCATAGAATCTCAGGGCTGGAAGAGACCTTAGGAGGTCTTCTAGTCCAACCCCCTGCTCAAAGCAGGACCAATCCCCAATTTTTGCCCCAGATCCCTAAATGGCCCCCTCAAGGATTGAACTCACAACCCTGGGTTTAGCAGGCCAATGCTCAAACCACTGAGCTATCCATAAAAGATGTTATCACTCTTTTAAATATAACCATTTACAAAATAATCTAACCCTAATCAAGAGGCAGCGTGGTCAAGAAGAGTTAGTATGGGCCTGAGAGCTAGGGCCTCCTGAATTCTAGCCCTAGTTTTGCCACTGACTAGCTCTATGACTTGAGGATGTCACGGAATCTCTTATTTCAGATTGTCTCTCTGTAAAAGGAGCTGCTTTACTGTGGGGAAACTGGAATATCAGCTGCCATGAAACACTGTAATTTACACCAGGGCCCCATAATCCATTTCCATCTTCGCTCTCTATTTATTTATTTATTTATTTTTAAATGGAGATATGCCAATCTCCTAGAACTGGAAGGACCTTGAAAGGTCATCGAGTCCAGTTCCCTGCCTTCACTAGCAGGACCAAGTACTGTCCCCTGACAGATTTTTGCCCCAGATCCCTAAATGGCCCCCTCAAGGATTGAACTCACAACCCTGGGTTTAGCAGGTCAATGCTCAAACCACTGAGCTATCCCTCCCCCCTCATATTCAGCCATTCACAACCAGTCATACGCCCTGGCACTTCAGCGTAGAGCGTAAAATACAAGTTCAATGCACGTAGGCTGCACAATGCTCACAGGAGTGTGGAACCCCACCGATGGTGTATTAAGAGAAGCCATGTTGTATCGGATCTATAGTCAGTGCTGCTTTGAATCTTCAGAATTAGAACTTTTTGCATTTAGATTGGCTGAAGACAGACTGATTTGGTGACAGAGCTATGAAACCTCAGTTTCTCCCACAAAGAGATTTCAAATGGTTTTGAGTGGGAATCCCTAATGTTTAGAAAAGTTTACATTTTGTTTGACTTCTTATCATAGTAAAACCTGCATAAATGTGAACGTTCCCTCTTTTTCCCGTGTGAACAGTGTTATACAAATGTCCATGTCTGGGCCACAATTATATCATTGGAAAATTGTGGGGCTGAAACTTCATGCAAAAAACATTTCATTTTGGAAACCTGTGACCTGCCCACTTGTAACATATGCTGAGTATTGGCTGTGGTATGTAAATCTAGGGAGATGTGGTTATTGCAAGGGAATCGTGTGTCATTTCTGAAAATGAAGTCTGAAATCCCAGAGCTTTGGAGAGCCCCCATTTTTTTCTGATAGGCCTTACAGAAAGAGATGGGAGGAGTACTGGTGAATAGCTGTGTGTTCATGGAGTTTGGTGACCTTGCCTAGTAGTTATTAGTGGTACAGAATTTAGGAAATTTGCCTCTTCCTGCCCCTACTGGCAATTCCAATTTTTGATAATACCTAGTTTATGTAGCACTTTTCAGCAGTGGATGTCAATGTGCTTAATAAAGGAACAATAAAATGTGCTTATACAGTGGAGTCGCATCATACGCGCATTTAACTTATGCGAATTCAACTATATGCGCTTGGCAAAAAAAAGAAAAATAACAATTTTAAATACTGTACCTGTAGTGTGGGCGATTCCGCCCGCCCTTCCACTCAATGAGAGTTTGACTATATGCGATTTTTGCCTTATGCGCTGACTTTAGAACCTAACCCCCACGTAAGATGCGACTCCCCTGTATTAATATCCTCATTTTACAGATGGGAAACTGAGGCACAGAGGCGGTGACTTGCCAAAGGTCACCTAGCCTGTCAGTGGCAGAGCCAGGAATAGAACCCAGGTCAGAGTCCCAGGCCAGTGCTGTATCCACTAGGAAACACTGCCTCCCTACTATTTTAACCTCTCCATAAAATAAGATTATATGCTAGTAAACCAAGAATACCTTGGCAGATGGGGTATGCTGGTCATGGATTTTCTTTTCTTTACATGTTTCTCTCAGTCAGAGTTGCTGCCCATCCTGGAATTAGCGGAACAGTCCCAATCTTATTCCTGTCCTGCTAGTCAGTTGCTCGTGAGGCATTTAAAGAGCCAATATTTATTTCAAGCATATTCCTGACACTGTGGCCCTGCGACATCGTCTTTGTCTTTTTCCAGTTGAGGACGGTCCCTACACTTCCCCTAGAGCCCTCTCCAGATCCTTCATAAAAGGATTTAAGCCTGCTCCTAAGATTTAAAAGCAAGACCATTCTGGGAAGTGACTGTGTTTTGGAAACAGCCATTCTTCATAAAAGGGATTTTGTGGAATTAGCTGTTTATGGAGAGCTGAGGTACAGATTTATTCCTCCAGTGAAACACAACTGGGGAAACAGTGTTGACTTTGCTTTGCAATAACTAATGAATGTGACCTTTCCAGAGCAGTCCTTGTGTGGGTTGTATTGTTGTAATGACATGCTATTCTGTGTGCTCACTGATCTGGTTTCCATCGCTTTGTTCTTCGTTTAGATGGTTTTACATCAGAAACAAAATGCCATTCAAAAACATCTCTTTACAAGCATGAGAGAAAAATAACTTTAAGCTATGCTGACGTTCTCTCCCAAGCACGAAACATTCAAATGCGTCTGGCCAAAAGGAATGGTGATGTAACTTCCTTCTCCACTGCCTTTTCAGGATCCCAGTTCATGCCTGCCTTTTGGAGGCTGCGATAAAGCAGCTGCTCTGTCAAAAGTGGTGTATCCCTGTATCAGCAACCTACTGCCGAGCCCGCTGCTGTTTTTCCTCTTGAGACAAAGTATGATAAATCCTCAAAGCAGATCCTTCATCCTAGTGCACTGGCTGCTTAATGTAGTCAGCATAAACCCTGCCTTGGTTTTCCTCTGACCTGCGTTTCCATTGAGGGACAATGATTGCCTGGTTCTATAAGTCACAATAAGTAACCGTCACAGCAGGGGCAACAAGAAAGAGACGTGACCGAAATAGAGTAAAAGTTGTTCCTAGCCCCCTGGATGACTACAGCATTCAAAACTACTATTGGGGAGGGGTGGGGGTGGAGCCTCTCCAAGTTTATTCATGCCACTGAGTGGTGAAAACATCTCCCCCCAGGTCCTTTGTAGAGGTCTGGACACGGTGAAGTAGACTGGCGCTCTGGTCCTCTACATCGCAGCACAGAAGGGCTTCCAGTGACCAAACGTGTGAAGTTAATAGATCATGGGAAATGGCCACCCGTAGGTGGCTGGTGTACGTGTCCCTTGGAACTACAGTGCTTTTGAAAAGCCTCCAGGCTGGCTATTTTGCACAGGACAGAGCAAGCAGCAGTGAAGATGGGCTTTAGTTCTCATCCTGCTTTCTTTTGTTCTGGCCAATCCTCCGGAGCCTGGGATATCTTCTGAAAGCCAAATCAGTTTCCAGTCTAATATCAAACTAACCTGGTGGTGTAGTGGTGTCCACTGTACCAGCTTGGTAAGGCTCAAGTCTGTAAAGTCTTGTCCCTTCTGCAGGGGTTGGATGAGAGAAGTCTCCACACTACTATTGTAGCATTGCCCCTCTGTTGAGCAGTAGCAGATGTTGAGGCCTTGCTTGTTGGCTTCCGAGTGGAGGAGAAACCAGTGATGCAGTGTCTGACTATATTTCAAATGTAACCTATTGACTATATTGACACACATACCAGTCCTGGAAGACAGAGATGCCAACAGTCTCTTCTTTCAGCAATCTCAGCCCTGCACCAAAGCCTGATTCCCAGGGAGCAACTCTGCCTCTAGAATTGACTCGAACCAGAACCCACAGCAGAGAGCAAATGCTCCTGCTTTGCACATCACTCCCTCTATCCCAGAACCTTGGGCAGCCAAAATCGAACACGAGTATTTCTTCCAAGATAAAAGTTGCTTGCGCACAGAGGAAAAAGAACTTGGAAGACTGGATGTAACAATACCACCAGGTGATGCCTGCTGTGAGAATAGTGTGCCTTACTGGCCTATTTGGATCGGTACAAGTGAACTCATTTAAGCTGGTACACCTTGGACCTAGCTCGCTGTTGCGGTACAGTTATAACACTTGGGGTTGTGATGTGTGGGCTGTCGAAGTGCCCACACTAGCGGGAGGGGGGAAATTAAAGGGGGAATATGCAGTTGAGAGGTAAAAGCCCCCTATTACTTAAGGCCTAGATCCTGCCATTCAGGAGAGTTTCTACAGATGGGGGTAGCGGGGTGCATATGCCCCCTCTGCTCTATCCCAAAATACCAGTTCAGGCAGTAGAACTGTTATCTTCCCTGAGCTCCAGATCGTAACACAGAGCATCCTCCAGGGCCCTCTCGCTTCTTCTCTTGCATCTTGCTGCTCCGTGGAATTTCGGAGATTCCGAAATGTTACATCGGACGTTGTAGCCAAATGAGTCAGTGCTCCGTGCTAGCCACAAGCCTTCTGTGGAGGATCTGATGTAGCTTATCAAAACATGACAAGCTGAATGTTGTCCCTTCAACTTCCATTACCTCAGAGGTTTTAATGTCCAGTAGCTTAGCACTGCAATGTCGCACTTACCAAAAAAAGGTCATGTTACAGTAAATACTATGCATTTCCTAGCAGGCGTAGGCAGCACTCTTCATCCTCACTAGTACTGATCTTGGCCTGAATTTCCATTTGTCGGGCGGTGATTAACTCTGCCCTTCTCCTTGCACGGTGAACATTGTGCTAAGGGTGACTCCAGCGGCTGAGAGGATGCCTACAAAATCTGTAGGGGCGCCATCATTTCAGTGTGGTGGTGTCTCGCTCACCTCCCAGACCCTCTGTTGTGAGTTCTGCCTCTCCAAGGGCCCAGTCTGACTCTCAGCACAGTTCGTGTTTGAGTGTGCCACACAACAGTTAGCTGTTCATCAGGTGGCGGGACACGTCGTATTTACACACTGCAGCCTTTGCAGTTGATTCAAGAAGCGTAGAGTTGATTGTTATGGCTTAATGGCTGGCAAACTGTAGCATATGGTCTAAGAGTACAGCGGATTTGTATACTCACCTTTCACTGCTGGAGAGCAGGAGTTCAAAGCCCAACTTGGGGCACAAGGCAAAATGGTTTCCTATTAGTGTGGAACAACTTGGGGAAAAAGCAGGGAGAACTGGAAGTCCTGGCACAGTCAAAGAATTATGATGTAATTGGAATAACAGAGACTTGGTGGGATAACTCACATGATTGGAGTACTGTCATGGATGGATATAAACTGTTCAGGAAGGATAGGCAGGGCAGAAAAGGTGGGGGAATTGCATTGTATGTAAGAGAGCAGTATGACTGCTCAGAGCTCCAGTATGAAACTGCAGAAAAACCTGAGAGTCTCTGGATTAAATTTAGAAGTGTGAGCAACAAGGGTAATGTCGTGGTGGGAGTCTGCTACAGACCACCAGACCAGGGGGATGAGGCGGACGAGGCTTTCTTCCAGCAACTAACAGAAGTTGCTAGATCACAGGCCCTGGTTCACATGGGTGACTTTAATCACCCCGATATCTGCTGGGAGAGCAATACAGCAGTGCACAGACAATCCAGGAAGTTTCTGGAAAGTGTAGGGGACAATTTCCTGGTGCAAGTGCTGGAGGAACCAACTAGGGGAAAAGCTCTTCTTGACCTGCTGCTCACAAACAGGGAAGAAATAGTAGAGGAAGCAATAGTGGATGGGAACCTGGGAGGCAGTGACCATGAGATGGTCGAGTTCAGAATCCTGACACAAGGAAGAAAGGAGAGCAGTAGAACAGAGACCCTGGACTTCAGAAAAGCAGACTTCGACTCCCTCAGGGAACTGATGGGCAAGGTCCCCTGGGAGAATAGCATGAGGGGGAAAGGAGTCGAGGAAAGCTGGCTGTATTTTAAAGAATCCTTATTGAGGTTGCAGGAACAAACCATCCTGATGTGTAGGAAGAAAAGTAAATATGGCAGGCGATCAACTTGGCTTAACAGTGAAATCCTTGCTCGTCTTAAACACAAAAAAACAGCTTACAAGAAGTGGAAGATTGGACAAATAACCAGGGAGGAGTATAAAAGTATTGCTCAGGCATGCAGGAGTGAAATTAGGAAGGCCAAATCACGCTTGGAGTTGCAGCTAGCCGGACATGTTAGGAGTAACAAGAAGGGTTTCTTCAGGTATGTTAGCAACAAGAAGAAAGTCAAGGAAAGTGTGGGCCCCTTGCTGAATGAGGGAGGGAACCTAGTGACAGAGGATATGGAGAAAGCTAGTGCACGCAATACTTTTTTTGCCTCTGTCTTCACAAACAAGGTCAGCTCCCAGACGGCTGCACTCCGCAGCACGGTATGGGGAGGAGGTGACCAGCCCTCTGTGGAGAAAGAAGTAGTTCGGGACTATTTAGAAAAGCTGGACGAGCACAAGTCCATGGGGCTGGATGCACTGCATCCGAGGGTGCTAAAGGAGTTGGCCGATGAGATTGCAGAGCCATTGGCCATTATCTTTGACAAATCATGGCAATCGGGGGAGGTCCCGGATGACTGGAAAAAAGCTAATGTAGTGCCCATCTTTAAAAAAGGGAAGAAGGAAGATCCGGGGAACTACAGGCCAGTCAGTCTCACCTCAGTCCCTGGAAAAATCATGGAACAGGTCCTCAAGGAATCAATTCTGAACCACTTAAAGGAGGGGAAAGTGATCAGGAACAGTCAGCATGGATTCACCAAGGGCAAGTCATGCCTGACTAACCTAATTGCCTTCTATGATGAGATAACTGGCTCTGTGGATGAGGGGAAAGCAGTGGATGTGCTATTTCTTGACTTTAGCAAAGCTTTTGATACAGTCTTCCACAGTATTCTTGCCAGCAAGTTAAAGAAGTATGGGCTGGATGAATGGACGGTAAGGTGGATAGAAAACTGGCTAGATGGTCGGGCTCAATGGGTAGTGATCAATGGTTCCATGTCTAGTTGGCAGCCGGAATCAAGTGGAGTGCCCCAAGGGTCGGTGCTGGGGCCGGTTTTGTTCAATATCTTCATTAAGGATCTGGAGGATGGTGTGGACTGCACCCTTAGCAAGTTTGCAGATGACACTAAACTGGGAGGAGTGGTTGATATGCTGGAGGGTAGGGATAGGATACAGAGGGCCTAGACAAATTAGAGGACTGGGCCAAAAGAAATATGATGAGGTTCCGCAAGAACAAGTGCAGAGTCCTGCACTTAGGACAGAAGAATCCCATGCACTGCTACAGACTAGGGACCGAATGGCTGGGCAGCAGTTCTGCAGAAAAGGACCTAGGGGTTACGGTGGACGAAAAGCTGAATATGAGTCAACAGTGTGCCCTTGTTGCCAAGAAAGCTAATGGCATTTTGGGTTGTATAAGTAGGGGCATTTCCAGCAGATCAAGGACGTGATCATTCCCCTCTATTCAGCACTGGTGAGGCCTCATTTGGAGTACTGTGTCCAGTTTTGGGCCCCACACTACAAGAAGGATGTGGATACATTGGAAAGAGTCCAGCGGAGGGCAACAAAAATGATTAGGGGGTTGGAGCACATGACTTATGAGGAGAGGCTGAGGGAACTGGGATTGTTTAGCCTGCAGAAGAGAAGAATGAGGGGGGATTTGATAGCTGCTTTCAACTACCTGAAAGGGGGTTCCAAAGAGGATGGATCTAGACTGTTCTCCGTGGTAGAAGATGACAGAACAAGGAGTAATGGTCTCAAGTTGCAGAGGGGGAGGTTTAGGTTGGACATTAGGAAAAACTTTTTCACTAGTAGGGTGGTGAAGAACTGGAATGGGTTACCTAGGGAGGTGGTGGAATCTCCTTCCTTAGAGGTTTTTAAGGTCAGGCTTGACAGAGCCCTGGCTGGGATGATTTAGTTGGGTTTGGTCCTGCTTTGAGCAGGGGGTTAGACTAGATGACCCCCTGAGGTCCCTTCCAACCCTGAGATTCTATGATTCTATGATTCGTCCTGGTTGGCTCACAAGAAGTTGCACAACTAGCAGTCACTGTTGAAGTGCAAGACGGGGCTAGAATAGCAAGGGGAGGGGCACAAGGCCCCATTCAGGGGCATTGGCTGAACCTGGGCAGGGAAACACATGCTAACCCTGGCGCAAACTGCCAATAGCCCCTCGCTTTCAGGAGCATTGAATAATAATGGTACTCCCTTACAGCACTTCTCCTCAGAGGACTCACCTATGTTAACCATACAACGTCTCAGTGCGCTGCAATAGGTATCAAGGATGATTATCCCCATCTTGCAGATAAGGAAGATACATTTAAGCTCTAGCCTTGTAGAAGATGGATTTTCTTCTGGTGGGCACAATCGGCACCAATTACACCAGCAGGGTTCTTTTTCCTTGTCTGCATTAACTGTGAGTGCATAATCCTGCTCCTTGGACAAATAAAGTCCCGATTTGCTCCTTGAACAAGATACTTAACTGGCTCAAAGGTAGGTGTGAGCCTGTAACCAGCTGCAGGTTCAAACTATGTTTGCAAAGAGGGAGGCTGGGCTAATGCCTAGTTAAAAATAAAGCACTTAAATGACCTGTCCAGCATTACAGTGTTGGAACAGGATTTAGAGCTTATGAGATCCTGGCTCCCAGACTTTTGTTTAGGCCACCACATGTCGTCGCCACGTCTCCTTTTCTCCACCTTCCTGCTCTAATGTAGAAATATGGAAACTCTGCACTGGCCTGTGCATCAAATCATTTCCTGTGGCTAATATTCATATGTACATTAATCACCTTTTAATTAAACTTCTCAAGTCTGTTTAGGTCACTTAGAGGCTTTTTAATTAATAATTGCTGGTTTCTGGAGCCTGAGCTCCAACCATCTTTTGCGTAAGCATGTAAGAAAATGTTAGTGTGACAGTTAGCAAGCAGGATGCGGATAATGATGAGATCATGGCTTCCCATTGACAGACAGACGGTGTCACTGAGGGAAGCCGGAGGGAAAATTTGAACAGCTACGTGTTCTAAAGTTTACATAATTGGTGTTTGATTAGCATCACCGTACAGTGACGGGAACGACAGTAAGAGGTGAAAACTACAGTGAGTTCATGATTTCAGTGGTGCCAGGAGGAGGGGAGAACCAAAGTTCTCTTGCCATTCTGACCCACGAGGACGTAATCTGAAAGCTTGATTCATTAGTCTGAGAAGGGTGAAGCTTCCTCGTGGCAATGGTGTGTCGGGGAAGGTTAGGAGCAGGGTAGGTCAGGTTGACCGCCTCCTTTTTTTTATTCATTTACATGTTCTAAAATCCACTCCTCCTAGCAATCTGGGTACATGTACAACGTACCTGCACCCAAGAACTGGTCAACCTATGTCAACCGAGAACAAACTGACCCAATGGCATAGAAAGTATGCAGGCAAAGCGAGTTTGAGTCAAGGGCCCACTAACAAGAATACACTACCCCCTGCCAGAAGAAAAGTCGAGGGAGGCCACATCAGCTGATGGAAATGTTGCAGAGACTTGAGCTGAGATGACATCTGAGCCGTTTTCTTTGAGCGCTGCTAGTGCACTCAGTGCTAAGGAAACACCATCTCTTTCCCAGGGTCTGCTACAGAAACAGACAAAGCAGTTCCTTTCTGTCTAGGATTCTGGCCAGAGCTAGGGTTGGTGCAGGCCCCCTGTTGAGGTGGTTTTGGAAAGGCTTTGTGAAGTCCAGGTGTTGTAGGGAGTGATTTGGAGGAGGAGGGCTTGTTTAGTGGATGGGAAGAGGGATCCTTTCCATGCACATGGGATGGAAAAGGACACAGAGGGTGCACTGCTCTGTACTTCACTCCACAGGGGATATCGGTCTGTGTCACTAACCCATTGCACAATTTTGCATGACAGTTTCTGCTTGGGAGAGGCCTGTGCCTTGGAGAGCCAGGTTAACGTACCTAAATATAGACGTGTCTGAAGCTAGTGAGGTCATTTCTATGCTTTCAAAAACACAAAAGCTCATTCCAAAGGCGAGATCATTCAGTTTCAGATGGAAATAAATAAGGGTGATGCTGTGATGTTCTGGTTAGCGGTGGTGAGAGCGCAGCGTCCAAGTACAGCACCCTGGACAACAGCTGAAAACCTCTCTGCTTTCAGTAAGGGGCGGAATACTGGAAACTGCTCTGGGCACAGCAGGATTCATTTCGGGGCGGTGAGACAATGATCTCTATTGTAGCGCATATTTTATGGCTTTCCTTACAGACCTGTCTGTCGATCCCTGACATCAAGACCGCGTTTAGTGACTGCATTAACAAAATTGGGAGGAGAGACTGCCTGACGCAGGCCTGCTCAGCTCTCACTGGGTAAGTGTGGGTCTGGACAGTGTCCTGGGGAGATACTGTTGCAACCAAGTGTACGTTGCTAGAATGGGCTAACCACGTGCAGGGTGCTCAGAGAAGTGGGGCAGGGAAAAGGATAGCATTGTGTGGGTCTGGTAAGAGTCACACAAAGGAGCTCTGCTTCCTTGTCAGGGCCTAGGGATTTGTGTGTGCATTGCTCATCTGTACTATGAGCAGGTACCCTCCCTGGTTCAGGAACTTGCTCGGTGCTATAGGACCTTGAGACTCTGGATTGTGCAACATTGGTGACAGCTTTATTGCCTAATGACCCAGCACCATGATTCCAGTTGCATGAGTTAACTTTTCTGCAAGCTATTTTCCACAGAAAACCAAATGGGAATATGACTGCATTTGTGACATAGGCAGTGGGAGGGGTGGGTGGGTGTCCGTTCTCAGAAAAAGAGAACTAACGACCCTCTTGCCATCCTTCTGTACTTACATTTCTAAGTAGATATATCTGAGAATAATACTGCAGCCTGAATGCGCAGGTGACTGAGGCGCTGCTTGTGGTTAGAACAAGGGGGTAGAAGTCTGGTGATCACCCAGTGTAACCTTGAAAAAAATCACTTCACTTCTCCAAATGTCGCCCTCTGTACAGTGGGGCTAACAATCTCTACCTCCTTTGTATAAAGCCTTCAGGTCTTGGAATGCAAAGTGTTACTCTGTATAAATGCAAAGCAGTAGTATGAGTGGTTAAAAAAGGCTACAATGCAGGCTCTCAATCCAGGCAGGTCGAGTGTACCCTGCTAGCTTTGGTTAGCTGGCAACAATGCCATGGCAAGCCTACAACAGTAATACTAGAGAGAGCAGGAGAAAAGAACCTTCTCCACGAGGAGAGCCACTGATGTAAGTAACCCTTGCACAGAAGCAATTTCCGCTAAGGAGATGAACAAAAGCTCAGTATCTAGGTGATGCCCGGAGCAGGAATGGGAGCTAACAGCCATGTGAAATGCAGCCTTTCCAGTTCCCAGAGTTGTGCGCAAACACTTTGATCTCTGAGGAATTTTCTTCCTAAGTGTTGTTCTGAGTTTGGGGTTTGAACTAATGGAAAATTAATTGAGAAACTCAAACTGTGGTGAAGCCTGGCAGCGCTGAGAGTTCCCTGGAGCACCCAGTCACAAAAGGGAGCACTGCAAACTGGGCTCAGGTGAGTCTGGGAGGCTTGCAGACCTGGAGATAGAGCTGGCCAGCCATTCAGAGTCAAGTCCCCACCCTGTCAAACGTTGAGTGATTTCATGCTTTGCATGAGACTTTCATGCAGCCACCAACTACCAGCAAATTGGATCTAAAACATGGTGTATGAGCTGGGACCCAAATTAAAAGGCATAAACAGCAGGGAACCGAAGAGAGGAATATTTGTAAAATTTGATGCGTACAACTGATTCCTGTTCCTCAGATGCATGAGAAGCGACTGTAGTAATCCAAATGAAGGATTGCAGGAAATAGAGAGAACTAAACATGCCGGGGTGGGTGATCAGCATGGCATGGCAGGGGCCGTGACTCTGCTTTTGTCTTGTTTCCTCAGCAATGGGGTGAATGAGGGAATCGAGTGGATGGTGAAATGCGTGGTGAGGAACATTCACCGGCCCCCCAGGCAGAAGGACATCACGTAAGAAGGTGCTGGGTAACTGAAGCACAGACAGCTTCTTCCCATACAAACTGCTCTCTCTACAGAAGAAGGTCCACAGGACTCCTATTACACCTGATTCTTTCGTAGTTTGTTTGGAGGCAAACATTCCTTTTCTATATCTAAAAAACTGTAAGAGCAAAGGATTTGGACTAGAAAATGTTTCTAGCATTGTGTATTAATCCCTTGGCCCGAGAATTGCACAGCCTTCCCAAACACTGAGTGGTAACTCATGCTGCGGCCAGGCTGTGCAAGTGCAGAGGATTTAGAGATTTCCACTTCATCGCTGTAGGCTGTGGGATGTATTGATTCTTGGGTTCTTAATCTAATAGACGCTAGAGGCCAGTTCATTGGATTCTCATGTTCCAGTCACTGATGGAAGCTACTTCCAAACCTTAATTGTATCAAAGGAGGTAGCTGTGTGTGTGTGAAGGAAAGAGGGGGAAAGGTCTGCATGCCACCACCCCAGTGATCATTGGAGGTGGTGTTACTGGCCTTATTGATGCAGTTGTTAATGCAATGGGTCGGGTCAATGTTGAGTATAGTTCTGTTTCCACTGTGGCAAAGTTGAGCTGTGACTTCACAGTACCGCAGAGATGGAAGCCAGCACCACAGCAGCTTCATGATGGCGTGTAAGCTCACAATGGGCTATTTTAACTGGAAAACGACCTTCAGAAGTGTCGCCTCGTGTTGATTGTCAATAGCACTGTTGTGCTATCTGTCTAACTGAGAGACTACCTGGTGTCTGTACTGTAATTAGGAGGGATTGAGGCCCTCTGTACGTGTGGTCCAGGATGAAAGCTGTGCCTATAAGCTGGGTGGGTAAGTATACAATAAAGCTTCATGCTTCTCTGCCTGTCTCCCTTGCTGATGTAGTTGCTTAATAGGCCTCCACACTAAAGAATTAGTGGCACTTGCCCTTTGCAGCAGGCTTCTGGTTACTGGAAATGAAAGAGCAGGAATGCAGAAATGCCACTCTCCCAGCCAAACCACATTTACCCCAGGCCTGTTGGGTGCCTGCTAATGTGATCAGAAACTATGAATGAGCCAGTATCTGCACAAGTGCTCCCTTAATTCTTCTTTTGAAACAAGCCACTTGAGTGAAGTTTAAGAGGTGTTGGCAGGGGTGACTGGGTGCTGTGGCTCTGGTAATATCTGGGCACAGCGGGACATGAATGAGTGATAACTCGCACAAGAAAGTAAAGTGGTATTTGTTTAAACCTTTGATGCGTTGCATTAATATGCCAAATTCCTCTGAGGTTTTTCTATGCAGTTTAAACTCAAAGCTGTGTGATAAAGGCTACGACTAATCTACTAAAGGCTACGACTAATCTCCAGGACGAGGGGCTGAACCAGCTCTGAGCACTCTGTAAGAACCTGAGTATGCAGTGAAGTCAGTGGAAGCTGTACGTGCACACTGGAGAGTAGGCGCTGACCCATGCCAGCAGTGATGCGAAAGGGAGTTCAGCAAAACAGTCATCCCATAAAGTAGGATTTTGGCAAATAGTCCTTTTTGGAGAGGGAGTGGCTAGGGGTTGTATTTTCAAACAGGCTGAACCCTATCTAATCTAATCCAATGAACCAGGTCTGACGGATGAGAGTCCTGTCCCGTAATGTACTACTGGAACCATGGGAATGAGGGTGGTACTAGAGCCTCTAAAGAATAGCTGGTTAAGGTTTAGCTGTCTGCAACACCTAATGCTATAGTGGAAGCATAGGTATGAATCACTGAGAACTGATTGCCTTTGAATTCACCATTTCTGACAACATCTCAAACCCTGCGGGGAGGGTGTTTAAAAGTGGATGTGTTGGCAAATGCTGTTTTGTGTTTACAGCTGACCATAGCCCCAAGAGCTGCAGGAAAATGGGCAATGTACCAAGAACCCTGACAAGGAGCTGCATCATGGGAAAATTCCACACACAGCCCAGGACTGTGTGTTACTGGATGCATGTAAAGGGCTACAAACAAGGCATGAACCTAGTGCAGAGGATGTTGAGACCCATATTGCTTGCACTTAACCCAGGGTAGGTGCAGAGTATATCCACTGCAGATAGTAGGATTATTCTGAATTTACCTCACTAAATGGGAGCAGAATTTGGGCCATTTGGCTTTTGAAGTGGCCCCAGTTTAGAGAAGGGGAAAAGCCAGCGTGTCCTGATGAGTTACACCAGTGGTCCCCAACCTTTGTGTGGCCAAGAGCACATTCATCCCTTCATCAGAGTGCGGCGGGCAGCAACACTTCTCGGCGGCATTTCGATGGTGATGGTTCTCCGCCGGAATCGCTCCTTGGTGGCATTTCGGCAAAAGCTTCTCTGCCGGAAGCGCTGCGCGGCAACATTTCAGTGGCGACACTTTTCCGGTGGATGCTCCTCTCCTCTTCCTTCCTTGGTGCCGGCCCTGACGGCGGGCGCACATAAATGCCCCGGCGGGCACCACGGCGGGGACCACTGAGTTACAGGAACAGTTTCAGGAGGCCGCATCGCTCTTCACAGCACCATTGTGGG
Organism: Macrochelys suwanniensis; assembly: GCA_033296515.1. NCBI lineage: Eukaryota > Metazoa > Chordata > Testudines > Chelydridae > Macrochelys > Macrochelys suwanniensis. The sequence goes on along the minus strand of CM065786.1, from coordinate 3,581,769 downwards.
ATTTCTTCCCTCTTGCACCAATAACTGGTGTGTTAGCTTGTTGTTGCTTACATGGCAAGGAAAGGTAACCGGTGTGAAGTGGCCTTGCTAAGGATGAGCACAGCAGTTACAGATTTCTTCTTCCTTTAAAACAGAAAAACCTCCTTGGAGGTGTTCTCAGCGGCCCAGACTCTCTCCCTCAGTGCTGAGGAAAGGATTAAGAGGGAAGGGTGAAGTCTGAGAACACATTCTCCTTCACAGCAATCCATGCTGCTAAGTCCAAACATCCCTCTTCCTTTAGGAAATTCCAGCAGCCCCCTGCAGCCCGTAACAACGCTACACAAGACATCAGTGGGGGGAAAAAGAAAATTATTTAACTGAAGTTCGTGGGGAACCGGAGACTGAGTGTTGTTACTCGTTTTGAATGTAGCCAGGGCCCCAGGCCTAAAACAGCCTGGCCCAGAAGAGCCAAACTCCAGTAGATTTAATACAGGGACTACAGATCCTGTTCACCAGCAGTAGGGTGGTCTACCCGCAACTCTCTTCTCATGCACAATCTGTTGCTGAGTGGAACACTTGCCGCAGTGAGAGAGGGAGACAGCAGGAATGCAGAATTGCTCCAGCGGTTGAATTTGTTGAAATTCTCAACCTTAAACTGTGTGAGACAAAGCCATGGAAGGGATCGAGGTGCTCAAGTCCCATTAAAATTAATGGGACTTGGGGATTCAGAGTGCCCAGGCAGCTTTGAAAATGAGTGTTTGTAGTGTGTTGGTACAGGCCCGTTCCTGTCCTGAACAGAGAGGCCAACAGTCACAGTGACGTAAGTGAAACAGCAGATGAAAGGAGATCTGCCTGTTTGGTGTGGGTGGTTTTTGTTGAGCCGTTGCTTTGCCCAGGTTTATAAGGAATAGGCCCTTTCTATTTAAGTGGATGCCAGGGGCATTCCAGCCTTTCTACCACTCCCCCTTTCCCTCTGGATGTTGTCGGGGGAAGAGGGAGGCCAATGTCTCATTTCTAAGCCAAAGCCATAATTCTAATGTCCAGAAGGTACAGTCCAGCCTGAAGGGCAGAATAACTTCCCCCTTCGCAGCAGTCTGAGCGGGGGCTCTGAATTTAAGCGAAACTCATTGTTAAATCCAAGTTAAGAGTGGAAAGCACCAAACTTTCCTTTTCCCGTCAGCGCTTTATAAAGTCAGTCATGTGGTTTCCTCTCTATGCAGCAGTTCTGCACCGTGCCCTGCTCTCTAATGCTTGCTTGTTGTTCAGTATTTCTGGAGAGCACCAGAGATGTGCTTGGTGCTTTGCAGAGACAATGGTCCCTGGCCTGAGAACCTTACAGTTAACAGCTCCCAAACCTGCAAGCTGCCCAGCTAGGGTGACCAGATGTCTTGATTTTATAGGGACAGTCCTGATATTTGGGTCTTTTTCGTATAGAGGCTCCTATTTACCCCCCACCCCTTGTCCCAATTTTTCACATTTGCTGTCTGGTCACCCTATGCCCAGCACAGTTAAAACCCTTTGCAGGCATGGAGCTCCAGGGCAGTCGATGTGTTCTGTCCACACAGGAAGAGCTGCTTGTAGACAGGGGTCTTGACATCACTGTTATAACTAATCCAAGCTCTCCATGATGCCCGGATCGTTTCCCCATTGACATTTAAATCCATCGAATAGCCTGCAGACGAGATGAAGTAGTTTTGTTAAACAAAAAAAAGCATCAAGTTGTAGCAAAGTGGAAAGCCAAGCGCCTAGGTGATCAGGAATAACCCAGTATATTGATGGATGCCCTACCTGGCATTACTCTGAAGAAAACGCCTGAATACAGCTTCTTTTCCAAACTGTTACCATAAAGCATTAAGTGAACCTTATTGCATATTATTCTTTTATTCTGGTATGACCAGACTTTGAAAACACGTTGTATGGCCTTGCACTTCAAGCTGGCAAGTATTCAGAATGCACCGGGTTTGCTCCTGGACAGAACGACCAATGTCAGCTCGATAGCTATTCAATTCCCCTTTGCAGCCCCTTCCTCTTCCCGCGGAAAGCTGCTTTCCTTTATCTTGCCCCATAGAGGGGCTGCAGATTTGCCACCTTAGAAACCAGTTGTCTTGTTTGCTCCAATCAAACGATGCTTGAAGTCTCTAACAAAGCATAGTCCCACTTGTGAGCAATCCTCTGCTAACGAACCACTGCATGCTCAACAAAAGGGGAGACCAGTATGGCCACAGATGTCAGTTCACAAATGGTCAGCTAGTGAATAGCTGGAAGAAAATGTGAACTGTTTTAATTCTTTAAAGCAGTATGTCAAATTCCAGGGGGTATAGGTTTTGGACAGTAAACTGTTGAGAATGGAAAATATTCATGCTTAAGCCTCTGTCTTCACATAAACCTTTCCAGCCACAAAACAATTCAGTGGATAAATACAGGGAAAATGCCATCTAAACGGAATGATTTCTAAACAGATCAGTGTTTGCCTTGAGAGACCAAATTCTCTTAACCTTGGTGACTTAAATGAAAAGCGATTGGTGGATGATGGCCTGCAGCCTACCAGAGATTACAGAGGACCAAAGGGGCTTGTTTTGCAGTACTAGCCACGCCAGCTTTGTTCTTACACTATGTACTTCAGCGAGTGCTCATGGCAGCGAGTGCTAACACGTTCCTTCTGCTGCCCATAAGGAATCAGATGCCAACTAATGTTAGTGGTGTCAGACTGTCTGAGAAGGGGCCAGCTGTGTCCTAACGTGATGATGGTCCCTGCTCTCTTCCTGCACCACAGCCAGACACCGCAGACCTACCTGACAGGGTCCATTTAAGGAAACCGTGTCTGTGTCAGTCTTTTCCTGCATTACCAATAATGTGTGTTCATCCCACCCAGTCAAAGGCTTTCCCTGCACCTGGGGAGAGAACAGCAGGTGGAGGTCGGTGTGCCAGGGGACAGTTGTTAAGTACTCTTGCTATGTTTTCCATGGCACATCTGCTGTGAATAAATCCAGCTTAGTTCGGAGAGGGAGGCAGTGGCTCTAAATGCTTTGCCTTGGTCTTTTCCAGTATTGTAACAGTGCAGTAAGTTAGCTGTGCAGCTACATCTAACTCCAGTATTGCTCTATGCACGTACAGCACGGGCCTGAATCGCCATGACTACGCACCGTTATTGACTCCAGTGAAAATCGACACATTTTACGCCCACTTTGCACAGATGTGAGATGCACGTTCTAGAGTTATGGAGACTCAACCCCCATATGTCTGTATGACGACTCCTTGGATTTATGCACCCAACCCTACACCACAGAACTGGGCAAGGGCACTTACATCATAGGTCTAGATGACCACAAATATTTCTAGCTTGTAGGGCTCATTTTTTTTATGGCTCATTCTCCTTGTTGCAGAGACTATTAAAAATAGGGATTGGGGTAATTGACCTGACTTGAAATGGTCATTGAAAGGGAGCCTTGGTATTAGCCATTGCATAAATAGTCCTGAAGAAGAATTCTAGTAAGGGATTAAAGGTAGGCGGCTAATGGCTATTCCTATTTTGTGGGCTGTAAGGCTGGTTGAGTTTTGAAGTTCTGTCTTAATGGAGGGAGGCTGAAAGCGTTGATGATTTACCACAGCCTGCGCTGGGGCATTAACAACACACACATTGCGGTTTAGGTGCTGTTCTTTGTCTGAGCAGTCACTGTACCTTCCCTTGGCAGAACAAATTCATTATCTGTACCTCATAATCTTTTTCTTCTGAATACTTTCCAGGATTAGAATGAGTAACAGCAAGGAGCTAGTTTCAACTTCAGAGGATTCTTTTATGTACAGGAGTGCTGACAGGAAACTGCTCTTTTTAATTGCTTTGAGTGAATTCCCTCTATTGTATGAATTCCTAGGGGATCGATGACAGGCTCCTTGCATTATTGCCTTAATTTATATTTGTAGCCCTTCTGCCAGGTGGAGTCAGCAACGACAAGGACCGGATTCAATAACTAGGTTCTAGGGCAGGGGTGGGAAAACTAGGGCCCAGGGGCCGCATCCGGCCTGTCAGACCTTTTAATTTGGCCCTCGAGCTTCCACCGGGGAGTGTGGTGGGGGGCTTGCCCCACTCCGCATGTGCCCTGGCTCCCAGAAGCAGCAGCGTGTCCCCTCTCCGACTCCTACACATAGGGGCAGCCAGGGGGCTCCGCATGCTGCCCCCACTGCAAGTGCCGGCTCTGCAGCTCCCATTGGCCGGGAACCGCGGCCAATGGGAGCTGCAGGGGTGGCGCCTGCAGATGGGGCAGCACGCAGAGCCACCTGGCCGGCACCATGCCACCGTGTAGGAGCTGGAGGGTGGACATGCCGTTGCTTCTGAAAGCTCCTTGAGATAAGTGCCGCCCAGAGCTAGCACCCCTGACCTCCTCCTGTGCCCCATCCCCCTGCTCCAGCCCTGATCCCCCTCCTGCCCTCTGAACCCCTTGGTCCCAGCCTGGAGCATCCTCCTGCACCCCAAACCTCTCATCTGCAGCCCCACCCCAGAGCCCGCACCTCCAGCTGGAGCCTGTACCCCTCTCCCCTCCCCCCCCCCCCCGCACCCAACCCCCAATTTCGTGAGCATTCATGGCCCACCATACAATTTCCATACCCAGATGTGGCCCTCAGGCCAAAAAGTTTGCCCACCCCTATTTTAGGGCTTCCTTTTAATAATACAGCTCAGAACTGGCATGAGCCCCTACCCCGTAATCGGGGGAAATTACACACCATCCCTGGGTGCCTCTATACTGCCCCTCTCACAAGCAATGAGTATAGAAAAGAAAACGTGTAGTGTGAAAGTCCAACAAACAAATGGTCCTTGAACATGCTTCTCCCCTCTCCCTCCACCACACCCCACTCACAGCTGTTCTTGTCTTTGGTCAGTGAAGCCCCAGAGGTGCGTTCTCGTGACAGGACATTGCTCCATGGGGAAGGTGTATAGTGCCTTATTTGCTGCTGCGTCGTTCATAATGTGTTGCTGCCGCCATCACCCTGTCATCCACACCACCACTGTGCCATTGTTCACTTTGCCACCACTCTGCTGCTTGGTTGTTCACTCTGCTGCTGCCCGCTGCGTCGCACTGTGGTGTCTTGAGGTCCCACCACTTAACACAACTCTCTGTGACTTCAGCAGTTAATGGGGCAGCCTCACTGCTAGAGCAGGCTGGTCTGTCTCTTTTACTGCAAACACCGCCCCACAGCAGGGCTAAGACGTAGCACTTTGACTTGGTTATCAGTGATTTCCGCCCTGGTGCTCTATAACAAAACAAACAGATTCCCAATTGAGTCTAATCAGCTCTGGTGTTAAACAGGGAAGACATGAAAGGTCAAAAGGGTGTCTAGGACTCTTTGGGCAGAGACCACGCCACCAGGTACAAATACTTGCCACCACCCACTCTCCTCTCCAGTGAGTTTTGGAACCCCCTCCTGCCTGCTCAGCAAGTGCAGTTCAGTTGCGGGTGACTGCCCTAGATCAGGGCACACCAAGCACAGTTCTGCCCCCACTCACACAACAACCATCTTTCATCACCCCTGCCCCCAACATCAAAGTGACGTGCCATCCAACACCAGCCAAGAGTGATCATCTATGCAAAACAGCTCCATCATGCTGTGCACCTAGGCAGAGCTCATTCAGACCCTGCTTACATCCCTATGGCTCACCTAGCAAATACCTATACGCTACGTTATTTGCTACAACACTCAATAATCCCCTTTTGCCTTACCAGTGAGACATGTGTGTTGTCCGACGTCACCGCTGTGGTGCTCTGCTCTGTCCAAGGTTGATAAGTCAGCTGTGTATGTGCGTTCCCTCTGTGTGCTGCCCCAATTCTGCAGATAGCCGACACAGCAGATCCCGAGAGAACCCCCAATGACCACAGACTCCGATAAGGTATGAAGGCACCCGGGCAGGTTTATTGCCAAACAAAACACAGTCTGTAGCTCCCTGGATCAGATGTCTACAGTTCTGCTAGTACATATGCGCTCCCCGACAATGGACTGGTTCAGTCAGTGGCGGGACTTACCACTGCCCCTAGGCCAGACAAAGACAACTCCTCAGGGACGCATTCTTATACACAGGTACAAACAAGTTACACATCACTCCTGACGTATTGAGGTACAACCCCTCTATGTAGTAAGGTACCGCCTCTCACCTTGTACATGTTGGTTTGAATAAAACAACTCTATCCATCATATTACCCTTTTGCCCCTGTCTTTAGGATGGGTCAGCCTGTTCCTTATGTGTGGAATGTGCAAGTATCGGACTGTTCTCGGTACCATCCTGGCACATGTTTATATCTCTAGTGTCCAGTACCTTTAGGTATGTGTATTTTTGCAACATCAGCCTTCTTCTGGCCAGCTTCTGTGAGCAGGGCCTGCCTCTGGCTCACCCCAGTTTAACTTTGCTTTATGTTAAAGTCTTGACCATTACTTTAGTTCAGGCCTTAGGCCTCATACCGGGCCTCTGATAGAAGGGTTTGTTTCAGAGCCTCATCTTACTCCAGCATGTACATTTCATTCTTGAGCAAGTCCCAGTAACATTTCTGTTGGTTTAGCTCTCCTGGTGTGTTTCATTCTTGATGCTCTCCAACATATTGGTCAGACCCAATAATCATACCCAGTAGCAATGAGGAGGAGGAGGAGGAGAAGTTTTAGCAGAGATACTATGGTGAGGAGAACCATAGAAATACCTGGATAGAACAGGAGATACCGAGTAAGTCAAAACATCGTCTACAATAGATATTTTAAAAATACATCTTGTCAGAGTAAAATGCAGAGCTCGAAGCTTCTCTAATATCTGTCAGTCCCAAATCTTGCATCTGATTCTAAACTGAGCAGCTCTGCTCATTTCAATAATAAACTTTTGACCTGCTCTGTCAAACTCTGTAAGCGGCCATTCAAATCCACACCCACTGCAGCATTCAGAGACGGGACATGGAAAGTTATTCTGTGCTTAGGACACGTTCTCGGGATACCGAAAGCTGTTTCCCCTCCAGTGCAGGGGACTTGGAAAAAGCCCAGACTAAGAACAAAAAGAGTTGCCCTTTACTGATAAGAACAGCCCGCTCCGGCTGAGCATTCATTACAGGCTAAGGAGCAGAGAAGCATGTAGAGCATGAGCCAGAGAATGCATTCAAGCACATCCATTTCCTGGAAAATAGCAATTGGAATCAGGTCAAAATGAAAATCATCCAAGGATTTGCCTCTAAAATGATTTATGGGCCCCTCCTCTGTACAGAATATTTCTTTTTGTTTCCTTTACAAAGGGGCTTGAAGCCCCTTCAGATGTTCAGCCCTTTCCACTCACTGTGTCCAAAACCAACCCACTTCTCAGTGTGGGACCCAGATCCACTTTAAGTCTTCATAGATTCATAGAGTTTAAAGTCAGAGAGGGGCCATAGGATCATCTGATTTGACCTCCTGTATGACACAGGCTAGAGAATTTCAACATGTTACCCCTGTATTGAGCCCAATAACTAGTGTTTGGCTAAAACATCTTCCAGAAAGGCACCAGTCTGCATATGAAGACATTGAGAGACGGAGCATCCACCACTTCCCTTGGGAATGTGTTCCTGTGGTTTATCGCCCACCCTGGAAACAATTTGTGCCTTGTTTCTAATTTGAATTTGTCAGGCTTCGGCTTCCAGCATTGGTCTGCCTTTCTTAGGCTGACCAGATAGCAAGTGTGAAAAATCGGGACAGAGGGTGAGGGGTAATAATAGGAGCCTATATAAGAAAAAACCCCAAATATTGGGACTGTCCCTATAAAATCAGGACTTCTCCACAAGATTGAACAGGCTTTAGTACCCCATCTTGTCTCCCTGTGAAGGTATTTGTGCACTGTGATGAAGTTAGCTCTTATTCTTCTTTTTGATAAGCAAAGCTAATCAAGCTCTTTAAGTCTTCTCCTGGGACTGATCCCTGCAGAAGCCCACTAGAAATACCCACCGTTCAATAATGATTCCCCGTTAACTACTTTTTGAAGTCTTGTCAGCCAGCTCTTAGGCCATCTAACGTGTGCCTTACTGATAGTGTGTAGTGCTAATTTTTTTAATCGGAATGGTGTGCGGTACTAAGTCAAACACCTTACAAAAGTCTATTACATAGTTACCTTTAAAACCAAACTTGTAATCTCATCAAAAAATGAAATCAGGTTTGTTTGACAAGAAAATCACATTGACTGGCATCAATTATATTCCCAGCCTTTAATTCTTGATCAGTTGAACCCTCCATCGGCTTTTCCATTATTTCACCCGGGATTGAAGTCTGGCTAACTGATCAATAGTTACCCTGGTTATCCCACTTGTTCTTTTTGAACATTGGCGCAACATGAGCGCTCTGCCAACGTTCTGGACTTTGCCTGGTGGTCCAAGATTTATTCAAAATTATCACCAATGGTCAGAGGTCTCCTTAAGAAGTCGTCTTTTTGCTGCTTGTGTCTCTGAACATCTGTATTAACAGGCCATACATCCACGAGTGTGCCTGTATCTAGCCGAGGGACTCTGCATGTTCTGATTGTCTCGCTGTCTGTGTGTAGGTCTGATGTGACTCTGGATACCAGTGAGCATGTGCTTTACAGCCGTTGTCCTCATACGACACCTAGAGAACAGGGAACTTCTTAAGGGAAAATTAAACAAACCTGTGCTGTGAAAACAGCCAAAGGTCGGTGCCTGTGATGTGGGAAGCAGCCCTAGGAGAGCAGAGGCTCTCTCGGTCTGGCTTGGCTTTGATCTGTATTCTGTGTTTATATCATAGCTGTTACTGAATGGAGGAGCTGTTAGAAAGAAAGGGGAATTTAGAGCCTGTGCAGTGATCCATAGAGAAATCCCAGCGGGAGCAGTCTCAAGGCAGCTCCTCAGGAGACAGCCTCTGCATCATTCCCTGTGGGAAACCACATAAATGTTCCACCCACCAGGGAATTTCAGGCCCTGAAAGAGAGGGACACATTTCACCTGGTCAGAAGTGTATCACGCATTGCGGCAATAAGGGGGCACTCCAGAGTTCAGGGCATGCACTGAACTGAGACCAGCAGGAGGCCAGTGAAGAAATGGGGAAGTTCTCCTGATCTTGGTGTCTACGTGTTGGTAAAGGCTGTGCAGCACCAGCCAGGAGAACAGAGCGAGGGGGTCTCCCGCACAAACAGTACTAGTGAGAGCTCAGAGGAAAAGAGGGAGGGTGACTGAACGGGGGGAAGGCAAGAAGGCAGCAGGCAAGAGGGTAAGAAATAGACATGACTTACTACAGTGCAAGGATGAGGGCGGCACCCCCGACCCGAAGGGGTTAAGAGCAGACAGCTCTGATCGCCGTGCGAGGGTAATGGGAGAGCTCCCCAGGGGTTTGGGAGTGGATGTCACTAATGGAAAGGGGAGGGTGGTGGGAACATGCCATGGGTTCAAGGAGCAGACAGCTGCAGCACAAGGCTGGGCCCAAGGGACAGCCTCATCCTTTCTCGGCTGTAGAGCGCATCGAAGAGCTGGCTCTGTTGCTGCAGTGACACTAGTGCTGAGAGCGGGAGGGGAAGATATCCATGTTCAAGGCGCTGCAGGAGGTCTCTCTTTGATGAGAGAGGACAGGAGTGAAAGGAGTCATCCAGGGGCTGAATCGCTCCTCACCAAGTCTCTAGGGCCCAGGCTTGCACCTGAGATGGGATGGAGGAGAAAAATCACACACTGCCGGTCAGCAAAGCAGTGACAGGCCACAGTACGTAGGGCTCAGAAGGTCACCTCGGGATTTCGGAACCCAGTGCAGACCTGGCTGCCATCACTTAGGTCTCTGAGTTTGCCAGCAAGATGTACTGGAGCGACCTGGAATGTCTGAAATCCAGGGCTGTCAGCCCTGAAGAGCATTGCAGCGTCACTCGGAGTCACGGAGAGGCACAAGGAACCTAACGAGGACACATCCCGGTGGAAGGTGACCATGGAAACGTGGTCAAGTCACAGGCCATCACAGCTGGGTTACTGCGTGCCTCTCAGGGACTCCATCTGATGCAATAGCTCATCCCACTGCTCCCTGTTGCTTGGAGCATGTGCCTACCCCCATTTCCATAGGACCATGGGAATTACCAGGTTGGATCAGAACAATGGTCCACCTTGGCCTGCTTCAGAAGAAGGTGCACAAAAGAAAGCAGCAGGCAGAGAACCTGTGCCTGGGGGGCATTTCATCCTACTCTCCATTAGCCTGAGGTTGGTTTATATCCCGAAGTGGTGGGGAGAGAGGTTATAGCTTTCCAATGCTCGTGGGTTGTTGTTTTTTTTAACCCTTACCATTCTAACTTTAGGTGTTCTCAATAGTCCTTCCACCACATCCACCCAACCTTAACTCTCACCTCCTACTTCTTCACATACAAATGACACATTAAACGCTACCCCTAGGGCGAGTACGTTACTCTAGTTGAGTACCTGGGGTGGGCATCGTGGCTGGCTGGAAGTGAAAGGGGAGTTTTATTGGAAAACGGAGTCTGAAGGTGTACTTGGGCACTCTGACATGTAAGTGGTTACGGCCTGTGAGATGAAGTAAGCTAGCTGGGGCTTTCCTGGATTTGTAGTGATTGCGTTAATTGAAAATAGATTAAAATAACTTAAAGTATGAGCTAATTATGTTATTTATATGAGATAAAGGTCCCAGATGGCCCCGAATGAAATGCTGGAGGATTCAGTCTGCTTAGACACACCTCTTTTTTTTCTGACTCATTGTTTTAGTCTCTTACAATTGGAGAAATATTTCTGGAGTGACTCAGCCTTTTGGGCAATTGCCAAGTGCATCTAGCCGGACCTTTCATTACATTCATTGTTTGGTTTAACATACACAGTCTCTACACCAAGAGGAGCAGTGAACAGCAGCACGTCTGACGGACTGGGCTGGCTGTTGGCCCAGAGAGGGAAATTCATAGTAAGGCAAGGACTGGAGGTCAAGAGGAACCCAGTTTTCCTGGAATGCAACAATTAATGATTAACTTAAAAAGCAAATGTTCAAAATGACACACAGGCTCCATGTTGCCAAAAACATCTCTGCTTTGCTGGATCTAGACCAGGGGTCTCAACCCCGTGACCTGCCGGGTTATTTCCTGCGGCCCGCAAAGCTCCCCGCAACCCCCCCCCCCCCCCCCGCATTATTTCCTGCGGCCGTCAAGCTCCCGCGCCCCCTGCCCCTCCCAGCGCACTGTGTCCCCGCTCCTCTGCCTGCCTCCAGGCGCTTCCCGCCACCAAACAGCTGTTTGGCTGCGCTTTCCAGGAGGGAGGAGCGGGGAGCCACATACTCAGGGGAAGAGGTGGAGAAGAGGCGGGGCAGGGCGGGGATTTGGGGAAGGGGTGGGAAGAGGTGGTGGCAGGGGTGGGGCCTCATGGAAGGGGTGGAGTGGGGGTGGGGCCTGGGGGCAGCGAGGGGGAGGGTGTCAGTGATGCGGCCCTCGGGCCAATCCACTAGTCCTCATGTGGCCCTCGTGGTCATTCGAGTTTGAGACCCCTGCTCTAGACAAGGGAGTTTGGAGTAGTAGTGTGGGATTAATACTTAACTATTCACTGCACGTACTAGGGATCACCAAAGATATAGGAGCAGGCAAATAGGAGCTGTGGCACTACAGAACCTGAACTGGGAGGGACAGCCCACAGGAGGCAGGGAAAGGCAGTGGGCAGGGGAAATCCAGTCACTGGTCCTTGACATTATTCCTTTAAACAAAGAAAAACAGTTAAGGTGACAGGTACGCAATTGACAGCCCCAGGCCCCACTATCCACAGAACAGGGACAGCTTGACTCACAGACTCATAGACTTTAAGGTCAGAAGGGACCATTATGATCATCTAGTGCAGGAGGTCAGACAACGCAGGCCACAGAATCTCACCCACCCGCTCCTGCGATAATCCTCTCACCTATGTCTCAGCTATTGAAGTCCTCAAATCATGGTTTAAAGACTTCAAGATGCAGAGAATCCTCCAGCAAGTGACCCGTGCCCCACGCTGCACAGAAAGGTGAAAAACCCCCAGGGCCTCTACTAATCTGCCCTGGAGGAAAATTGCTTCCCGACCCCAAATATGGCGATCAGATGAACCCTGAGCATGTGGGCAAGAGCTTGCTCGACAGCCTCCGAACAGGGCTCAACCCTTCTGAACCTTAACCCTTCTGCCGTCGGGCACTAGAAAGGGAATCTTCCTTTGATATGGAATCAGGTCTCAGACAATGGGAGAGGTGACCACGATGTCATGATCATCTGTGTTTTCTGAACGGACACCTTCCTTCACTAGGTAAATACAAATAAGGTGGACACATGCAGGTTGAAGTTAGCAGCAACCCCCTGTTTAAAGTCACTATTAATACCGATAGCACGTGAAGGTTTCCTGACACCATTGTTCAAGATCCATTCACTGATTGGAACACACCAAGAATCTCGCTGGAGGTTTCCTTGGCTATACCGTACAGTTGCACCAGCTATGGCAGGATAAAATGTCAAGGGGGCCATGGCTTATTCTTCAGGCCATAAGTTGAACAGTTGAGGCAAGTAGAAACTACCTTCCATGATCTACAGCAACCCCCCCAGATCCAAACACCCTGGAATATTGTGGTAAATATGGATGTGAACTGTTCAGCCCAGGCCTGTCTGATTCAGTGTGGCATTATCATGGATGGGGAGTTTGCATCACCCTTTGCAGCAGCCGGCATTGATCACGGTCGGAAACTAACTGGACTTCCCTGTTCAATAGAGCAGTTCCAGTATTCCCAAGCCCCCTTATTCAGTTTTGATGGGTTGGAGTTTTTTTAAACCAGTGACATGTTTTCACTGTAATGTTCTGGCAGGCCAGGGAAATGGCATTCGGAGAACTGGTTTTTTAGGATGAGATTCTCAATCATCATCCCACTGACTTCACATAGGCCAGCACTGGGTGCTTATGAAAATCTTGCCCTTAAAGCAGCAATTGTATAAGAAACAAGACGCAGCCAGGACGTGTGTGTGATATTGTGGTATGCACACGTCAACCAGTAGAGGGTGCAACATGCCTCCATAAAGAAGTCCTCACTACTGCTGGACTGATGGTGCTGAAATTCTAGGTAAGGTGTGAGACAATATTCCTAGACAGATGCTGGGCCAGGGGAGCTCCAACGGCAGCTTGCCAGAGGCCATCTCATTGGGGAATCCTCTGTTCATCCGTCTATTTGGCCTGTAGATCAGGAAGTTAAGTGATGCTCTGGGTTACAGAGAGCGTTGTTTTATCCTCTGCATTGCACAAAACCAGATAAACCTCTTGGACACTGTGCCCAGAGACTATGGGGATGTGCGTGTTAGAAATGCCTAGAGAGCACCAAAAACTCAACACAGCCATCGCCTCCAGTAGAGGGATCCATGCCAGCTCCTGCAGCCAAGGAGAGCAGGAAGTTAAGGCCAAGTGACTGGAAGCTCAGCTCCTTATTCCGGTCTCCCACTGCATCGGCCTGTGAAGATGAGGTGCCCTTGGCTCCCTGCACAGAGACATTTTTTGACCGGTTATGGGAGCAAAGTCTTCTTGGGCTGGAAGGAAGGTAGCTGGAAACCAAGAGCGTGTCTAGTGGTCCAAGCAGGGGTCTGGGAGTCAGGGCTGCCACAGACTTAGCTGGTAACTGCAGGCCTATCACGTCACCTCTCTGCACCTCACAAAACCACGGGGAGGTGTCATGTACACATTACCAGGTGGGCAGTGTTGTGAGATCCTTCATAGAAGGCCCAGTTGGAACGCAGAGTATTATGAGACAGAGGTTTGCGAGGCTGAGGGTGCATCAGAGGAGAATGGCTCCCACCAGACCCCATGATGTGGCATCACTTCTCTCGGGAACATCCAGTTATGTGCAGCTCAGTGAAGACACTGCCAGCAGAGAGCACGAGTCTTTCAGCTGAATTTGCCGATGTGGGCTGTGTCTGGTACGTCTGGCAACCTCCTGCTTAAAATGGAATAATTCTCCTTTGAATGCGCTGGCACGGAAGCGTACAGCAGAGCTCCAAGGGCGAGGAGCCCTCCAGTAACCTCTCCTGGGGAAACCATCAGCTCCTTCTAGGAGGACTTTGCAAAGTGAACTCTCTTTGCTGACGCTGCTTTGCAGGCTGCCCCTGGGGCACAGCAACAGGAAGAGATGAAAGCCTGAAAGGGAGGCAGTGGACACCTCCTGGCATCTCAGCCGGTCTGTTGCGTAACTGACCCCCAGAGGCTCTGGTGGAACAGCACTCAGGCCTCCTGCCCCACCTGCTACCTGCCCTGCATGTGCAAACAGCTTCCTACGTGAGGAACACCCACAGCAGAGCACGTTCTGCCTCTTCCAAGAGGCCCGCAAGGAAAGACAATCAACAATTGACATCATTCGCTTCTGGGTGGCTGGGCCAAGCCCTTGCAGATGGTGCGGGATAATCTTTGCCTTCTCCTAGAAATCAGCGTCCTGCGTTGCGTTGCATTGCATCTGCCGAGATGTGCTCACTGCACAGGGAATCAAAAGCTGGGTACAAACCAATGGTAGAGGAGCCTGTGGGTGTCAGTCTGAGTCACGTCAAGCCCTACGCAGAGCAAAGGAGCAACTGCCAGGCATTTCTTGCAGCGCCCAGCCTGGTTTCTGATACACCAGGAATCCCTTCAGAGGGGTTTTTTCCCCCTTGTGCTCCTCAGAGTCAATGCCCACTGAGGCCAACAGGGGGCTTTCCACTGATTTCCATAGGATGGATCAGGCCTTGAAAATACGACAGTCAGTCAGAAAACAGAGTTCACAAAAGCCTCGTCACAGTGTTGTCTGGGTGCAGTGATGGTAACTCACAGGAACAATTCTAGTTACGTGGTGGCTCCTGTCGTCCCTCCAGGAACTTGAGTCTCAGATGAGGGCCCAAACCACCAGGCTAGAGAGTCATTCTCATGCTTGTTCCCTGGCCCGACTATGCATTGTCATTCGGAGTGTCTACGAATTTGCCACTACAAACCACCACCACCTCCTCCTCATCCTCCTCCAGCCATTTTGTGACCGGCACCCAAACAAAAGATTTTGGCTGAAACTATTTGGCAAATTTGTGCCAAACTCACAAATAGTTTCGGGTCAACTGAGAGTGCATTTTTGGTGAATAAAATCATCCAGAAAATTTCACTCAGCTCTATTTGTAAGAGCTTTATTGACTCTACTAACTTATGAACAAAACTACATATTCTTAGTTGTCAGTAAAGGGGCTTTTTCTAAGACCTAGCTGCACAGGTTGCACATATGTATATGGCTGTAGCTTTTACACAGCACTCTTGTAACAGTTACCAGCGGTTGAGCTCCACCCGGGGTGGCATTGGTGGGAGCACTAGCATAGACAGCCCGAATTTGAACCACCATATTGTCTAGTCCTGCTCTTTCCTCCTGCAGAGGAAAATCGTCTACTGTAGGCAAGGCCCAAGACCATGTTTCTCAACTTTTCTGCTGCCTTCCTAAACGGCGTCAGGGAGATCTCAGGGACCAGCGCTGGTCCACGGACCGGTTGTTGAGAAACACTGAATTAAGAGACACCAGATGGCTAACCAGGCAACTGCCGGTGCATTTCAGGGAAGGCCCGATCAGGCTGCGTCACTGCAATGGAACAGCACAGAGAGTCTTTGGGGAAAGCTGCCAGATTAAGCACGGGCTGAAAGTTAAGCATGTGCTCACATGCTGTGCTGAATTGGAACCCCGGGGAGTTCAACTCAGTTCAGGTTTGGCTTGACTAGAGCCTTTTGCTAGAAACTCCCTCGCTATGACCCCGAAGGCAAGGAACCTTGGTGCTGGCGCCTCTATAGACTTTATACAGCCGCTGTTTTGACTCGCACCCTCTCTGGCGCGTAAATCTCGTGCACACTGTGGTAGAAAAGAACAAGGAATTCTCCCATTCTGAGCCGGAAACAGTCAATGCAAATGCAGAGTCTGCCCATCTTACTCGCTAAACTATAAAATGCAAATTAATCCGTGATAATCCTGGATCTAAACACCCCTGCTCTTTGAAATCCTGAGCTGCATCCAAATTTTGTGGCAGGGAGCCACTGCAAATTCAAATACATTTTGGGGCTTAGGGGGCCGAGCAGGAGCTCAGGCGGCAAGACGGGGCCTTGCGGCTTTCAAGTGGACGTCACATAACGTCACGCCAAGCGGGTGTGCCGTGTGCGCAGGTACGTGTGTGCCTGTGCCTACGTGCCACTGCTTGTTGGATCACGTCTGGGCAGTTGACCGTGCGTTTGTTTGTGTGAGGGTGTTACCAGATATGCCACAGCAGGAAGTCCTGCCCAAACGCTAAGGACACCATCAAGGCATTGGTAGAACGGATGTGAGGAAGGAGGCTCTGGCTGCCATGTTTGAGCACAGCTTGCCAAAGGCTGGTCTTTCCGGGAAATGGTAGATCACCCTCCAAACACTCCATGCAGAGAGAGTCCAGGCAGCTGAGGAGTATATACAACGTCGGCTTCTCTCTGATGACAGAAGCCATCTGTCCCCATTGACCACCCCACACTCTGGGATGTGGGGAACTAAAAGGAGGGTTTGGGGTCCGGCCCAGCCAATTTTTATATTGTATGTGCACACCCGATGCAAGGCCTCTGGGAAGGTCATTGACAGTAGAGCTCGAACCCAGGACCTCTGGATCTAAAAGCATAATTCACTGCTTCCTGAGCTAAAAGACCCAGGTCTATAAGCTGTAGCAGGCTCATCTATCTCCAGTTAGCCCAGCTGCTAGAAGGGGCTGACTGAGTGGGAAATGACCCCTAGACACACGTTGCAAGTTGTGCAAAGACGCTCAGCTCTCAATGGCAAATCCAATCCCAAGGACAGACCAATTGAAAGAAAACAGTTCATTAAAAAATGAAAGTCCATGGAAAGTTCTAAAACCCCAGATCAAAAGAAAATGTATCTGCTTCCCTACGTCTCAGAGTCCCAGGTGCTTCCTACACCCCCACACCCTCCCTGCACTGCTGTATAGGTCTGCATAGTCTATTGATGTCAGTGGCATCAAAGGATTATGGAGGAGACATTAGACACCCAAAGTGAAAGCAGAAAAGATTCAAAAGCAACTCTACACTGGCCAAAGAATGGAGCCAAAGCACCTAGGATTCCTGTCCCAGTGGAAGGGAGGTTACTGAGTCAACCGGAGACTGTCCCTCAAAGCAGCCTGCAAAAATATACATCTGGGCCAGCAATTCCCATTGCTCACACTGGGGCTGGGCCCTTCTCAGATCTGGCCCTTTCATTCTCTCCCCCTTGCCCCCCGCATCCCAAACCGTCACAGAGAGACGTTCTCACAGGACATTCCATGCGGTGGGAGCTCTTACTAAATTCTCTGCAGCTTTCTGAGAATTTCCAATATCACATGAGTGCAGATGGGACATTGGAGAGTGAGCTGGTCTCAGAAGATCAGAACTGCTGTGTCACTGAGTGACAAATCTTTGGTGTCATGGAATATTAATGGTGATGTTTGAAATTCACATGGGCAAACCCAAAGGTTGGTTTTGGTTTTGTTAGGGCTGTTCATGCTTTGGTTTCAGTATCATGCCCAAAGGGAACATGTGGTTAGACTTTTTTCTTCCAAGTTTCCCCTCTGAGTAATCCTTTCGCTGCTTCTTGGAAGGCCAAGTGAAGTCAAATAAACCACACTAAGCCACAGCATCAGCATTATATAAACACTGAGACCATCATCATCATCATGTTTCCATTATGCCTCTGGCGTTTAGGGCAGTGACAAAGCTCCTCCATTCCTTTCCATTTTTGGCGAGTCTTTCAATGGTTCCCCAGCTGTGCCCCAGGTTTTTCAGCTCGGCTTCCACAGCTCTTCGCCATGTTGTTTTCGGGTGGCCTCGTTTTCGCTTGCCTTCAGGTGTCCATCTTATTGCTACTCTGGTGATGGAATCAGTTTCCATCCAAAGCACATGGCCAACCCATCTCCAACGTCTCCTGGCAATGATGGTGCTCAGATCCTCTTGGCTGCACTGTGTCAATAGATCTTGGTTTGAGATTGTTCTGGGCCAAAAGATACGGAGGACTTTTCTGAGGCAGGTTGTGTGGAATGAAGACAGTTTAGACATGTTATACTTTCTCATTCCCCAGCATTCTGCACTATAAAGTAGTGTTGAAACTACGCAGCTCTGATCAGTCTTGCATTTGGTTTTGGTGTTGTATTTGGATGATTTCCAGACTGTATTTAAGCTCCTGAAGGTTTTCCCGGCTTTATTGATTTTGTTCCAGATGTCCTGGCTTGTTCCACCGTTTTGGCGGATGGTGCTGCCCAAGTATGTGGATGTTTCTACATCGGTGAGAACATGATCCTCTATCCATACTGGTGATGGTGAGGCAATATTAAAGGTCATGATATCTCTCTTATTGCGGTTGATTTTCGGTCCAATTTGCTGGCTGAATGAGTTGAGTCGAGTTGTTTTTTCTTGTATATGATGATGGGTATATGATAGGAGAGCGACATCATCTGCGAAGTCTAAGTCTTCACGGTATGAGAAGAGTGTCCATTTAATGCCTCTTGGCATGTCTTCTGCTGTACTCCGCATGACCCAGTTGATGGCAATGTTGAAGAGGATTGCAGACATGACACACACCTGAAGTACTCCTGTTTTGACTTCAAAACTGAGCTCACTGCGATCAACACTGCATGTAAAGTTGAAATAGAAGCTTTTGACAACATTGATTATACAGAAAGGAATTCCATATGTCCACAGAATACGCCATAGGCTGATATCTGATACCTATTCCCCTTTTAGAAACCGCATCTCCAAAACCAACCATCTTCCTAAGCACTCAGACCTGCAGTCTGCAAATTGCTTACTCCTTACAAACACTGGCTAACAATAACTTCAGGAAGACCTTTACCCAGCATTATTATTTGGCATAGGACCAGCAATAATAATACTTTGCATTTATACAGCACCTTTCATCCAAAGATCCCAAAATACTTTACATCTGCCAATTAACTTCATTATCCCCATTTCATAGAGGACACCAAGAGGGGAAAGTGTTTGCCCCAGGTCATAAGAATGGCCATACTGGGTCAGACCAAAAGGTCCATCTAGCCCAATATCCTGTCTTCCGACAGTGGCCAATGCCAGGTGCCCCAGAGGGAATGAACAGTACAGGTAATCATCATGTGATCCATTCACTGTTGCCCATTCCCAGCTTCTGGAAAACAGAGGCTAGGGACACCATCCCTGTCCATCCTGGCGAATAGCCATTGATGGACCTGTCCTCCATGAACTTATCTAGCTCTTTTTTGAAGTCTTGGCCTTCACAACATCCTCTGGCAAAGCGTTCCACAGGTTGACTGTGCGTTGTGTGAAAAAATACTTTCTTTTGTTTGTTTTAAACCTGCTGCCTATTAATTTCATTTGGTGACCCCTAGTTCTTGTGTTATGAGAGAGTAAATAACACTTCCTTATCTACTTTCTCCACACCAGTCATGATTTTATAGACTTCAATAATATTCCCCCTTAGCCGTCTCTTTTCCAAGCTGAAAAGTCCCAGTCTTATTAATCTCTTCTCATATGGAAGCCGTTCCATACCCCTAATTATTTTTGTTGGCCTTTTCGGAGCCTGTTCCAATGCCAATATAAGGTCACACAGTCAGTTGGTGGAAGAGGTGAGAATTGAAACTGGGTGTGGACTCCCAGTTCAGTACCATATCCATCGGGCCACGCTGTCCCTTGGCAGTGTGCTGAGTGCTTTAGAACAGCGGGGGAGATGAGCTCCCTGCCTCAATGATAGACCCAATCAAAAACGGAGTTTATTTTCTGTTTAAAACTTTGATGAAAATGAACATTTTTCATTTTCATCAGCTGCTTTGTTAGAATTTTTGGTGTTTTTTTTTAATTCAGGGTTTTTTTGGGCCAAACCCCCCAAAAATGGAGGCAAAAGTTTCCATTTAATTTAAAACCCATTTTTCAAAAAGAAAAAAAAAAATGTTTTGATGAAAAAAATTTCAGCCAACTCCAGTTTACAAGAGGTCAAATATTCCCCTGGGGAGCGGATTCATGGCTGCATATGACTGTGGAAGGAGACCTCCTTAACACGGACGCTATTAGTAAGCACTATGCGTAGTATGTACAATGCTTGACCATAAATCAACAGTGCAGCTAACCCGTCATACTAGAATAATCTCCCCTTTGTATCTGAGAGTAAAGCTCAGTGAGAGTCCCATTAAAAGTGAGAGCATCCAATAACTCTCTTCTCCTTATTTGGAGTGGCTGAGGTGGCCCCACGCATGACGCTGCACAGTTCCCTGTCGGCAGTCGCTGATTAGCGTGGTGTGAGAGAGTCCCGGGTCAGAGAACACCTGCAGTTCCTCTCTCTGCTGCACGGCCCACTTACAAGAAGTTGTTGCAGGTGTGAGAAAGGGAACAGAAAGTAGAGACTGACCAAGCAACGCCTGAGGAGAGGAAGGAGCAGGGGACTCAGAGGAAGCAAAAAGGAGGAGAAGAAAGTGCAACTGTGTGTGTGCACGTGGGGGGAAAGGGGGGAAACAGCCACATTGAGTCCACACCTCCACCTGCCCCTTCCTGCCACCCGCTGACATGTGATTGCAGCTTCAGCTGCACTAAGCACCATGAAATGCGAGCCCATTTATAGGGACAGGTGGTCTTTGTGGCTAGAGTGCACAGGGATTGGCCCCAGGAGACCTGGCTTCTTTTCTCAGCCGGGCCACAAGTTTCTGGCGTGACCTTGGGCACGTCAGTGTCTGTGATTCAGTTTCCCCCCCTCAGTAAAACAGGGCTAAAGCTACTTTTGCGCCTCTGACTTGTTGGGAAATTTAACTCATTGAGGTGTGTCAACTGCTTTGAGGGGCTCAGGTATGTGGGAGACAGAAGCAAGGGTATGATTTCCATTGAGCTTTGTAAGAAATCCTGACCTGGCAAGAATGGTTCTCAGTGCACCCGGGTACAGTATGGTTTGACTTGCAGGAATTTTGTGAGTCCTGATAGTATTTCCATTGCCACAAAGACAGGGGAGGATTCTCAAGGGGATTCATGCAACCCTGAGGCTCTCCCTAGAGGCCACATCTCTTTCAGTTCTCCCCACTGCTCTGTAGACCACCTCGAGCGAAATTCCCTCTAGATTTCATTATGCCTCGCTAACAATTCCCACTGCAGTTCCATTTAGCTACAGACCCGTCTTATTTGCTGTGTTAGGGTCTGATCCAAAGCCCATTGACTTCAGGAGAGTTTAGGATCAGGCCTCTAAACTGTTCTATAGTGATGCTAACCCTCCCTCCCCCAGCAGTGGCTGCATTTCATCCATAGGAGAAGCAGTCTTTGCTGGAGTCTACACCACTGGAGCAGGGGCTGGGAGGGATCCTCTGAGGCGAAAGCTCTAGCCGTTCATACCATTTATGGCATTAGGATCTTTAAACAACCGCCAGGGGCTGAGGCTGTGATCTGAGGGCTCACGTAAAAGGTGGGTTTTGTTTGCTGGCACTGTGCAGCTAACAAGAACAGCAGTTCTGAGGGAGGTTATCTGGGGCAGAAGGAACCATTTGGCAAGGCAGCTCATGACACAGGGAAAGGATTTTTCTTTCCACTTTAGTTGGTTGTGAACTCCACTGGGCTCCTCTTTGCTTCCTACAGAGCTCTTCGCACATTGGCCACCCTCCCTGTAACCAGGAGCTCCTCCAGAGACCTTTGTGCTGTGCTTAAGGAGCACTGGTGGAAGGATGATAGCTGGGGACCCTGGGCACGGATGCTGAGTCAAGCCCCCCAGCACCGGGAGAGTGAGCAGAGTCATTTGTGCATCATCAAACAGAACAGTCTTGTCCAAAGGTGGGCAGCGTTCGCCTGGCACTGCCTCCCCCCAAGGAGTCGGTGAGTTCTGGTGACTCACTGAGGCAGGTGACTCACTGCCACACCTAAAAGAGGGGTGTAAGTGGGAGAGAGAACGTAAGGTGCGGGCTGAGCAGTGCTGCAGGAACCCCAGGAGTGGCCCACTTTGAGAAGAAGGATTGAGCTGGTGTTATGTAAGTGCTGGTTTGTTAAGAAAGCCAAAGCCCAGGATTGGCATGGGGTTGGGCAGCCTATGCTGTGAGCACAGTGTTTGGGAAGCCACCTCTGCTCTTTATAATCGATGAGTCACCCTGCCTGCGGGGATGTTCATACGTAATCACTTCATATGTAATAGCTCTTTGCCACGGTAAAATAAACAAACATTCTCTCAGGGGCACGCTTTACCCCTCCCTTCTTTGGGTTATTAGGACAAAGGTGCTCCCTGCTGCCTGACTGTTCATTTGGGTCCTGGTCTACCCAGTGCATTAAGCCCTGGAGACAGCAACAAAAAAAGGAAACGAGGCTACATTTAACTGGGCCAGGTGACACCAACGCCTCCTGAAGGCGAGGGTGAAAGGAGCATTATCACTGGCTGTGCTCTCTCCCAAAGGTGGAGTGGAGTGGGCCGCTTGGTGGGTATGCACACTTGTCTTTTACTCTATGCCAAAAATGCCCTTCTCGTTGATTAGATTGGCCTGAGATTAAGTTTATCTCACGACTTAGTCACTGTTTGCATTTCACCAGCAACTCCAGTGGGTGGGGAGAATTTGGTCATGACAGAGCAAATTAATCTTATGAATCGGTCATAAAAAAAACCTAACATGCCAGCAAACATGAGTCCTTAAAGAACCCCCCACCCACTGCTTTCTCCAGCACAAAAGAAAGATCAATAAACCAACCACAAAATAAATATTTTCTCAGCCCTATTTTAGGGAGCCAGAACTTGCTCTCTGTGGGGTTTCTCCTCAGGGGCAGATTTTTCCCCCCTCTTCTGTAAGTTGCCTTTCTTGGGCACCTTTTCACCCCAACCCTCTCATGGCTTTGAGGAAGCCATGATGGGGTCCATAAAGGGGTTTCCAATCCCTCCTCTAGAAAAAAAGACCCTTATCTGGGCTTTCCCTAACCCATTCTCCCACAAACTGGAGTTTTCACCATTAATAGCATATTTATCATAACAAAATTGTTGTAAGGGATATCACACCTCGTGCTTTGGGGCGTAAGACAATCTCTGCCTTTTAGAGACCAGGATGAAACCTAATGTAGAGGGTGGGCATCTTATCCCACATCTGCTGCTGTGGGGTTCTTACTCCTTCTCTGAGGGATCTGGGGCTGACCACTGTCAAAGATAGTGGAGGAGATGGACCTGGCATGTAATCCAGGAGGCCAGTTCCTATGTTCCCAACTACTTTTCTTTTCACCCTCCCAATTCTTAGCAGCCTGGGGAATACAAAGAGGAGCAGAGTGGATGGGGAGTGGGCTGAGCAGTTTTCTAAGGGTTCAGTGAATGGGTTGGAATGAAAAGCGTAACCTACATAGGAGGAAGCTAACAAACCTCAGGTCTGGGGGAAACCATCCTGTTTCCAGGCAGGCTGAATTAACTGACACAGAGTTAACATGCAGGATTCGACGGCAAGATGAAGCTTCCTGGAAGCTGAATGTTTTCCTGGAATACGTGCTATGGGAATTGGAGACCTTTGTAAAGAAGAGAGCAGTCCCCCCCTCGCTCTGCAAGGTCACACAGCAGGGAGGCATTTTCAGCATGTAGAAATTCTGTACAAGTCAAAATGAGGCGCCGCAGGGGGAAACCCCCTGCCCAGAGCCTCCCAAACCAGCCGTAATCACGATTCCTATCAATAACCTAGAAACCGAACCACATGCCAAAGCAGTCTTGCTTGATGAAAAGATCCCAGATCCTCACGCCCCAGCCCAACAAAGCAGTCCCAGAAACGGAGCTGATCCCAGCTCACAAACCCTCCCTACAAACTCACCCAAACCTCGCCCGCCCCAGGAGAGGATGCTGCCAAAACAGACTTGCTAGGGAACACCTGCAATTCAGGATTTGCAAAGCATTCGCGAGGCACCTCTGCATCCATAGGGTGATTCTCTCACACTCATGACGGTGTCCCCCTTTCAGGCAACTCCACCCCAAGTTCACCCCTCAAAACTCCAGCCAACGTGAATCCCCCAGCACAAAGCCCATTCTGTGCAAAACAGCCCCGGAAACAGGCTATTTCCCCATTACACAGCACCACCAGGTCAGTCTGCAGTGCCCAGAGGCTGCAGTGATGGGAACTAGTCGCACTGAGACCAAAGCCCATGGCGCACAGAGCGCA
The DNA here is from genome assembly GCA_033296515.1 of Macrochelys suwanniensis. Taxonomy (NCBI): domain Eukaryota; kingdom Metazoa; phylum Chordata; order Testudines; family Chelydridae; genus Macrochelys; species Macrochelys suwanniensis. The sequence goes on along the minus strand of CM065786.1, from coordinate 3,557,720 downwards.
GTGTCCAACGATTCACAAAATACAGAGACAGATGGACACACCTAGCAATTTATCCCAAATTGACCCACATCCACCACTCCCGGGCCGAGTGGGAAACCCCTTCCCCCATCAGCGACCAGCCTGGCCCATGGGAAATGGCGCCCACTGCTACACAGCTCCAGCCGCTCAGATGGTACGGGGAGTTTCCGCAGAAAGAGGACGGAGCGGGAGGAAGGTGTGTGGCTGGCACCTGTCCCAATACCTGCATGGCGGGGCTGCACTGAGAGTGACACTGGGGGATACTTGTGCCCTGAGGGGCCAACGTCTGCAGGGAACTCCCTAATTTATTCCATCAGAAGCAGGACAATGAGCTGTCCAGCCCCATATCCTGACAGGGCAATGCCAGAGCACCTAGCAAAGCGGGGCCCTGTCCCATGACTGGGATCCCGAGGGCACCTCCGTCATACAGACAATAACAACAGTTCAGAGGAAGACACGGAGCCCACGCGCCTCATCACACAACACCCCAACGCAGGCTGCGCCCTGCGGCCGAGCAGGTGACACCTGGAGCCGAGTGCCCTTAGGATTCCGTTCTCCCCCGGCTCACTGCAGTGAGGCGCTTTTTATTCCTTCCAGGCAGAGATGGATGCAAGATGGACCCAGATCAAGACACTGGCTCGGAGCGCCCCATAGACTTTGGGGCTGGCCTGCACTTTGCAGGTGCTTGTCTGGTTACATCACAGGACCAGGAGAGCTGAGGGCATCTCCCGGGTCTGCAACCAACTCCCTGGGCAACTGTGAGCAAGGCCTGGGCCACGACTTGCCCATTGGTCCAACGGGTCGGTGACGGGTCGGACTCACCCCTGCGGCGCCTCCTGCTGGTTGATCCAGGGAATTAGCTCGTCCAGCTCCGGAGCGCCCTCTTCAGGCCGGTGATCCGCCCGACCACTCTGGCCCCCATGTCCCTCCCAGGACCCAGTGCCCCTTTAATTGGGGTGTTGCCCCCTGGCAATACCCCCACAGATCTGGGTCTCCCCTCTCTGGGGAACCCACTATCCCCACCTTGCCTCAGTCATAGGCTACTGCCAGTCACAAGCTAGCCCCTGTGCCCTGGGGCAGACTGCAGTATAAGCCACTCATAACAGGCAAGGTTGGGTTTGGTCCTGCTGCCTCTGTCTAACCGTGGGCTGCCCCCTGTAACCCCAGTACCCCCTTTGGTCTTAATCTAGCCCTGGACCCTGGGGTTTTCCTAGGCTGGAGCTCCCCAGCTCCCTCAGCCTTTCCCCAGCCCTGCTCCACTCCAAGTACCCTGCTTAGGTCCTTGCAGCTAGGCCCTTCTCCCTCTACAGGCAGAGGAAGACTCTTGTTTGCTCCAGGCCCACTGCCCTCTTATAAGGGCCAGCTGGGCCCTGATTAACTGGCCACAGCTGTGGCTGCTTTGACAATCAGCCCAGCTCCTCAGCCTCAGCCCTGTCCCAGGGCTGTTTCCAGCCCCTCAGGGCCCGAGCGGGGTGCCACCCCGCTACAGGGTCTAACAACATGCTCCTGCCTCCCAGGGGTGACGTGGGGCTTCATTCCGTGCTTTACAACCCTGAGCTGGCAGGGCCCTCGAGCTGCAGAAGGGCGGCGTAAAGAGTGCTGCCTTGTTAGTGAGTTAGATGTTTAAACAAAACAGAGAAAAAAGGCCCCGACCCCAGTTAGAAATCAGCCAACTAAAGCAGCAGCCCCCAAGAGAACAAAACTCCCCTCCCCCAGCATGACACCCTGCACCCCTCTCTCCTGTAACAGCCCCCGTAAATAGACAGGCCTGGGTCACCCCACAGCAGGGAGCAGGTTCCTAAATGGAGAGCCCCTCCCCCTAGGGATACTGTCATGCCCCCAGCTCCCCTCTTTTAAACCGAGGGGGGCAAGAGGCGAAGGCAGGGCCCTGGCCACATAGGGCTTTACTGGTGAAAGCCAAGGCTGTGCGCGCCCGCTGAAGGCCAGCGAGGCAACTTCTTGTCCTTTCACCTCACAATGCGTCTCCCCTTCCTCCTGCATCACAGGAGAGCGTCAGATGGGAGCATCCACCTGGCCTGCTCCACCCCAGGCAGCAACAGACACACTTCTGCTAGTCTGTGCCTCGCTGCAAAGTAGCCGTGCTCTGGAGACTCTCCTTCAGTGGACACCTGCACCCTTCTCAGCCTGGTCTCCGCCTTTCTCTTTTATAAGGGGAAGGGACAGGACATCAGTGGTTTCTCTAGGATTTTTTTTATCCCTTTCTTAAAAGATCCAAGATCTCCTATTTGGCAGGGCTGGGCCAGGAGCGGGGAAAGGCAAGGGGTGGGGAGGGACTGATATCCCAGTTAACCAAAGCGATACTAGGATGGTAGAGGGGTTGAGTGAAGGGGCCCTGTGGCTGGCAGGTGGTTTGGGAGAAGTTGCTGAGCTGTGGGTGAAATGACTCATGGGCAAAGGCCCTAAGGGTTTTAATGGGATTTAAGTGGTGCCCAAGCCCAGTGAAGGGGGAATTTCATCCCAGAGCCCTAACACCAGTAGAGCAGTGATACTCAGACGGAGGCTTGCGAGTGGGTGTTTAACATGTCTCCAGTGGCTCTTTGCATCAAACACTGTGTGGTTTAATTATTAACCAGTCAGGATGCTTTTACTAGGTTATTAATCAATTACGTTATTCACTTGCACTAAGTTATTAACCTGTCCTACTGTGTAAATACGACTATACAGAACTGTAGTAAATGAAACTAGGAATTCACACGACTGTGGCTCTTTTGGGTCATGCTGATCCCTAATTTGGCTCCTGAACCTCTGAGGTCTGAAGATCACTGCATGAGAGGATCTGCTTTCCACACCAGCTTGCTGGAATATGTGGTGGGTTGGGGATTTTTGCACGTTATGTATTACTCAGAAAGCTGAGTCCTACAGCTTTTGTGTGGTACACGCTCCAGATCATCAGCTCTGGGCTTCTCCCTAGTATAAATCTGACTCAGTGTCCCATGGAACAGGGGAACCTCCTGGTAAAGACCTTTCCACACCCTGTATTCCTGACTGCAACCAAAACTGTCCCCGGGGGAATCCAATGCAGGGGTCAGGAGAAGGCTCTGGGAGCTGTAGTGTTGGGCACACATCCAGAGGGAGTAGGGTGACCAGATGTCCTGATTTTATAGGGACAGTCCCGATATTTGGGGCTTTTTCTTATATAGGCTCCTATTACCCCCCACCCCGTCCCGATATGTCACACTTGCTGTCTGGTCACCCGAGGAGGGAGTGGATGAGCACAGGAGAGCAGCTGGCTCTTTACATGAGATTTTTCACACCCCTCAGTACCTTCATTTTCTAGGTGGGGTGTGGCTAAATGTACTGCTGCTTACACGGTGGGACTTTCACAGCCCGGACAAGGTGTTAGGACCGGGATCGGAGATGACAAGCAGAATGACATGAAAACTATTTGGGTTTCCAATTGTAATAGTCCCCTGGGGATCTCCACTCTTCTAGCAGCTTGTACTGAGAAAGCTGAGTTTTAGACAGACTTCTTTGAACTGTAAGTCATTCTTCCTAAAACTTGCGGCGGGGGGGCGGGAAATATTCAGGAGCAGATGAATTAAGGCTCAAATAGCCCATTGTGCTCAGAGCCACTTAAAGTCGGTCTTCAGCAGGGAGGCTGCTCCAGGTGGAGACATTTTCTGAGTCCTTTAAACAACCACTGACGGGGGAAAACCACTCTCCCTTCCCCTCCAAACCATAGCCTGTTCCTGGCAAGCGTTCAGATAAATAAAGCTATAAAAAGCTAAACGCCTCCCAGAGAGAAGTGGTGGTTCTCTGACGTCATGGCAGATCAGCTGAAGTGTACATAGGGCAGTCATCCCCCACGGACTTCCCTAAGGGTTTAAAAAACCACAACTCTCCTCCCCACTGACGTGTGCGGAGAGACACTCTGCCCCCGACGGAGAGGAATAGCCTGATTTAGATTATGTAACTGTACGTCGGCTCCATAGCAATGTGAGTGCTTGCTGAGGGAATATGTGCATGTGGCAGCGATCCATGGCCCTCAGGAGAACACGGCGATGAGGTCACTCAATGGCGCCAATTTTTAACGCAGTGATCAGGCCAGGGCCAAGCAGCGCAACAGGACTCAGACAGCAGGAGTCTAGGGCCACGTCTACCCAGAGGGTTTGCCTCGGTTCCAGCCACCGGTGCAAACCCTAGTGCAGGCAGGAAACACTGCTATGTGCACTGGTGCCTGCTTGAAGGTGTTTGCACTGGTTGAATGGTGTCTGATAGAGGTGTACACTTCCTAGGCCAGGGGTCTGCATTGGTGGCTGAAATTGACAGCACCTCTCGGTGCAGACAAGGATTAGTTTTTGCAGTCATGGTACGGGTGTGCATGCACAAATCGGGCATTCCAAGGCAGGGCCAGATAAAGAGAACGTGGAGTCTGAGGCAAATGTCATCTTTGCATTTCTCCGTATCAAACAAACATGACAAACTGTACAAAACAAGGCACTGTAGAAATACATTGAAAAGAGGCTGTAACCAGTGACCCCAGGGGCATCTTATACCTGACCCATCTCTCAGTGATAAACCCCTTTTTGAAAGAAACTTAACGTTGGAAGGTGAAAGGCAGCCTCCCCCCAGGAAACATTTCAATATTATTTTAAAACGTGGTGCACTTTCAAATTCAACTCTGCACAGTGGCCCAAGGAAGGGCAACAGGGACCCTTGTGCAGTCAAGAGCTATGGCGTGCTGTCCCTGGAATTTGAGCATTGGCCTGCTAAACCCAGGGTTGAGAGTTCAATCCTTGACAGGGCCATTTGGGGATTGGTCCTGCTTTGAGCAGGGGGTTGGACTAGATGACCTCCTAAGGTCCCTTCCAACCCTGAGATTCTATGATTCTATGAATCTTACGCATTTTGTTTCTGATAAAGTAAGAACAGCTACTCCTCCCCCCCCGAGGGGAGGTTAATATTCAAAGTGCAAGTTTCTCCCCGAATTCTCATCCAGCGCTACTTGCAGTGACGTTCCGCTAGCCGAGGCACAGACGGCATTACAGACCTCACCTGAGGCCAGGTTAGACAGACAGCGTGCGCACACCGGGACAGTGGTCAGCTGTCACAATGGAGAGGATCAGGAAAGGAGTCCGAGACCCACCATTCATCTTCTCCAAGGTGCACCTCGAGTTAGTTTGTGGAAAGTTAATAAATTAATCAAGCTAGACAAAAACTAAAACCAACAAAAATCCTAACCAGGTCTGTTAATTTTCTAACTCCAAGGAGAAACGTTTCCGCACCATCTCTTCCACCGTATACAGCTTAGCTGCCCGGAGAGCGTCCAGCAGCACTTTGATGAGCTCAAAGTGATCCTTCTTCAACTGGGTGAGATACGTGTGGAACTTTTCCTGGAGGGCAGCCTTGCTATCTTTGTGGAGCATCCCCTTTCGGTGCCGGTCGAGGATTTGCTGGAGGCGCTTCAGCTTTCTCATCGGGATGTTCTGGTAAACCACAAAATCGATCACTGCTTGTTCGCAGTCCTCATTTCCTAGGGAGGGGAGGAGAAAACCAGCATGAGGTTTGGAGCGCAGGGATGAAAGAGCAAACCCCATTGCTCTCTGGGGATCAGAACGAGGAGGAAAACCCTAGTGCAACTGGAGAGGCTCGTGAGGCCAGCAGCTGAGCCCCAAGTGGGCAGTCAGCCAGTTGTCAGACCCAGCAGCACAGCCAAAGCTCTTAAAGAAATACTGTTCAAATCAGACAGTCTAAAATTTGACCCTGACATTTATCCGATCTTATACCTGCTGGTCTCATCCCATGGCTTCCACTGATGTATTTGTCCTACTGACTCTTGCACATTTTCAGACCTTGGCTATGTACACATCTGGGGCCCACCTTTGTGCCTGTACTACCAGATGTACACGTGACAATCGCTGTGTGTGTGCACACGGCTAGAGAGAGATCTGTGTGGCCAGGGGTGTGCACCTAATAGGACTTGCTTGTGCACGTGCACACACACAAACACTGCAGTGCACATGCATGTGCAAAGCAGGTCGGTGCACTAGTGTGCCCCTAGCATGTGATTATCGGCTCCAGCCTGCACGAAAGCACCTGAATTGTGCAGATTTGTTTGTTTACTGTAAATCAAACCAGCTGAGGAGAGAAGACTGATTGCCCGTGTGAGTTGCTGGATTGATGGGTTATGCAGAGCTGGGAGAACATGTTTAGAATCATAGAACTGGAAGGGACCTCGGGTTAGAAATGTCTTAACCTGGGGTTAAAATACAATGGCCCTATTGGCTTGATCCTATGTGTCGTACTGCAGGCCTGAAGCTCACAACAGAGATGGACCCAAGAGATCAGGATCCAAACGCTCCCAAACCGTAGCAGTGCCCAGACCTGGGGATTTGGCGTGGCCCAGTTTGAATGTTCAGCGGAGCCCTGGGAGCTTTTCCTGCAGAAGGAGTAAGATCAGCCTAGAGTATTTACAGCAAAATTCGAACCCGAGGAGGATGGGTTGGGCCAGTTTCTCTGCTGGCATAAACTGGAAGAATCCCATTAACTTCAACGGAGTCATGCAGGGCCGGATTAAGGCAGGGGCTTTAGGGGCTGCAGTCCGGGGCCCTCGCTCAAGGGGGGGCCCCGCAAAAATAAATCACAGGCAGCGATCTCCGGGGCGCTCAGGCTGCCTGTCCTGGCCCCATGCTGCTCCCAGAAGTGGCTGGCTGCTGGCATGTCTCTGTGGCCTGGGGGGGTGGAAGGAGGCTCCACGCGCTGCCCCTGCCTCAGCACCATCCCCGCAGCTCCCGCCAATGGGCGCTACGGGGGTGGCGCTTGCAGGCGTGGGCAGCGCATGGAGGTACGCTGTCCTCCTCCCCCCAGGGGCGCGCAGAGACGTGCCAGCAGCTGGCCGCTTCCAGGAGCGGCTTGGGGCCACGGCATGCAGCCTGAGCCCTGCTGTGCCACTGGCCGGGAGCTGCCTGTGGTAAGCACCCCCCGGCCAGAGCCTGCACCTCGCTCCCCCTCCTGCACCCCAACCCCAGGTCAGAACCCACCCAAACTCCCTCCCAGACCCCATCCCCCTCCTGCACCCCACCCCCCTGCCCCAGGTCAGAACCCACCCAAACTCCCTCCCAGACCCCACCCCCCTGCCCCAGGTCAGAACCCACCCAAACTCCCTCCCAGACCCCACACCCCTTCCTGCACCCCACCCCCCTGCCCCAGGTCAGAACCGACCCAAACTCCCTCCCAGACCCCGCACCCCCTCCTGCACCCCAACCCCCTGCCCCAGGTCAGAACCCACCCAAACTCCCTCCCAGACCCCACACCCCCTCCTGCACCCCACGACCCCTGCCCCAGGTCAGAACCCCCTCCTGCAGCCAAACTCCCTCCCAGACCCCACACCCCTCCTGCACCCCACCCCCCTGCCCCAGGTCAGAACCCCCTCCTGCACCCAAACTCCCTCCCAGACCCCACACCCCTTCCTGCACCCCACGACCCCTGCCCCAGGTCAGAACCCACCCAAACTCCCTCCCAGACCCCACCCCCCTCCTGCACCCTATGACCCCTGCCCCAGGTCAGAACCCACCCAAACTCCCTCCCAGACCCCACACCCCCTCCTGCACCCCACGACCCCTGCCCCAGGTCAGAACCCCCTCCTGCACCCAAACTCCCTCCCAGACCCCACCCCCCTCCTGCACCCCACCCCCCTGCCCCAGGTCAGAACCCCCTCCTGCACCCAAACTCCCTCCCAGACCCCACCCCCCTCCTGCACCCCACCCCCCTGCCCCAGGTCAGAACCCACCCAAACTCCCTCCCAGACCCCACCCCCCTGCCCCAGGTCAGAACCCACCCAAACTCCCTCCCAGACCCCGCACCCCCTCCTGCACCCCACCCCCCTGCCCCAGGTCAGAACCGACCCAAACTCCCTCCCAGACCCCACACCCCCTCCTGCACCCCACGACCCCTGCCCCAGGTCAGAACCCCCTCCTGCAGCCAAACTCCCTCCCAGACCCCACCCCCCTCCTGCACCCCATGACCCCTGCCCCAGGTCAGAACCCACCCAAACTCCCTCCCAGACCCCACACCCCCTCCTGCACCCCACCCCCCTGCCCCAGGTCAGAACCGACCCAAACTCCCTCCCAGACCCCACACCCCTCCTGCACCCCACCCCCCTGCCCCAGGTCAGAACCCCCTCCTGCACCCAAACTCCCTCCCGGACCCCACACCCCCTCCTGCACCCCAACCCCCTGCCCCAGGTCAGAACCCACTCAAACTCCCTCCCAGACCCCACCCCCCTCCTGCACCCCACCCCCCTGCCCCAGGTCAGAACCCCCTCCTGCACCCAAACTCCCTCCCAGACCCCACACCCCCTCCTGCACCCCACCCCCCTGCCCCAGGTCAGAACCCACCCAAACTCCCTCCCAGACCCCACCCCCCTCCTGCACCCCACCCCCCTGCCCCAGGTCAGAACCGACCCAAACTCCCTCCCAGACCCCACACCCCCTCCTGCACCCCACGACCCCTGCCCCAGGTCAGAACCCCCTCCTGCAGCCAAACTCCCTCCCAGACCCCACACCCCTCCTGCACCCCACCCCCCTGCCCCAGGTCAGAACCCCCTCCTGCACCCAAACTCCCTCCCAGACCCCACACCCCTTCCTGCACCCCACGACCCCTGCCCCAGGTCAGAACCCACCCAAACTCCCTCCCAGACCCCACCCCCCTCCTGCACCCTATGACCCCTGCCCCAGGTCAGAACCCACCCAAACTCCCTCCCAGACCCCACACCCCCTCCTGCACCCCACGACCCCTGCCCCAGGTCAGAACCCCCTCCTGCACCCAAACTCCCTCCCAGACCCCACCCCCCTCCTGCACCCCACCCCCCTGCCCCAGGTCAGAACCCCCTCCTGCACCCAAACTCCCTCCCAGACCCCACCCCCCTCCTGCACCCCACCCCCTGCCCCAGGTCAGAACCCCCTCCTGCACCCAAACTCCCTCCCAGACCCCACCCCCCTCCTGCACCCCACCCCCTGCCCCAGGTCAGAACCCACCCAAACTCCCTCCCAGACCCCACCCCCCTGCCCCAGGTCAGAACCCACCCAAACTCCCTCCCAGACCCCACCCCCCTCCTGCACCCCACCCCCCTGCCCCAGGTCAGAACCCACCCAAACTCCCTCCCAGACCCCGCACCCCCTCCTGCACCCCAACCCCCTGCCCCAGGTCAGAACCGACCCAAACTCCCTCCCAGACCCCACACCCCCTCCTGCACCCCACGACCCCTGCCCCAGGTCAGAACCCCCTCCTGCAGCCAAACTCCCTCCCAGACCCCACCCCCCTCCTGCACCCCATGACCCCTGCCCCAGGTCAGAACCCACCCAAACTCCCTCCCAGACCCCACACCCCCTCCTGCACCCCACCCCCCTGCCCCAGGTCAGAACCCCCTCCTGCACCCAAACTCCCTCCCAGACCCCACACCCCCTCCTGCACCCCAACCCCCTGCCCCAGGTCAGAACCCACCCAAACTCCCTCCCAGACCCCACACCCCCTCCTTCACCCCAACCCCCTGCCCCAGGTCAGAACCCACCCAAACTCCCTCCCAGACCCCACCCCCCTCCTGCACCCCATGACCCCTGCCCCAGGTCAGAACCCACCCAAACTCCCTCCCAGACCCCACACCCCTCCTGCACCCCACCCCCCTGCCCCAGGTCAGAACCCCCTCCTGCACCCAAACTCCCTCCCAGACCCCACACCCCCTCCTGCACCCCACCCCCTGCCCCAGGTCAGAACCCACCCAAACTCCCTCCCAGACCCCACACCCCCTCCTGCACCCCAACCCCCTGCCCCAGGTCAGAACCCCCTCCTGCACCCAAACTCCCTCCCAGACCCCACACCCCCTCCTGCACCCCAACCCCCTGCCCCAGGTCAGAACCCACCCAAACTCCCTCCCAGACCCCACACCCCCTCCTGCACCCCAACCCTCTGCCCCAGGTCAGAATCCCCCTCCTGCACCCCTCCTACACCCCAACACTCTGCACCATCCTGGAGCCCCCTCCTGCACCAAACTCCCTCCCAGACCCCTCACCCCTCCTGCACCCCAACCCCCTGCCCCAGGTCAGAACCCACTCAAACTCCCTCCCAGACCCTGCACCCCCTCCTGTACCCCAATTCCCTGCCCCAGCCCCCTCCTGCACCAAACTCCCTCTCAGGAAAAAGACTTGTATACAGGGGCCCCACAAAATCTAATAACCCTGGGCCCACTGGAGAGCTAATCCGGCCCTAGAGTCATGTCAGTTTACACTAGCAGAGAATTTAACCTATCTACAGAGTTTGTATTTGTATACAATTTGTATCTGTAGCTACGTACATAGAGACCTACGCGGGCATAGTACACACACACGCTGCTACCCTGCTCCGTAACAACACTCTTGCAAATTGGGAGTTAAAAATATCCCTCCATTCATAAGTTTCCCATTTTGCAAGTATTACTGTTGCTCAAGAGAGGAGTGTGTATATAAACAACCCAGGGGCAGGGTTCAGAGCCAACTGCTGATGCTTAACAAGAGAAGGGCACGTGCGGATGACTGAGATTGTCACTTGCTTCCTTTCCAATTAACATCTCAGCTGCTCCCACGGCCCTGCCGGGGAAAGGCTGACTCAAGGAATGGGGCATGAGTCAAGATTCCTATTATACAACTGCCAACCTCTGCTCTGCCTGGAATGTACTGAAATGCCGTTGCATCAAATTCTTGACGAGGAGAGAAGAATAGTGACCAGGGAGAGGGACTCGGCGGGGGATGGAAAACAAGAGATTCCTTCTGCTACATTTGCTGGGGGAAGCATCCCTTCTGCTGCATGTTGGGCAAAGGGAAGCTATTGTTTGTTGAAGACAAAGGCCAGATTCTGATCTCTGTTACACCTACACAGCCTCATGGAAGTCAAAGGGACAGATTCACTAGCAAATCCATTGTCTTCATTCCCGTCCAGTGGCTCCGGAGTAGCTGCCTGGCTCAGGTGTATGGCAATCTGCCTCAGTGGGGCAGTTTGAGAATGAAGGTGAAATGGGAAGGAGTCACTAACTAGAAGTGAAACCAAAATTAAAACAAGTTAAAAATAGAGACTGATGGCCGCCGTCGGGAGAGGCAGCACGAGCTGCCCCGTCTGTACCTGCTGCAGCCTCCTAGTCTATTACCAGTTTCCTGCATGACTCAGGGCTGTGTCTCTTGGCTGCCAGGACAGTGCCAGATACTTCAGAACATCATGTTCTCACCACTACATCAGACTGTATGTAACAGGCTGACCCTGACATGCCTCGGGCCCTGATGCAGGCAATATCCGGGGGCAGGAGATCAGCAAAAAGGAAAGGTGCCAACAGGGAGATCTTCTTGACCACGACTCAGAGATGGGGATGGGAGGAGAACAGAGGCAGGTACAAGCCAAGGAAAGTGCCATTAATTGAATGAGACAGTGGCTGGGGACTCTGTCTAAGATGATCTTAGCCAAGCTTTCAGTGAATTGTGGGGAGGGGGGGTTAGTTTGTCCTTTTTGTAGTTGAATTAAAACCAATTTTGTACTTTTAAATTCCACTGGAACTGATCCTATACATTGGGGTAGAACAAGCTGCACAGAAAGCTTCACTCCAGCCTGGCAACATGATTCTAGCACATGGGTCTCGTCCAGGCGGACCAGAATAATCCCCCACTCTACATCCGCTAATGCTATTCCGTCCCCCAGGGGACCTGGCTCCTCACCTGACTCCTGGGTGCCGTTTCCCTTGAACATCTTGCAGGTGGTGCACAGGGTGTCATGGAACTGGTTTCCTACGACATTCGTCTCCTTCCCCTGCTGCGAGCAGCTCTGGTGTGCCTGGCACGGCTCTGTGCTGGAGCTGGCGGACGAGAAGAACCCCGGGGGGCACTTCTCACATTTCGTGTTCTGATAGGGAGTACCTGCAAAACGGGGCACGGAAAGAGTCTGAGCAGTGAAATACCTGCAGGACACATCCACTGTGTTTGGGATAACGGCCCCTCAGGGAGCACGGTAAAAGAAGATGGCCCGATTCGCCATTGTTCTGTGCCTATGTAGTCATTTGCACCAGTGTAAAGTGAGCGCAGCCTCTACCCGATGTCTGGCACCCACTGTGCACTAGTGTAAATGAGTGTTCAAGGTGAAAAGCAATGGTGAATCTGGCCCTACGGCTGCATCTGGCAGTGCTCTGAGTTCCCTCTGGGCATAAGGGGATGTCAGAGAGAGATTAGGCTCTGTGTACACATCATTCATAGGATCAGAGAAGGGGCCCTGCCCTGAGCCCAGTCCCAGCCTTCAAGGAGAATGAGCAGTTAACAAACTTAGGATCTGGTTGCATGACAGCTCAATGCTGGGATCCCAGCCAGCTGGGTTGGGAACACCGACTCGCGTGTTGATGATCAGAAACAAACGAGGCAGAAAATCAAACCGTAAGAGAACAGCTAGTGTGCCAAGAGAAACCACACACGGGACAGAGCGCTCAGCCTTTACGGAAGCGGACGAGCCCTGCACCTGAAACTAACGGGCGAATCTCTGATCTCAGGAGTCACTGCTCCCAAGCATGCAGCCCGTGTCCTGCTACAAAGCCCTTTGAAGAACTTGCCATCTCTGTAACGTCAGCCCACCGCCTGTTTCTGGATACCCAAGTAGTCGCAAATGTGAAAAATAAATGCCCTTTCCAGTTATACCAAGAAGCCTGCCTGCACCTCACTGTGGTTCGCATTCATGTCTTCTGGGCTTCGTTACCGTCATTCCCCGGGTAGGAAGGTAGCATGCTTGGTACGAAGCCACTAACCTTAAAAAGGGCACAGTTGGTACAGAATGAAGGAGCCCATCACCCCACTGTTTCACTCCCTTCACTGGCTCCACATCCTTTACATGGCCCTCATCATTGTCATCTGAGCACCGGGTCAAATTCAACCTACATGGAACTGGCCTAAGTGACTTGGGCACCTAGCTCAGCCTGCCTAATCATGGCATCTCACAATAGCCATATTCCATGGGAACAAGCCATCAACCTCACGCATAAGACTCGTGTGTGCAGAAGACAGGGCTTTCCCGGTGACTGGCCTATGACTCTGGAATGCTGTCACGGAGATGCTGTCATGGAGACTGCCAGGGAAACATGGCCACAAACCTCAATGTCTTCAGAGTAGGAGGCAAAATACTGCCAGACCGAGCCTGCCTACTATAAAACTGCAGCTTAAATCCAAAATAAAGAGAGGCCAGTCCTTGGTGACTGGAGTGGGGAGGGAAAAAGAAAGAGAGAGAGAAATACATCTTTGTGTACATGTTGTAATTTTGGAAAGCCCTCAAATACCACAGGAAAGAGGGTAATATAAAACCTAGGCAGAGCTGCGCTAAGGAAAAAATAAAAACTCCCTAATATCCTTCAGTAATCCATGCGTCATCCAGAGCTAGGGAGCTACGCTTCTGAGTCACCCTTAAATGCTCTTCGTTACATAACTGGGAGGATATCAGTCTTATTTTCATTTTCCCCTTTCCTATCTTTAATGTGTGCTTTCAAAATCACTAAATAAGGATTCCAGAAAGCAGCCCCGTGGCTAAATTCATTTGTCAATGCCGTCCCAGGATTGAGACACCGAGCAAACCTCTTCTGGTCCTCACAATGAACCTTCCTTGCCCACACGCCTTATTGCTTTCAGCCCTGGGTGCCCACAAGAGATTATGGCCAAATTAGCAGGAACCATCGAAACATTTATACTTGGACAACGGTAGTAGGATGTTGCTCTTTCAGAGGACGTAGCCACTAGATGGCGACATTCTCTTACTCACTTGGGCGGCTCTGACATCCCATCCAGCAGAGGGCAGCGGTGCACAGGTATATGGTGAGAGAATACACACGCATATGGTCAGATTATCCACTACTGCTATTTAACAGGTCCCGCCTGGATTCTGACAGGACAGGAATCGGTCCTTAGACACAGCTCTACGCCCCTTGCCTCAGTACTCCGTCTGTAATACATACCCAGCTGCACTACTCCAGACCCGGCGGGACACTTGGCATGCCCGATGCAGAACTCGGACTCGAAGTAGTAGCCGTGCCGACACTGGCACACTCTGTTGTGGGTGGCGTTGCACGGATGCAGCTCGACCTGCAGCTCTCCGCAGATGACGTTGCAGTATCGGCATTTCTCCAGGTAGTTCCAGTACTGGGTGTAGTGCAGCTCCGGACACGGGGCGCACGCTGTGGGTTTGTCTCTGGTGCAGTGCTGTGCCACAAAGGTTCCCGGCGGGCACTGATGGCACACCACTTTGTTGTTGGTCACTGGGTCTTTCCATGGGTAGGTGGGGGTGGTGCTGGAGCTGGGCACAGCCAGGAAAAGCAAAACAGCACCGACCATCCACTAGTGTAAAAAGATACAAAGAACGATCAGCCTCTCAATTACAGCAGCTGGGTACCAGACTGGCCTCTAACGATTACCACTGGGGCCATGAGAAACCACTCTGGGTCACAATGTTATCTGCCCCATCTAGCTCCTCCTCCCACTCACTTTTCCATGCTAGAGGCATGAAATGCACCCCTCCCATCCTGACTCACTAACCCACCCCTTCCACCCACCCCAAGTGCCTCCTTATGACCTGCTTCTCGCCATGCCCACAAGAAGTGATTGAAACCAATTTTAAAAATCCCCTTCCTTCCTCCTCCCTCTGGGCTCCCCAGCATGAACCCTCTTGGCCCTGCTGGCTCTCAGCCCTTCGGGGCAGGGCCTTTCCATGTTGTGTCTTGTACAGCACCCTGCAGACAAAGACCTATTCGAGCAGCCCAATTCACTGAGACCCCTGAACAAGTATATGTTCTCCATATCCCTCTTTAGTGCCCCACCCTGGTCCAAAGGGGAGTTTTGCCATTGACTTCAATGGGGCGAGGATGTAGCCCTTAGCGAGCCTAATACAGAAGTGCAATGTTTGAGTTAAGAGAGCTGCTTTGGGATTACAGGTTTTCCCCGGCTTGCAGTGACGTAGGGAATTTTACCAGACAGGAGCCCCACGAAAAGCAGAAAACAAAGACGCTTAGAGACAGAACCCTAAAAGGGGAGCAGAGTGATTTACTAACTTCCTGACATTTACCAACATCCTGCCAGGGTTAAAAGAAAAGAAACGAGTTGGACATTGTGATGGGACAAAATTACAATTTAGAGCCTTTTAGAACATGAGGTTCCGACTATGGACCTGAAGGCCCCAGGGTGTGTGTGTGTGTGGGGGGGGGGGGGGGAAGTTTTCCATAAAATACAAAGACACGAACATTTTCATACAAATTTAAAACCCTTTGAGAAACAAGCGAGGCTTCACTGAAGATCTGGAGAGCTTCTTTGGTTCCCCTGTTCCTGTTAAAAACACATTAGACCAACATCAAGAGCAAACAGGATGTTACCTTGGATGAATGTCTCACAGTCAGTGTGTGGCTGGACAGCATAGCACTGAGGGTGGTATTAGTATTAGAACTCATTGTATTTGGAGACGTCTCCAGATGCTTGGATTGGGCCCTAGGATGATTTCTAGGCTGCTTCTCTTCTCCTGGGATGCAGTGATGCTAGTTTCTGCTAAAGGTCCAGCTCTGTTGCATTCAGAGAGAGACATAGTAAAGAGTATGAATTATTAGTGGACAGCTCCTATCCAGTATGCTGTCAATATCACTACACAGAAGTGATGCTCTGTTTGGATCCTGGTGTGTCCAAAAGTGTTGCTGAAGAAGCCCAAGAAGAACAAGAGTTACAGCCGCTCACCAAAGGCTGAGATCTCTCACTCCCGGCTATAATTTTAAATGATCCAGCCTAAATAAGCAGAGATCCTCTTTATTGGGATCTCGACAGTAATATTCAATCAGCCCCAAAGCTGGGGGCACAATTCCAACATTCACAGGGTGCTCTGGAACACAAGAATGTTATACATGATTGCAATGTCAATTATGCAACACTGGGCCATTGTGTAGTACAGATGGGCTCTTAAGGAAGGGAAGTGGCTCAGTGACTTGGAGACAGAGAGTGTGAAAGGAAAGTCACCCCAGTCACTCAGAATGAGGTTCCTAGATGAGAAGTGGGGGTGTGAGAAGACAGTCAGAGGCTTGTAAAGCATACCCCAGTTAACTCTAGAGAATGCGTCAGAGTGGGCAATTTTGAACGGTCAGACTATATGGCTCCACTTCCTCGAGTTAGAGTCATTTGGTCGTTATGGGCCCCTATGGATTTAAAGAGAACATAGAAGATGGTATTGCAGTAGCTACATTGAAGAAATGATACATGGATAAGGATTTCGGCAGAGCAGAGATCCAAGGTAAAGTTTAATTCTCTTGAGTCTGGAGAAGTGCAGCAGGTGGATTCACAGACAAAGGGAGATGAGAGAAAGAAACAAACAGACAAGGATGATTCAGAGTTTTCTGAGAATATCTGGATTAGAGAGAGCAATAGGGAGTCAGATACAATAGTCAAAGAATTCTTTACTCAGAAGGTGGCCTTCGAAACATTTAACACGAGGAAGTTATGTGTATCTAGGAGCTGGCAAAGTCAAGACCGGCATAAAGATGAGAGATGGAGGGAGCAAAGAATGAGATGATCTTCTTTTTGCACTGGTATAATTGCATGACATTTGTTAAACAATTATCCCCTATGGCTACTGTTGCCCACTGCTCAGTATATGTTACGCATCCCCTTCTGTACCTGATCCACAGAGGATGTCTGCTACAGCTACCAACTAGGGGACTTAGTCCTTTAGCTCAAGCTGTTGAAAGTCTGGCCTGAGCTCCAGAGATCCTGGGTTCAACCTCTGGAGATGATTGTTACCCTATGACCCGATTTCATTCAGTATTTTAAAAAGAAATAGCTGAGCTACAGCAGTTTAAATATGAACTCTGAGCCTTCAGTGAAAAAGTTATATGGATTTTTATCAAGGGTCTAACTGAATATTTAAGAAGCACAATGCAGTAATTCTGAGATTGATACATACACATTTCTACCAGGAAAAACTAGAACATGCTGCCAGGCAAGTAGTTTAGTCTATCAGCTTAAAACCATCTGCTTGATAAAGTTTGTAAGTCCATATTAAAGCTCTTACAATTTACCGAATAAAAATGACACCAGAAAATGTTACCCCATTTAACAACATGACTTAGGAGCCTAGTTTTATTGAAAGTCAAGGAGAACGTCACACATATTTCATCAACCTGCTCTGCAAAGGTGCTGCTGATCACTTCCAGCTCCCACTGAAAATCGGTCTGCTATACCCATACCTCTCTCTCTCTCCACACACACACACACACACACAGTTTGTATGTACACATGATCATATATGATCCATAGACATATATGACGCACTCATAAAAATCAGTCCTAATCACACAAGAGTACAAAATTATGAAACAAAAAAGATGGATGCAAACCTTACTTTCTATCCTGTTCTGTATTTCTAGGGCTTCTGATTTTAGCTTTTCACTGATAAACACTGGTATAACACCCCATTACAAAAAGAAATACATTTGTGTTTACCCAATAAACACCAGAAAAACACTGGAAATGGTTACTTGTATCTAAGGGCTTGTCTTACACAGAGCACTAATGCGCATTACAGGGGGTATGATTTCTAAAGCACACTAATGTGTTGCGCATAATTAGTCCCTGTCGACCCTGCTGGTGCACACTAATGTGTGCCTAGTGTGCTTTAATAGAACGCTGTTTGAACCAGTGAGGCGCTAAAGCGCACTAAGGAATGTGATCAAGAGCTTACGCTTTACAATGTGTGCTACTGTAATGAGTAACACACACGCTCACTGCGGTCGCGTATGCAAAGAGAAAGCCCTGAACAACCTCTGCTTGCCGGACATCTACATAAAAACTCAAAAATGGCAAAACACCACACACACACCCAGCCTCAAAATGAAATCAATAAACCCTGAAAAACGGAAACCCGGCTTATAAAGCAAGTTCTCGCACATAGGTAGACGCATCTACACGCCACACACACACACACACATAGGTAGACGCATCTATATGCCACACACACACAGGTAGACGCATCTACATGCCACACACACACACACACAGGTACACACATCTACATGCCACACACACACAGATAGACAGATCTACATGCCACACACACCCCCACACACAGGTAGACACATCTACACGCCACACACACCCACACACATAGGTAGACGCATCTACATGCCACACACACACACAGGTACACACATCTACACACCACACACACAGGTAGACGCATCTACATGCCACACACACACACACACACACACACATAGGTACACACATCTACACACCACACACACACACACATAGGTACACACATCTACACACCACACACACAGGTAGACGCATCTACATGCCACACACACACACACACACACACATAGGTACACACATCTACACACCACACACACACACACATAGGTAGACGCATCTACATGCCACACACACACACACACACACATAGGTACACACATCTACACACCACACACACAGGTAGACGCATCTACATGCCACACACACAGATAGACAGATCTACATGCCACACACACCCCCACACACAGGTAGACGCATCTACATGCCACACACACTCACACAGGTACACACATCTACACACCACACACACACACACATAGGTAGACGCATCTACATGACACACACACACACACACACACAGAGGTACACACATCTACACGCCACACACACACAGGTAAACGCATGGCACACACGCCTCCCCCTACACACAGAGGCCCGCCCAGGCTGCACGCGGGGAGCCAGCAGCTGCCTTTCCCCTCCTTACCGGGCTGAGCGCTGGTGCGGACAGCGGCGGCCCTGGCTGTCTCTGCCTCCCCGGCCACCTCCGCGGCCCCTTTATAGCGCCGAAGCGCCGCCCCTCCAGCCAGGCCTGGGATCGCCTCTTGCGTAAGAGCCCCGGAGACGGGATGAGTCACCCGCCGCCACCTCCAGGCCGCGGGGCTGCTGCGGCCGAGCGGCTCCAGGCAGCGCCAGCCTCCGAGAGCCGCCGCCTCCCCGTCCCTGCGCCCCGCGATCCCCGCTCGCTCCCCGGGCCGGCTCGCCGCGCCAGGACGCAAAGCAGAGGGGCTGCAGCCGGGGAGCCGCTGCACCTCCCTGGGCTGGGGAAAGGCAGGAGAGGGCAGGGCGGCTCCCCGCCAAGCAGAGGGGACAGCCCCCCTCCCCCAGTACAGGCCCCCAGTGGCTCCTCCTGGAAACCCCCTAAATCGCACTAGACATAGGGTGACCAGGCAGCAAGGGTGAAAAATCAGGACAGGGGATGGGGGGTAATAGGAGCCTAGATAAGAAAAAGACCCCCCAAATCAGGACTGCCCCTATAAAATCGGGACATCAGGTCACCTTACCTAGACAGCTCCAGGAGGGGTGTCACCTCTCCCTTTTCAGCCTGTCCCTGCAGCTGGGCTGGGGGCTGTATTTAACTGCCGGTGAAAGTGCCTGGCAGCTCAGCACTTTCTGAAAATCAGGCTTGTTTAAGGTGGCGCAGGTTGTCCCCCCCCCCCCCCCCCTTGAAGCACCCAAAATGATTAGGCAATTTCGAAAATCAGGACTTCTCTCTTTCCCTGAGGGTCCAGGCCTGGTCCCATTGAAGTCAAGGGTAAAACTCCTGCCGGAGCAGGACTGGATCCAAACTCTACAGCACTGAGCGTGCACAGTTCTGAGTCATGCAGAAAGCCATCTAACCTCGCTTATCTGCTTCTTTTTTATGTGAATATTTTCTTCTTTTACCAAAAACATTTTACTCAAAAGCCTGGCTCCACTTTCCCATTCACAACAATAATCAATCGCCATGACCAGGCTGTTTTGTACATACTGTATCTGAATCAAAACTGTGTGCCTGCACACACGTATTTGCCTTGCATATTTGTCCAGGAAGCAAAGGAGATCTGAAATTTTGCATGTGCACCATGTGCACTCTCTCGTTTGACTATTACACATTTTACCCGGACACATCAGTAGTTGATTTACCAGGGGGCAGGCAGGGAAATTCCCCCTCTATACATTCTCTTCCCTAGCTGTAAATGTTCAATAACTTCCCACTCAGGGAATTGTTTTGTCACTTATATATTTGTTGCATACATCATCAGTAGCTAAATATGCCCCATTCCCCAATGTCATAAGACCCCTGCACGGCATCATACACCACAAAGACCATTGCCATGGTCATTACTAGGGGAAGGTGAGGAATCTTGCAGAGAAAAAA